>JAPWTK010000150.1:427500-812500 GCA_029963805.1 Aromia moschata | reverse complement strand
TTCTGAATTTATTTTTCGATTGGATAAGACGTATTTTAACTATTTTCATAAAGGAAACTGCTGAATATGGAGGAAAAACAGACTTCGGGCGTAAATGTTTTCAGAGTGCATGCATTGCAGCGAAAATATGTATTTCCTTTATGACTTGCTGTTATCGACCCTGCGTAGTTTTTATCCTTTTCCCACAGCGCGGAATATTTTTGATCGTAATGCTTCTTTAATTTCTGAGGTGGAGAATTTTTCTTATTTTCACTCATTTTAATAATGTTATAGACTGTTTTACACATACCAATTTATTGTACAATAAATTGTACAACTTATTTTTAAATAAATTATCCACTTTTATTAACTTTTACACTTTGTAATATTTGTAACTATAATTGGTCAAATTCAACACTGCCCACTCTCAATGACTAAAATCTAAGTTATCATATGTTTGTCCCTGAGAGAAACCGTTTAACTCATTATTAGGTTGGTACAATGAAATAAATGTAAAAAGTTACTAAATATCCCTATAATTTATCGCTTACTTGAATCCACAATTGGTAACATCAAACGCCGCCATGATGTAAAAAGTAAATAAAATATTTTCATATATAGATTTATCAACATTTTGATAGTTGCACAATAACCTGGAACGACATCTATTATCCATTACATTCACTAAATACATCAATAGATAAAAAATAAATAGAATAAATAAAAAATAAATAGAAAGGTTGATGCAATAAAGAATATAAATCATTATTATCATTTTTATGGAGATATGATTTAAATTTTCGAAAAATTCAAAAAGTAGGTAGGTTTTTGGTGCAAGGTAGTAGATTTGAGCAAGACACTAAAAGTTGGTAGATCTACCGAAAAGTAGGTAGAGTTGGTAACGCTGGTTCCGATTCCGATAAACCAAATTTAAAAACTCCTACTCCGACTTCGGTTCCGATAAAACCACCTCCGTAACATCCCTAGTACAGATCAATACCGTAAGGTGGGGTGAAATTGATTTTAAGGGGTGACTTTGATATTTCGCATAAGCTAGATATTTCATTCAAATTACGCGCTTTAACTTTATCCAAGTAAATCACATCCATCCCAAAACCTTCTGTGGTATTTCTGGCGTAGTTTGCTTGTTAAGAGAACAAGGTAAGATTTTCTTATATTTTTCTTATCACGTTGAATATTAACACCAAAATTGTTGTTATTTTTACTCCGTTAAATTTGCTTTTTATTAAGTTCATTTATAAACCGTCTTTGGTTGATATTTGATATAAATGTTCTGTATAGTGTAGACATAATCTCAAATGATGAAAAATTGTTTGGCAATAGCGAATGGCAATCAGTTGGCAATAGCGAAAATATATATTTTCGTTAATCACCCCCCACCCCCAGAACGCCTCAATAACTTCAACTCTTCATAATATCTCCAATAGATATATTGGGACATAAGAGCTTTAGTTTTAGGGTTGTCGGATTCGAAAAATTGAGTTTTGCGTACATGAGGGTCTAAAAGTTGGGGTTATGAGGATAGGGTTCGACAGTTTGGGTTATGGGGTCACTTTTCGCCCACTGTAACTTTAAAATCGATGTAAGTGGAAAGAGCAACGGCCACTGAATGACTAAAAACTTGTGAAGCGTACTCTCTCTCCGCGACTCTCATTTTTTGGAAATTATTCGGGTATAGGTAGGTGTTCATCGGTTAATTTCGGACAAGTCGGTATTCTTTTTCTTTTAAGTTTCTCATTATTGTAAAAAAGTGACCAGGTAATCTTTTCTAAGGTAGAACCCGTCATTTTACTAACTAGTAGTTTAAAGCACAAGTCACAAAATGTCAATAAATAACCACTAAAAAAAAATGTCCTCTTAAGCACAATAGTGTTTTTAAATATCCACTTATGAAGTCAGATATTATATTAAATAATCATAATTCATAAATTGTGAACCATAAGCCACATAAATATCAATAAACATAGGATCCGTCCGGTATAGCGAACTGCCCGCGACTCGAATGAACAGACGTTATGCGCGCGGCCGCCGACAACCGATGAGATCCGGGACGGGGCAAGGAGAGTGCATTAGTAGGGTGGAGCTTAGAGTTGACTTTCTAGTTTTTTATGTTCGGTGCTCACAGCAGACACGCAGTAGCCACGCTTATAAATGCGTAAATCACATGAGGAGTTAAACCCTGCCGCACTGCTCGAGGTTTAACTCCTGGAAGGAATTTAATCGTACCATCGACTCGGCTGAATCGCTCGAGGAGTAAAACCTCTTGCGTATCGCTCAGGTTTCACTCCCGAGGCGAGCTAAACGACCTAAGTATGTTCGAATCCCATCCCGATTAGATCGTATTCTCTGCAGAGCGTATATCGCTCACGATAGGAGTTATACCTATCGCCTCTCAGATGACTCGCTCTAGGATTTAATCTCAAAAGGAGCTAAACCTTTTACTCGTAAGCCCTGGTAAAAAGTAAGGTGCTTGTATTTCTTTACCAAAATATTTGTTATTTAAAAAAAATGTTTTAATGAGTTTATGAAAAAAAAACGACGTTTTCCACGAAACACCGAACTACTACACTTTTCTCGACGCGCGTTTCGCCAACCAAGTTGGCATCTTCAGGAGAAGATTAAAACTATTATTCTTCTTAGTTTTATTTGATTATTAGTTTTAATCTTCTCCTGAAGATGTCAACTTGGTTGGCGAAACGCGCGTTGAGAAAAGTGTAGTAGTTCGGTGTTTCGTGGAAACCGTCCAGTTTTTTGTTTCTACGCCGAAGGTTCCAGTACCCACTCCAGAAAGTTTATGAGCATATATTTTTTGCATAAATTGGCGGCTCGATTTTTTCTTAACGTAAACAAGTTTGTTGCTATGGAAACCGACATCATTTTTTTTTAATGGCATGGTATGATTTTCTTCGTATTGTTGGAAAGAGCTATAAAAATATAGGTACCACGAACCTGTGTCACCCGTCATATTTATACAGTGTGTCCGGTAAACATGCGGCAATATTCTGGGGGCATAGGTACAGGGAAGGTAAAAATAAAACTAGTTCTTAAAATTATAAGAACTAGTTATACTTTTACCTCCCCTGTATGCTCTTAGAATATTGCCGTATATTTACCAGACACTTTGTATGTAAATAGCTCCTGATCTTAGCTGTACAGGGATATTTTATTCGCACATCAGATAATACACTCTTAGGCTACGGCCACACGGGCGGGATTTCACGCTGCGTTTTTTCACGCCAGCGTGAGTTCCCGCATAGTAGGCCACACCAGCAGTTTTTCACGCACCTGAGATCCAGCTCTATCCTGGCCACACACGCCGGTTTTCAGTCCTTTGTGTGCCTTGGATCTATGTGGTATGTAAAAATGAACCAAATTAGATTGATTAAAAATGCAATTGTTGCACTTTGTACCGCGGTTATCGTTCGTCGTTTACGTCGTCGCCGGCAGAGAAAATGCTGGATTCATCCAGTATTGACTAATCGACCATCAAGGGGAAAATTCGTACATCTTGAAAGAACACCGGAGAAATTTTTTGAATACTATGGATGTCAATTTCCTCCTTTAAACTGCTTTTATCTAAAGTTAAGGGCGATATATCCAAACAAACTACAACGAGGAGTTACGTCAATGCAGAAGAGAAACTCGCCGTAACATGAAGCCTAATGTTATAAATACTGTCCAGTTCCATGACGAAATTGTGACAAGTGATAATAAACAAAAATAATGACAATTAGACGCAGCGTGCTCTTTCGCACGTGTGGCCACCAAGCTGCGTGAAATAACGTTGAAAAATGAAACCAGCCCTATACTTCGGCGGCTGACCTTGAAGACGCGCCCTTCGGGCGGGAATTCCCTCCGCATCTGGCCTGCTCGACTTGTAATAGTAGGGTCTATTTCTATGGCGTTTTTTCATGCCGAAACGCAGCGTGAAATCCCGCCCGTGTGGCCGTAGCCTTATTACTAGTGGAGAGTTCCAGTGCATAGCAACCTGATTATTTTATTATCTGAGTTTTATTAATAGAGATTTAATAATGAAAACCGACAAATCAACGTCTTTTTATCTAGCATCTATTGTACTCGGCTCCGAGTTGTTTTCAACGTCCGGTTGGGTAAATCAAGTGAAATTTGGTGAAACTAATTTGGTGCCCAGTAAAAAAAAAAAACATAACTGTCGTCAATTCGATTAAACGAAATAAGGTTAATAACTGGTCTACGGCCAGGTTTAGATTAAATTTTAGTTTCGATATCGGACATGAGAATATCTAAACTTCCTATCCGTATTTTATGTGTCGTTAAAGTGAAGGTCACTTCTTCGCAATGCCCTCCATTACCAACGAGTCAATGAATTCTGCAACCGTTTTTTATTCACGTGAACTGTTCAAGTAAAATTAATTAAATAAAAAAAAAGTAAAAAGCAGTATGACTGAAATAAATAAGTACATAAATGAAAATTTTACGAATAAATTAAATTTTAGTTTATTGCGTTTTATATTATTTTACCGTTTTAAAATTCACTCAGTTCAAGTCCCAAATTATGGGAAAATTGTTTCAATTTTATTTGATAAAATATTCAAGTACCCAGCTACTGTTCTGGATATGTCTGTAATCTACAATGGAATTAATTTAAGTATTCTTACCGTTTACGGATGCCATCGATTTGCCGAATCCTGAAAAAATAAGGACAATGAAATACGTACAAGAAAAACATAAGCATCAGGTGCCTACTACCTACAACACAGGTAAACATTTTCTATAGGTAAAAATTTTGCGTCTTTAATTATGTTTCAATAAACGAAAGTTTGAACCGCATTTTCTCTATTTTAAAATAAAGCGACTATAATTTTCCAAGAACCATGTGAGTGCCATGTGGTAAATGTTAAGCGAGGTGTTGGAATTTTAAAAACACAAGAAATAACGTAAGGAATACACAACAAACGTATACATACCTCTTAAATTTCAATCGAAACACAAAAACTGATAATTTCTATAATAAATTCATCGATGTAATAAACACTTTACCGACAATTACTGGTTTTGTATACGAAATAATCGAACAATAGTTATATTACACTATCATGCTAAACAATTTTAGTGGTGCCAATCGGAGACGACAATGGCGGTCATGCGTATGTTTTGTCAATTTTTCTAAGAGTGCGTTTTCCTTAGATACGCAAAAGCAGTTGTCTAGTACTTCTAGCCAATCACATGCTAGTACAAGTACGTATAGCCAATCGTTGTCGAACAATAAATAAATCGCGTCCTAACGGTACAAGTGACAATCTACCTTAAGCGACAGTATAACTTTGAAGTTTTCTACATATGGCTGTGAAATGTAAGCCTCCCGTCGCCGCTAGATGGCTTAAGTAGCCATAAATGAGAAACACTCTGACATGATAACTAAAGTTCTCCTCCAGTTCAGGAGGTGGCGAACGCGTTTATTAAAATTTCAAAATTTTTTCGCATTTATATGTTGAAGAGCATTTGTGTAAATTGTGCATTTACTGAATACTGAACACTAAGTTGTTAGGACCAATTTGACAAAAAAGAAAGCAATTAATTCGAAATTAAAATTTGATTTAAAGTTTCCTACTTTTATGCCTGCAGAATGTTACGTCATCAATATGGTATACCTCAAGCCCGAGAGATGGTGCGTACCGTCATCATCTATTAAAATTTCAACATGCAGGTGATTTAAGTTGAGAAAAAGTGCTGAAACATGAATTTCGTTAAACGATACGCGATAATACACGGTGGTGACTTTAACTGGAATATATTCGCTAGCGGGGTGGTGAATGATTTTTAAAAAAATTCCCAAGACACGTCAACTTTTAAATGTATTTACCTACATTTTGCAAGTAATGTGAAAAATATAGCCCTTCAGGGGTGGCTGAAACCACCCTCGACATGATTTTTTCAAATGCAACCCTATGGCTTGTGACCCCTCATTGCAAAGCTGGTGGAAAGAGGAATCCAACGCACTGATCAAATTTTAATTTTTAGTATGTTTGTAGGGTTGCATACAATTAAAACGTAATTTTATAGTTTAATTTATTTTTAACGCAACAATTTCGTACTCAAAATGTGTGTTGTTTAGTTTTGGAATGTAAACCTTACTTTTCATATGTTCCCACAAAAAATTCCAAGCAATTTTTTGCCACAACTGATATTTGTTATTTTTTGCTAGTGTTTTTACACGGCCGCAAAGAGTAATTTAGTTTGTATGCTGTATTCAGACTTTGAAACGAAGTGTTATTTCAAATTGGTGAAAATGTCTTATTTAACTGGATCACTAAAAATCGAAATTTTGATGATGATTGGATATGGTGATAGGGCGCGAACTCAATGCGAAGTTGTTCGCTTGTTTCGAGAAACGCATCCTGACTTGCCACCACTAAATCAAGGTACCATTAGTAAAATTGAGGCACAATATCGAGCGATGGGTCATGTCAGGAAGGTACCGAGTAAGATGCAGGCTGTTGTTGATGACGACACGAAGTTGAATTTGTTGCTTGCTCTAGAAGAAAATCCAATCACTCCAGCCCGTCAACTGGCCCGTGATAGTAATCTTAATCACAAAACAATAAATATGAGAAAATAAAATGAATAATAAATATGAGAAAAAACGCCCATATAAAATGCAAGCTGTTCCAGAGCTACTTGAAGATGATCCAGATCGACGAGTGGAATTTTGCGATTTATTGATGACTTGTATTGATCAAAACCAGTTATCTTTAGAGTGGATAGTTTTCTCTGACGAGGCTACTTTTACATTAAATGGACACGTAAATCGCCAAAATTGTCGTTACTGGGCTGAAGAGAACCCCCATTGGATGAGGCAACTTCATACTCAGCGCCCACAGAAAACTAATGTGTGGGCCGGAATAATACAAGATAGAATTGTAGGATCATTTTTCTTTGATGACACTCTTAATGGAGCAAGATACTTGCGTTTACTCCAGCACGAACTAATGCCAGTGCTATGTCATTTATTTCCAAACCCCTTAAACCCTAACTTGACCGACGAGAGGTTATGGTTTCAGCAAGATGGGGCCCCACCACACTATGCTGCCATTGTTCGTCAGTATCTGGACAGAATTTTTCCCGGTAGGTGGATTGGGAGGCGAGGTCATATTGAGTGGCCAGCAAGATCTCCAAATCTTACACCACTGGATTTCTTTTTGAGGGGACATCTTAAAAGTAGGGTTTACATTCAGAAACCCAACAACATAGCAGATCTGCAGGAAAGGATAAGAGAGGAAATCGGAAAAATAACACAGCAAATGTTGCATAATGTAAGGGACGAAACCTACCACAGACTGGGATGCTGCCAACACGTGAATGGTGCACATTTTGAACAATTGTTACGTTGAAAATAAATTTAATTTTTAAATTGTTTTAATTGTATGCAACCCTACAAACATACTAAAAATTAAAATTTGATCAGTGCGTTGGATTCCTCTTTCCACCAGCTTTACAATGAGGGGTCACAAGCCATAGGGTTGCATTTGAAAAAATCATGTCGAGGGTGGTTTCAGCCACCCCTGAAGGGCTATATTTTTCATATTACTTGCAAAATGTAGGTAAATACATTTAAAAGTTGACGTGTCTCGGGAATTTTTTGAAAAATCATTCACCACCCCGCTAGCGAATATATTCCAGTTAAAGTCTCCACCGTGTATAAGCATGCTAATTAGTAATATCGTCTTTCTAATTACAATATTTAAACGTTCTCGATTTCTTAACTGCTTCTAGATTCGATTGTGGAATTCAAAATGTCAAGTTCCGTAATTTATTAAAAATATGCAAAGTTAAGGCACTTATGAAAGAGAAATTATTAATGATGGAATGCAGACCGCTCTTCAGAGATAACTAGAAAAAGTTGTTTTGATTGAAAAAAAAAGAAGTTTAACAGTTATTCGAAAGTTGTGTTTGTTAAGAATGTTTTTTTTGTGTTCAGAAGATTATGTATACACTATAAGGTATACACTTTAGTTATACAGGGTGCGTATATAAGTAAATAAAATGATAAATATGATTTTGTAGGTTTTTGAGGTACACAAAGTCAAACGTCACGTTTTTAGGTACATGGTCCAATTTTTTTTTGAAATTCAATACTTAATTCTGTGGGAAAACTGTATCTGGGAATAGTGACTCTGTTTATTATTTACGCATTACGCATTACTACTTACCTCAAGGAAATATCTACAAATATTAAAAAATAAATAATTAAAATATGTGTCGTATTGGCGCAAATTCCTCCAAGTTAAAAATTTGAGCTAACCTCACCAGTAGACCTTAACCTCACCAGTTAATCGTCTAGACCGAACAAACAATGTTATATAGACATCCAAAAAAAAAACGTCATCAAAGTTGGCCGAGAAAAATAAAAACGTCATCAAAGTTAGCCGAGAAAAAAAAACGTATTTCTATTCTTAATCGAATTTATAAACTTATTTACTTGTCAAGATGGTCACATCATATGACAGCCATTGTTTATTTTACAAATTGTGACAGTCACTTGTCATTATGTCAAAAGTTTGACATAACCGAAAAGCTAAGACATGACCGCTATTTCCATCTCTCTCGTTCATAGCCAGAGTTGATGACGTTTTTTTTATGTCTCTATATTTTTTAAAACACGCCGTTTGTATCGAGCGGTACAAAAGAAACGTCATTAAAGTTGGCCGATTAAAAGACGTACACTCGAACCCCTCTTAATTCACCAAATCCGTGCATCATCACCTCGCTTAAGTCGCGATCATAATGTCAACTTTTTCGTGTTTTAGCTGCAAAAAGAAATATTTAGAGATATACCACAGCACTTGTTATAACGAAAAATGAGCCAACTGCACAAAAAAATAAACGTAAGTATACCCAGTCGTGCGTGACAAAGTTCAATTTTCCACTTAAATGAATATTTTAAAGGTTAAATATTTTTAAAAGACACCTAACCTATTTTAAAGGTTATGTGTCCATATTTAATGTATTACACAATCAATTTTTTCAATAAAAATTGTATTAGTTAGTATACATGTAACGATCGAATTTTTTTGCAAGCCTTAATTAACAATGACGCCATTTTTTTGTTTATTATACGATATGCCGGGTTGGGCTAGAAAAATCATAAATCTCTTCAAATTTGCGAGATTTTTTTGAGATTTTGAAAAATATTAATTTGGGCCAGTTTTATAACGTTTTCTACGCGACTACCTTTTTTGACGTGACGTATAGAGTATATTGTTTTAGTGTTGCCGCTTCGAAATTCTCGGAATTGTGACTATAACATCTTGAAAGGACGCTTTAAGACATGGGCGTCAAGATATTATAGTCACAATTCCGAAAATTTCGAAGCGGCAACGCTAAAAACAATATACTTATACGTCGCGTTAAAGAAGGTAGTCGCGTAGAAAAAAAATTAATACTTTTCAAAATCTCAAAAAGTCTTACAAACTTGAAGAGATTTATGATTTTTCTGGCCCAACCCGGTCAATATCGTACAATAAACAAACAAATGGCGTCATTGTTAATTAAGGCTTGCAAAAAAATTCCATCGTTAATTACTCGAAAAGTTATAAACGGATCGAGCTGAATTTTTTTTTTAAAACTTCATACTACAAATAGCAGTCCCTCCAAGAAATATCATGATCATAGTCGCCCTACTTTCGAAGTAAAAAAATAGTGAAAAAAAGCTTTTTTTCAACTTCAGCAGTCATTTGCAAGTTAACAATAGCACTTGGAGACTTCGGGTTGGGCTTAAAATTTTAGAAATTCAATAGGCTACAACTTCTTAAAAGCATATGCTGTATAAAGTATGCCAAGGAACGGAGATATAAGCGAAAATGTGAAAAAATACGTCAAACTAGCCCTATATGTTTCAAGAACACTTTTTGATGATTTCAGCTCCTGTCTACTGGACTATATATACCTGTAACGAAATAACCATCGCAGTTTTTGAAGTTCAACTGCAAATCTCGCCAAGTCACTCTTAAATTAAGAGGGATTATTTTTGATATTAACTACGTTTTCCGTTTAACAGTAACTCTTGTTTCAACCATACAATCATATCACCATATAAACCATAACATTTGTCTGCTGGAGGTTTGAATCTCAAAATCAACTAGAATCGACTTGGCGGGTTTTGCATCGATACAACTCATGCACAGGGTGAATTTTTTAGTGCGTATTTGGTCTAGAGAATCGTCGTTTTGCACAAAAATCTTAAAACATATCTAAAAACAAAACTCACTCTGTACAATATATTTTAATCATGATTATTTAGATAAAAACTCAGTGTTGTCACAAAATAAATATCCTCTCATTACGTACAGCTGCTTCTGATGTTTTTTATTAATATTGTTTTTCGATTTTGTTTTATTTTTTTTATATGCAATCTATAAGAAAATGAATAATTTTTGTGTGGAAGTTAGGAAGTTGCCAACTTTTCAATACAAAATTAAAGGACAACCTAAGGCCACTAACGCCCTCACCAAATACCTACTTAATTTAACTAAATATACAGATACATTTATTAAAAACAGGTACAGATACTAGTTAAGATGTGAAACGAAAAAGTCAGTTTCAGGCTGTGGGTTTGCAAATAAAAACAGGGATTTGCCGAGTCAAACGGAGATTGGAGTGGAGATTCACCCGTTTTACTCATTGC
The DNA here is from genome assembly GCA_029963805.1 of Aromia moschata. Taxonomy (NCBI): domain Eukaryota; kingdom Metazoa; phylum Arthropoda; class Insecta; order Coleoptera; family Cerambycidae; genus Aromia; species Aromia moschata. The sequence continues at coordinate 801,837 of JAPWTK010000150.1, read as the reverse complement.
GAATAGTTTGAACATAAAAAAAATGTATGCGCTTATAGGATGTGTTTTATTTTATTTGAAATTAGTTTGTTTAAAGGCTTCATGAATTATTTAGTTTGTAAAGGACAAAAAGGGCATATTGGGGTCTCACAAAAGGTCAAAAAGGCAATATCCTGAAAAAGGAGACTACTTCTGAAACAAATGAAGGTTGGTAACCCCCATGGAAGTAGTAATTCTTAAGGTAGCGGTTTTTTTAAGTCTTGTTTTAAGTCCGTTTTGAGTTTAATGCGGATTGGACAGATGCTGTTTCATTTTCTGAAACAGTGAATTTTCTTTTCTTTCCAATAAAGAAAAGAAAGGAGTTTTTGAAAACGAACTTGAGGAAATATCATCTAAAGATGCCACCGATGTGGAGTTTTATTATAACGAGCGTCCGAAAAAAAGTCATCAAAGTTGGCCGAGCAAAAAAAGACGTATTTCTATTCATAGTCTCTTTGTAACTTTATTGAATTGTCAAGGCTGTCACGTTATGTGACAGCTATTATTTATTTTCCAGTTGTGACAGCCACTTGTCAGAGGTTTGACGACAACAAAGTTTCGGTTTGAGCTTCGACATGACCGCTATTCCCATCTTTATCGTTCATAACCAGATTTTTTTGACATGACGTTTTTTTTTGGAAGTCCATATAATTTACATACTATCATTTTCAGGTCTTTCTAGTTTTAATTATCGTTTTTTTTTTTATTCTCCACATATTAATATTTTGGAATTAAAATCACTCAGTATAAAATCTCTTCAACACTTCAACGAATTCCAATGAATAAAGAGCCTATCCCTCTAAAGGTACGTCTACACTTGTGCGCTTTCGTGTTCAACTTGCGCTTCAACTTGCATTTCATCTTGCGTTTCATCTTGCCTCTAATGCATGCCTTTTGTTGAATGCATGAAACGCATGCAGCTAACTGTCCAAATCAATTCGCCAATCAACTTGTCGCATTCGGCCGTATATATCTGTAGACGTGCATAATTTAAGTTCACAATTAACTGGAGTGTGTACTGGAACCTTCGGCGTAGAAAAAAAACTGGACGTTTTCCACGAAACACCGAACTACTACACGTCGCGCGTTTCGCCAACTAAGTTAGCATCTTCAAGAGAAGATTAAAACTCAGTTGTAATTAGAAGATTAAAACTCAGTTTTAATCTAGTTAGTGGGCTGTTACAGCTTTAAAGTAACTGCGCAGAAATGGATGTATCAGATGCCACTTGGGTGTTAGTGCAGATTTTGTAATAATCAAAAGAAAATCTTAATAACAAAAATCTTGATAATCAAAAATCAATAGAAAGGCGGAATAAGCGACGGCGTGTATAGATGAAAGCAGTGGCGGTGCGCGATCCTAAGATTGGGGGTGCACCATACATAAAAATAACGATAATCATAAGAATAATAAGAATATCTCTAATATGAGATAAATATTTATCTCATATTAAGGTTATTCTTATTAACTATGTTAATTTGAAAACTTACCTAATTTTCTTTGTAAATGAGCTCAATTCTGCGATTTTTACATTGTGCAAATTTTTCAATTACTTTGTTGGTAAAATTTTCGATATTTGTAATAAAGTCTTTTTCAATGGAGAGCATATCCAAAGTCGACAGTCTTTCCTGGCACATGGTGTTGCGCAAAAATGTCTTTCTTCGTTTTAAATATGGAGACATCCAAAAAAAAAACGTCATCAACTCTGGCTATGAACGAGAGAGATGGAAATAGCGGTCATGTCTAAGCTTTTCGGTTATGTCAAACTTTTGACAAGTGACTGTCACAATTTGTAAAATAAAAAATGGCTGTCATATGATGTGACAGTCTTGACAAGTAAATAAGGTTATAAATTCGATTAAGAATATAAATACGTATTTTTTTCTCGGCCAACTTTGATGACGTTTATTTTGGATGTCTCTATAGAAATTTTCCACAAAAACGAATACAGTTAATAATAATGTTTAAAACATACCTGTTTTTTGAAACCGCTTCATTATGTGCTGCCACTGCTCGTCGATGAGCAGCATCGAGCATTGTCGCAATATTTGCAGTGCCTAGCATGGCTAAATTCAAAACATTATTCATGTGTCCAGCAGAATTTGCATGTTTTTTTTATTTTCTCGTTTATGTGATTTAAATCCGTTGCTCCAGTTTTGGTCCAAGGTGTTTCTCCGCCAAACAAAACACTGCGTTCAATACATCGCATCCACTTAACCACAAATGTTTTTTAAATAAGTCATTATTAAATGTTCTTACAAATTGTTTACTTTTTCCTTTCACGGCTAATTTTAAATTAATTTGTGGAGTGGGCCTACCTAGAGTTTTAATTTGCACTTTTTCCTCCAAACTCAAGCTAGAGAATGGAGTTTTTAATAAGTTTTGATTATAATTCATTATTCCAAACTAGATTGTAACCGAGTTTATATTTATGAAACGTGAGCAATAAAACAGCAATCGCAATGTACGAAAACAATTCACAAACCAACCGATCGATAACTCTCGTGCGCTCTTAAACTCCGTACCTCATATCTATAGGATTCGCCCACTACGCGTAATAATTGTGGAGGGGCAAGCAGTAACAATACGCGTTCGCTTTTTCGTATTGCACGGAAGCATGATCGTCGTGCCGCTTTTTCGTATTGCGCGTGTCGACTCCCGCGCCGCGATCGGAAACCAGTGGCGTTGGAGATAGCGACCTAGCGTCTAGTGGATTCGTAACGCTGCGGCCAAATAATATTCAGATGGTATTAACGCTAGGGATGCGGCAAGGCGATAAATTAAGAATGCATCCATTAATTACTAAATAAAATTATTAATGCTAAATTGTTGGTAGTGCGCGCGCACCAGTGCACCTTATAGCCCACCGCCACTGGATGAAAGAGTATTTGAAATATAATTTTGAAATTATGAAAGAATTGGATATGGATAATTGTGTCCGGTTTGGAAATTTTACACGCATGTCCAAAATTAACTTTTACAAGCTTCTGGAGCTTGTAAATCAATAAAATCAAATAAAAATAGCTTGTAAATCAATAAAAAGTAGCGTTTCTTCTGCGGAAGACAATTAAACGCAAGGTATAACGCACGAAAATCCACTAGCCTTGGAACTAAGTTCCTCATGGGTTGCGCTTGTGGATTGGCGTCGTTCAACTCGTTTAGCGCATGCGCTAGTTGCTTTCCTCACTTACATCTGAGGCATGCGTTAGTTGCAAGATGATGACGCACGCGAAAAAGGCACGAGTGTAGACGTACCATAACAGAGTCATGCCTAGAATCACCATCGTATACAAAGAAACAGCTTGTATATTTTTTGTTCAAATTTCACATACCTAATACGTGGGTTTTGAGAAACCCCGATCAACACTATGGATTCAGATTTTACACAAAAAAAAAACGCTAAATGGTCATATTGAATATCGGGGGTATACAAAAAATCGTAAAGCCATGGGGTTGCATTTTAAAAGCTATAGTAGGGTCAAAAGAAGCAGTTCTTGATGCTCTTTAGATAAAAACAAGTTTAATCGACCATTTGGAATTTTGAATAGTATAGTCCTTCTAATTTTAATTGAAAATGATAAATACGCCTGGGGAACAGAAAAAGCGGTGCAACTTTATGATTCCATGGGCGTGCATATATATTTTATAAATTCGAAAATTGTGAAATAATGTTTTTCATTTAAATCAATATAGGAGATTAAAATTAGCCTGCATACAAAACTCTTAATGTTTGTAATATAATTTGCTGGAAATAATGCTCATTTAGCCAGACAATCTCAAAAAATTGTCTGTGTTAATAAACCTAGCTGAAATACACGTCACTGGCGTCTTAAACAAGTAGAGTGCCTAAAGTCGTAAATCATTTTAACGACGTCGTAAAAAATTTATGGCACAGTGGACCGAAGAAGTATTAGCAATGTATTAAATGCAAAGTAGTCTAATAGTCTCGTTGACCGGTGTTACCGCCAGTGGTTTACTCTGTGCCGCCGGCCGCATGAGCCGCCGTTGCCGGCTCTTGAAAATTTATAGTAATATACATAAAGTTGTTTGAATTTATAATTATTTTTTTCGAGCAATTTTAAACGCTTCATTTTAATGCTAGCTAATAAATTTATATCTATGTATTTTTTTTTTTAAATATTTCCAAACTAGCTTTCTAAGCACGTCACGAACTAACAGTTTACTGAAGTATGAAGTATACTTGTATAGTGAGCTTAGCAATTTTAGAAAATATATCTGACAACCTTGCTTTTTTCTACATATTTTCAATTTAGAATGGAAATAGAGTACAAGGAGACACCCTGTGTGTGAGTGCATGTATTTATATAAATATTGTCGGTAGGATGAATGAGTGCCTCGGTACGCTGTCGATACGCAAGAGGATGACAGATCTCGAGGTAGTAGTACTCGGCGTATCTTGCTGAGCTTTGCTTCAGTAGCGGCTTGCGCTGGTAGTCGGCCTGTGACAACTCTAGTTGGCGGTGACCGAAACAGCTGAGCGTCGACAATCAAATTAGCACAGTAAGTTGAACTTGACAATAATACATCGCGCGTTATTTGTGTCAAAAGCTACCTTGCATCACTATAATTAAAACGATTTAAAAATAATTCCGACCCGGTGTATTTACACGCGGACATTAATAAGGGCGATGATTAAACGTTTGTTGTTTTATTGATAAAATTGGGAATTGTTATAGACTGTGATTAAGGAATCGGGTACATTGTGAAAGAAGTCGATAAACATGTATTTTTTTTATTGTATGTTGTTTTACTACATATTATATAAATGATTTAAAAAAAGTTGGACATAAGCTTTATAAATGTACACATTTTTTTTTAATTTTGTCCAGACTGTCGTGCAAGTACTATTTATGGTTTTATTGTATCTTAATGGTCATTTCTATTGTGCAGTACCTACCTCGTAATCTTCTCGTTTTGCTAATTTTACGTAACTAATTAGTTGGCCATAAAGGACAAGGAGGGAAATAAAACAGCCGCTTGACGAATTTATTTTATTGTCCTTAAAGGAACTTTTTTTTTACAAACATTAGGTACCTACCTGTGATTATAAATATACGAATGCATCAGGTTGTTCTAGCTCTAATCCAACGGCGTTTAAAAATATGTATTGTTATTACGAAGTTACTTAACAAATGTCATAAAATAACTATTTATATTGAATTTAATTTCGAAAATGTGGGGAAAATTTGGTTCAAAACATAATTCGTCTCGCCTAAAAATATATAAATATACAGTACTTAGGGTGATTCAAAAAAAAGTTTTTTATTTTTTTTTTTGCAAACAGGCTTAAAAGTTCCGTTTTTTTGGTGTAAAAATACGTCAGTTAAAATTTGAGCGCTTAATATTAGTATTAAGATAGTCCGCATCGCACTTTTCTATTTTCCATAAGAATAACGGGCTTTTTTTGCACCTGATTTTTATTGCTAGCTAATAGGGTATTGTATGGAAATTTTTTTTAACATATTTCGAGTCGAGTCGAGAATTGAACGCTCTATAAAAAAAGGTCTCTTATGATTTTTCGCTAAGTCTACTGGTTCAAAAGTTATTCGAGGCCAAAGTTGAATTCACCGCAAATTTGACCGTTTTTAGTGTATTACAACAAAATTATCGAAGTAACTCGAATGGTTTTATCGAAAAGATGTAGCCATAATTTTATGTAAATTTAAAATTTGGTCTTTTAGAAAATGATAGTTAACAATTTTTCGCTATGAAAAGAAAAATCAAACACAAAACAATGTTTTCAGTTGAAATTACTAAACTTTTTATATTTTTGAAAGAAAATTGCGTTAAGTAAAATATTGCATTTAATTTTTTTCCAATTTTTTCCGTACTCTGAGTACATGTTTTAAAAATTATCATTGTTAACTTTAAATTTCAAAACTAAAGTTGAACAATTAAACGGTCAAATTTTCGGTGAATTCAACTTTGGCCTCGAATAACTTTTGAACCAGTAGACTTAGCGAAAAATCATAAGAGACCTTTTTTTCTAGAGCGTTCAATTCTCGACAAAAATGTGTTAAACATTTTTCCGTATAGTACACTATTAGCTAGCAATCAAAATCAGAAGGTGCCAAAAAAAATGTTCCCATGTTATTCTTATGGAAAATAGAAAAGTGCGATGCGGACTATCTTAATATTAATATTAAGGGCTCAAATTTTAACTGGCGTATTTTTACACCAAAAACGGAACTTTTAAGCCTGTTTGCAAAAAAATAAAATAAAAAAATATTTTTTTTTGAATCGCCCTAAATATACAGTGAATGGTATATAGAGTCGCCATAAAATGCGCCATAATTTATATTTGTCTGAAAACATTTTTAATCCTTGTTAGACGTACCTACCGAATGATTTTTATTTAACTAGCAAACGACGTTTTTCGATATCGTCAAAAATCCAAAAATTACTATTTTTTCCAAACGTAAGCGTTATTCCAATGAGATTTTCTTTTCTACGCAACTAACGAATTATTTTTCTTCAATTTCAGCAAAAAGTGAATTTTTCAGTTTTCGTTTCAGTAAGTCCAAATTGCAAGTTTTAAATTTTATCCTAAAAAAATGAATCTAGCAAGTCTTAGTATGTGAATTAAAAAAATAAGTCATGAAAACTGAAAAAAAAAATCGTTTTTTTGCCGAAATGAATGAAAAATAAATTCTGTTCTGGGCTTGGGGAGATTCATCTTACTAAAACTAACACACGATAAGAAAACCACATTGGAGTTTTGTTTTCTTTTGGAAGAATAGCGATTTTTAGATTTTTAATATCTCGAAAAGGCCATTTGCATGAAAAAATAATCTTGTTAACGTTGAATTTAGAATTATCAGAAGAGTTACTATTTTTAAAAGGCATCTCAATTTATAAAATGCATGATCTATATTTCGTGTATACCTGATCTACATATCGTGTATACATTATATTTTTGATCTCTATCCATATGCGATCGATGAATATTTTTTACGGAATGCACAGCAATAAAATTCGCCATTAAATTTTTACAACACTGCAGGTACTAGGGCATTTTTTTTTATGTCATCTCCGAAATTAATAGGCAATAATATTGTGGTTTTTTCTCACGATTTTTCTAATGTTTATTTCTATAATCTATTTTTGTAAAATACCAAAGCGCTCTAGATCTCAATTCTCTATCAAAACACAGAATTATTTAGAACAGTATCAGACGGTATAATAAATGTAAACGCGTTTTTTTTTTCATGCCAGAATCTACAGTAAATTTACACTAAACTAGGCGAAAACGACGCCCCAATATTCATTGGTAACGAGGAAATAAGGATTATAGAAGTGATGAAAATATAATGTAAATCAATCCGTGTTTTATTTTTACCTACATATTGTCTCGAGGAAATTTTATTTATGTATGTATAGTGGTCCTTAAGCTGGAAGTAATTTGAAACAAGTAAGCGTATTTTACTTATGATGCACTCAAACTTTGTTCCATGTGAAGTATTAGAAATCAATTAACTTAACTAGATGTGTACCTATTGACATGGGATATTAGGTTGACATCCATTACTGGATTAAAACTTCAATGAAAACTGATAACAGGTAAAATGTTGCGTAATGTTAAATCCTTCTAGGTATGTTAATAAATGTTACATACAGTGTGTGCGATTATAAACTAAGAGACCCCTGAATATTTTATTATTATTACACTTCTGTAATGATCTCTATGGGATAATGAATTTAAAAAAAATACAGGGTGGTCTGGTTTTTAAAAGCCTACACTATATGTAAGTGCATCTCCTTCTGAATCATCCTGTCTGGACAATTACAAATTTTACGCTTGTAGGATATTTTTTATTATGATTTTTACGACATATTTTCGTCGTCACCTACATTGCTATTATTTTCTGTTTTCCGATTGCGAAGTTATAGAGAACGCTAGTCGACATTTTTATTTTGTATGTATACAGTTTACGCAACGTTTTAATATAATAAGCAGGCCTGATATGGATGCAATTATCAGACAATTTTTGCGAGGTCTTTGCGGTTAGTGGAAACAATTCTATTTATTCAGGAAATTAGCTGGCCGTTATAGTTACGTCAGTTAACAGTGTAAATAGTTTAAAAATACATCGGTAATACACGAAAGATAATAGCAATCTGGCAATTTAAAATTTTCAAACTACGAGACGACGAAGTCAACAGGACAATTTCCAATTTTATAATTCCTTAGAGTCGAAAGTTATTTAATAATACAGTGGAAACAAAAATACAGCGAATTGATTGAAAATGATTCTTAACAGTCTTTTTGGGAAACTTTCTTCAAAGTCTTGTGCAAAAGTGGTGTTTTTTTTTTACATTTTATCAGATGTACGACTAATATGACAGCTACAAGAAGTACTAGGTAGCTATTGCTATGGCAAGGGATGCTATTTTGGTTTAGATATAAGCACAAACTAAAACTAACATCAATAACACAGGCCGACAAAATTTTTTACCAGAAAGTGGAGAATACTTTTGGGAAGGTTTTCGAATCCGAATCTGACCTCATAATTGCTACGGTGGCTCAGGTTTTCCAGATATTCTAACCTAAACGTGCATAAATTGATAATAAAACAAATTCTTAAAAACAAGCTTTTATTTAAATGCTCTAAAAAAGAAGAAAATAAACTTTAAATTGAATCAAACCCATCAATTCATTACATTACACAATTTATATGATATAAAAGCTTGTTACGAGATTTACTTGTGTAGATGTATTTACCTAATTTATAATAATACATACTTTTTTTCTGAGATTTTCTTATGTCAAGATCAAGTTACATAATTATTACATTCTTGTTTATCTACACAAGTAAATCTCGTGACAAGCTTTTATATCATATAAATTGTGTAATATAATAAATTGATGGGTTTGATTCAATTTAAAGTTTATTTTCTCCTTTTTTAGAGCATTTAAATAAAAGCTTGTTTAAAAAAATTTATTAATAATTTATTTTTTTATTTTTTAGTTATAGTTCGTGTTTTTATATCTAAATGCTTAACCTGTTCATAATATCCCTAACCTATACCAAGTTATAACTCTTTAAAATTGGTATGGTGGCCATTTTGAATTTTTTTCACGTATAGGTTGATATTAGTTAAGACACGACCCCGCTAAGTTTTACTGTTTAGCCGGACGGTAGTACACCATCTCCCTCGAAGGGTTGAACGCAGACGTCAGTTTATTCGTCGTATTCTTCTTAGCAAACCGTTTCATTTGATACCCACATTATGGGAGTGCACAAAAAATAACTAGTCCGCCGTTTTGGGCGGTCCGCCATATTGGATTTAGAGTAAATTCATTTTATTTTCTTATTTCTTCTCCGCAAACCCTTTCATTTGAAAAAATAACTATTCCGCCATCTTAGACCGTCCGCCATTTTGAATTTAGAATGACATAACTTAGCTAACCATGCATTGTCATCCAAACTAAACGTGTATGCAAAATTTCATCTCAATCGGTTGAGGATAACTATTTTAAAATTCAGTTGCAAGATTTGACCCGAACATACATATATACAAACAAACAAACATTGCAAGTTAAATAAAAGCTTGTAAAAATCACTGTTTTTCGGTATATTTAAGGTTATGTCACATCACTAAGTAATTATTTTTTTTACAAAATCATTTACGGATTCTGAAAGGGCTACTCGTTCTCTTCAAAACCCATATTGATTTATTCTTATATCTTTTTTTCTTGTTCGAGAAATCGCATTTTGAAATACTTATATATAAATATAAATTAAATATAAATATATAAATACTAAAACAAACTGCAGAAAACGCGTTTTTTTTTACGAAAAAATCATTCGTTGTTCTGTTTTTCGTTCAATATTTCTGAATATTTAGATATGGGAGTTTTGGAGGTTGCTACGAATTCGGAGTCATATTTGCAAAATTCCAAATGGCGGACCCAATATGGCGGCTAAATAATTGAAAATATGTTTGAAATTTGAAATTTTGTGTTTTACTTCAAAAAATTTGTACTCAGGGGTTATTGATGACGCTGTTTACGAATTGGACGGTATTTATCTAATTCAATATGGATTGAAAGAAAAACAGAGCCAGGAATGATTGTTTTCGTAAAAAACGCGTTTTATGCAGTTTGTTTATTTATAACTACTTCAAAATGCGATTTCTCGAAGAAGAAAAAATATATCAGGATAAATCAAAATGGGATTTAAAGGGCAAGAGTAGCTCTTTCAGAATCCGCAAATTATTTTGTAAAAAATAATTACCTAGTGATATGATATAACCTTAAATATATCGAAAAACCATGATTTTTGAAGTTTCAGGTTAGAATATCTCGAAAACCTGAGCTACCCGAGCAATTATGAGGTCAGATTCGGATTCGAAAACTTTCGCAAAAGTATTCTCTTTTTTCTGGTAAAATATTTCGGCCGAATTTTGTGGGCCTGTTTAATCAGAGATAATTCCATTAAATGATTTTGAAATTCACTTCTGTTATACCGACATACCTATATTTATGTGTAGGTATTATAGTAGTGTATGTACTATAAATTTATTTGATAAAATTGGATCATTAGTTACACATATTTGGAATATTTTACTATCGAAAACTGTATAGTCTATATTCATCGTACCAACGCGAAATAAATAGTTTGAAATAATATCAATTTATTTATGCTATTATTAAATACGTTACGCATTACACTCGAACCCCTCTTAATTCACCTTCGCTTAATTCACATCCTCTGTTATTTCACCACGTTTCCCCCTATATGTCGCGAAACCGTCCCGGTTAAGTCGCCGCCTGTAAAAGTTTTAGAACTACGTTTGGAAATTGGATTCTCGCATGAATACAATTTTTATTGAAAAAAATGATTGCGTAATACATTAAATATGGACACCAAGAAGACTAGTTCTAGACTTCTTGATGGACACCTAACCTTTAAAATAGGTTAGGTGTCTTTTAAAAAATATTTAACCTTTAAAATATTCATTCAAGTGGAAAATTGAACATTGCCACGCACGACTGGGTATACTTACGTTTATTTTTTTGTTCAGTTGGCTCATTTTTCGTTATAACAAGTGCTGTGGTATATCTCTAAATATTTCTTTTTGCAGCTAAAACACGAAAAAGTTGACGTTATGATCGCGACTTAAGCGAGACTAAATTTCGCTACTTAAGCGAGGTGATGATGCACGTATTTGGTGAATTAAGAGGGGTTCGAGTGTATTTACTATTTCTTCAAAGAATTATTTAATTTAATTATAGATTTTATGCAGTGGCGGCTCGTCAGGGGAGGCAGAAATGTGAAAATTACAAATATTTTTTTTTATAAACCTACCTACCTGGAATAACTCAATTACCTTTCATTTTTAAATTTATATATCGGGTAAAAAATTAATTTCTAAAAATAAAAATATGAATAAACATATGTCACATATTAGCACTTATAAACGACCCAGCGCCTAGTCTATCGCCGTTGTGGCAAGCCTCCGATGCCAATGTTTTCACATATTATGTATTTATACGGAATAAAAACCCTTAACTTCAGTGGCATTAAAGGTAATTTAAAAAAACTACATAGCGGAGGCAAACACGCCCACCTTCCACCTCTCACACGTGACAGCGCAGAAAGCTAGTCATTTGATTTCATGAACAAAAATGAACAATTTAAAATCTTTTATTGTGTTGTGTTTTGGAAATTTTCATTGGAAAGTGCAATTATTCTTGCCGGGGTTTTTGAGTGTTTTGAGTGGTATATGAGGGTAATATTACATAAGTCATTATTTGAACGTTTTATTTAATTAACTATACAGAATTATAATGGAGGTAACTGGCGAGTGTAGCAGTTTATTTCATAAAAATAACAATACGAGTTGTCATGACACTCAAATACATAATTATTTGAACCTGCAATGATACTGTTGAGTATCATATAAAGTACAAATTTAGTCGCCTGTTTTATGAGGATAAATTATTTGTTAAAGATTTAAGAGTACCACTGCCAGATCTATGTAAGTACATAAGTAAAACTTTAATTAATCAGGGTAAGCCGGCTCGTAGTTTTGTTAATAAGTGGTATGATAAATGCAAATGGTTAAGTGGTTCTTTAAGTTTAAATAAATTATTGTGTTGGCTGTGTGTATTATTTTCAAATCGTGGAGAAGATGCTTGGACAAAGTCTGGATTTTATAAAATCTTAAAACTTTTCCTCGTTCAGTAGGCATGACATATTCAAAAAGTCAGGAACATATTAGCTGTGTTTGTAAATTACATCTTTTAGGCAAACAAAATATTATGAATGTGACCAATTCTGTCAAATCTAAATTGACGCAGTCCTGGCAAAAATACGTATTTTATTTCACTGCATATTTCAATTGTAAAATAATTTGACGGAAACTCTACACCTTCCCGATGGTTTTGCTGAACCAATAAAATATATTGGGTACATTATGTTAAATTAAAAAAAAAGACAAATGTACCTACTTAATATATTTTATTAAGTTTAAATTTTAATAATTTAGGCCCTTCTCCTAACTATGCGGCATATTACTAACAATGTTTACCATCACAAAAATTTAGGAAACAAAAATTTATTATTAATTATGTTTGCCTCCCCCCAAAAAAAAAGTCACGAGCTGCCACTGATTTTAAGCATCCACAATAGTGTTTATTGTTTACTTAGGAACAACAAATATATTATTTTGAAATAGATACCTCCAAACGATACCTAATTACATTTACGCGTTAATAATCATAAATTGTTATTAATTTAATTACATATTTGCATAATAAAATTAAATTTACATTGTCAAGTACGCGTATTTTGTCTGTTTATTTTAGTGCCCGATTAATTCTTAATTACGCGTGTCAATCTACGTATTTACGGCCGTTAAGCGCACAATATGTCGTAAATATCGTTATCCAGGTACAGAACAAATATGTAAGTAGGTAAAGGGTCTTAGAAACCTGAAGTTGTTAATCTGAGTGGCGTCCCACGCGTCGTCGCAAGAATAACGGCGTAAGCAGAAATGAGAGCTGCCCAGCAACTATTATCGTATTGTTTTTCAAAATTGTGTGGTTTGAACACAGTGGCATACGGTGGCGGTTGGTGATATTTCAGTTAGCCATATCTTGAAAACGACGCATGGGACCCGCTTCACTTTTTTAGGTGATACACCTCTTACAGAAAGGATTTATAGTGAAAAAACCATCAGCAAAGTTTGCGAAAAATTTTTCAAAAAAACTGCAGAACACCCTGGGATCTCAGTAACGCTCTGTGGAATATTTGCAGTATATATATTTTTCATAATCTAGAAACAAATATAAGGAGAGTTTTCTCGATTTCTTACAAAAAAATTCTTGCCCTTATTTTTTTTTCAAAAAGTTATGGTCATTTTAATTTTAATTTTATAGGAACATTTTGTTTCCCAAAATTAAAATGGCCATTAGTTTTTGAAAAAAAAATATTTCGTAACAAATCGAAAGATCTCTCTTTATATTTGTTTCTAGATTATGAAAAAAATATATACTGCAAATATTCCACAGAGCGTTACTGAGATCCCAGGGTGTTCTGCATTTTTTTTGAAAATGTTTTCGCACTTTGACGGTTTTTTTCACTATTAATCCTTTCTGTAAGAGATGTATAGTCATCACCTAAAAAGTGAAGGGGGTCCCATGCGTCGTTTTCAAGATATGGCTAACTGAAATATCACCAACCGCCACTGGTGGCATCAGTGGCGGTGCGTTTAATTTTAATTTTATAGGAACATTTTGTTTCCCAAAATTAAAATGGCCATAACTTTTTGAAACAAAAATATTTTGTAACAAATCGAAAAACGTCTCCTTATATTTGTTTCTAGATTATGAAAAAAAAAATATACTGCAAATATTCCACAGAGCGTTACTGAGAACCCAGGGAGTGCTCCAGGTTTTTTGAAATTTTTTTCGCAAACTTTGTTGACGGTTTTTTTCACTACAAATCCTTTCTGTAAGAGATGTATAGTCATCACCTAAAAAGTGAAGGGGGTCCCATGCGTCGTTTTCAAGATATGGCTAACTGAAATATCACCAACCGCCACTGGTGGCATCAGTGGCGGTGCGTTTAATTTTAATTTTATAGGAACATTTTGTTTCCCAAAATTAAAATGGCCATAACTTTTTGAAACAAAAATATTTTGTAACAAATCGAAAAACGTCTCCTTATATTTGTTTCTAGATTATGAAAAAAAAAAAAATATACTGCAAATATTCCACAGAGCGTTACTGAGAACCCAGGGAGTGCTCCAGGTTTTTTGAAATTTTTTTCGCAAACTTTGTTGACGGTTTTTTCACTACAAATCCTTTCTGTAAGAAGTGTATAGTCATCACCTAAAAAGTGAAGTGGGTCCCATGCGTCGTTTTCAAGATATGGCTAACTGAAATATCACCAACCGCCACTGGTGGCATATACAAACAAAACAGGCTACGGTAAATTAAAATAAATTTCATTAAAAACGCAAGTTTTCATTGATAATGACGGAGGCGCCGATGGTAAATTTGACACCTATGTACATCGTAAGGTGCTACGAATTTACCATTTGCTTTTAAGTACTAAAAATGTTGTTTCTTAGATATCATTACTTTACGTGTGGACGTAGATACAAAGGGAATTCGTTGTTAAATTACTTCCACATCCACACAGTTACTGTGAAATTCAATAGCGAATGTCACAACAGTTTGCTAAGCTGGAGACAATTGTAAAACAATGCAAAAGACATGCAAATAAATAGTCTATTATTAATCTTCTTAAACTATTTGTTTTTATGTATCACCATTTTATCAGAATATACTCAAGTTCCGACGATGCTATTGTTAAAACATCATCGGCGTTGGTTTACATCTGCATTACACGACGTATTATCATCATTAATTAAAATCACGCTTCATTCATTCAGGAAAACGCTTTCTATTTTTCTATTTAAACGTCTAATTTGACGAACATCGTTGAGACTAGCAGGTAGGCAGTCTCGTTTGCGTTGTGTGTTAGCTCATGTTTACTCTGAATTATTTTTTTAAAAGTAAATAATCCAAGAAGTTGCCAGGTTAGTCGTTACGTTAGAATCATTATACACGCCCCGCGCCCTTCACACACGCAGGGGTATCCAAATAATGTAATGAACATGAGATTATCCCGAACCACCGAGCAAATGGGTGTCTTAAACGGTCTTATATTTGCCTTAAAATTACCCTTCAACTTATGGGAAGCTTTTTTTTAATTCCTCAATTATATTTGTGTATTGGAAATAGGAATCTTTATCAAAAATGTACATATATTTACTATCTTTCCATTCTAAATTGAAAATAGGTAGAAAAAAGCAAGGTTGTCAGATTTATTTTCTAAAATTGCTAAGCTCACTATACAAGTATGCCTCATACTTCAGTAAACTGTTAGTTCGTGACGTTCTTAGAAAGCTAGTTTGGAAATATTAAAAAAAATACATAGATATAAATTTATTAGTTAGCATTAAAATAAAGCTTTAAAAATGCTGGAAAAAATAATTATAAATTAAAACAACTTTATGTATATTACTATACTCAAGAAAATTTTAAAGAGTCGGCAACGCGCTGGCCGGCCAACCAGCCGGCCGCTGGTGGCGCAACGTAAACCACTGTCGGTAAACCACTTTGCATATAATACATTGCTAATATTTGTTCGGTCCATTGTGCCATAAAATTTTAACGACGTCGTTAAAATGATTTACGACTTTATGAATTAGGAACTTAAACTACTTTTCTAAGACGCCAGTGACGTGTATTTCAGCTAGGTTTATTAACACAGACAATTTTTTGAGATTGTCTGGCTAAATGAGCATTATTTACAGCAAATTATATTACAAATATTAAGAGTTTTATATGCAGGCTAATTTTAATCTCCTATATTGATTTAAATGAAAAAAATATTTCACAATTTTCGAATTTATAAAAGATATATGCACGCCCATGGAATCATAAAGTTGCACCGCTTTTTTTGTTCCCCAGGCGTATTTATCATTTTCAATTAAAATTAGAACCACTATACATATGGGGCATTTCACGCCAATTAAGTGAGGTCAAAAAATTATGTTTGAAACATATCACAATCGATAGTACTTGCTAAAAAACTAACTTCCCAAAAATTTTAGATTTGTTGAGCCACAAGGAGAGGGATGGTGAGGGTGAGAAAATACAAATTTTCATTTCGACTCTAAAATTTCAATCTTTCTCGGTATGAAAACGAAAAAAATTAAAAAGAAGGTTGCAATGGTTTTCGATGTGTTTTTTTTTGCGCAGAATACGATAAAAATATTTTCAAAATTATTAGAGGTAGTTTTCACCCTTATTTTGAGGATTGAAAGGAGTGAAAGTAAAATCGAAATTTCGAAAAGTATGACACGATTTTTTTTTTCATTTTTTTTTTATTTTGTTCTTTTTTTTTTGTACTTTCGATTAATTTTTAATTCATAATGGGCGTCGACCAGGAACTGGCCCAAAAAACGGCTCAAAAGTGAAAAAAGCGTGGTTTTAACGTATTTTCTCATCCTGTGAGATAGCAAATGGCAAGCGAATAATATATTCCAAGGTTTTTGGGGTCGCTGATTACAAATCTAACGTCAGATTTTCAAAAAACAAAATGGCGGATCCAGTATGGTAGTCAACTTTTAAAAAATGGCTAAATTTTGAAATTTAAACAATACCATCGTATTCTAGGGAAATTTTCTACGTTAGATTCATAATCAGCGACCCCACAAAAACCTTGGAATATAGTATTCACTTGCCATTTCCTATCTCACAGGATGAGAAAATACGCTAAAACCACGTTTTTTCACCTTTGGGCCGTTTTTTGGGCCAGTTCCTGGTCGATGCCCATTATGAATTAAAAATTAATCGAAAGTACAAAAAAAGGAAGAAATTAAAAAAAAAATTGAAAAAAATAATCGTGTCATACTTTTCGAAATTTCGATTTTAAACTTTCAATCCTCAAAATAAGGGTGAAAACTACCCCCAATAATTTTGAAAATATTTTTATAGTTTTCTACGCAAAAAAACACATCGAAAAAACTAAATTTTCAATTTTTTATTGAGAAAGATTCAAATTTTAGGGTCGAAACGAAAATTTGTATTTTCTCACCCTAACCATCCCTCTCCTTGTGACAAAAAATCTAGAGTTTTAGGGAAGTTAGTTTTTTAACAAGTACTATCCCTTGTGATATGTTTCAAACAGAATTTTTTTTGACCTCACTTAGTTGGCATGAAATGCCCCATATGTATCAGTATCAGCACCATACGTATCAGTGAATATTTTTCAGAAATCGTATTGCCTAAGTAGGACCCAAACTGTGGAGCTGATCAGATTTTGAGCTTTATATTTTGGGCAATATATCTGTCTTTGCTTACTGACAATTCGCAAACGGTGCGAAATATTCATTTCAAATCTCGTACACATGTAGTGTGACCCACTTAAGATCGCAACAACCCTGTATATATTTCAATTAAAGTCTGATTGACTTCAATTATTGGTGGCTAGGAAAGGCCCACATATCATTTATTCGGAAGAAAACCGCTACAACTCAAAAAGTGTCTTTTTACAGGAGAAGCAATTTAACATTTTGTTAGTAGGTAATAGCTTATTATTTACTTGTAAATTTACATTTTGTTTTTTAAGTTGACTGATTTGTTTCAGAAAAAAAAGAACACATGCAACTCTCTTGAACAATCTTGTTTGAAAATTTTACAATTTTCAAACAAGTATAATAAAGATATATGTAAATAATAATAGTTACCTATTATTATTTACTTCTCACTTCTTACTACGGAAGATTACACTCTTTAGACTTACTCAACGTCTAGTTTTAGCATTTTAATAAAATAGATTATGCAAAAAGGGACAAGCTGCACAGGAAAAAACAGATGTAAGAATTTTGATATAAAATTGGAATATGTTTTTGACATAATAGGTACCTAGCTTTGTTCTTGGGATAGCAAAAAAATAAAAAATTCGCCCAAAAAATTCAGTATTAAATTGTTTATAAAAAACCATAAAAAGGAGGGGGGGGGGGGGGGGGGGAAGAAAAAAAAAAAAAAAAAAAAAGAGAAAAAAAAAAAAAACCAAAAAAAAAAAGGAAGGGGGGGGGGGGGGGGGGGGGGGGGGGGGGGGGGGGGGAAAGGGGGAAAAAAAAAAAAAAAGAGAGGGGAGGGGGGGGGGGGGGAGGGGGAAAAACCCCGGGGGGGGGAAAAAAGGGGCAAATTTGGGAATTTTTTGGGGGGGGGGGGGGGGGGGGGGGGGGTTTTTTTTTGGGGGGGTTAATAAAAAAGGGTTGGAAAAAAAAAAAAAAAATTTTTTATGGCTATTTTCATATAAAAGGGGGGGGAACAGCGTATCTTTAACACCTTTATCAAAAAGCCGGTAACGTACTTTTTTTATGGAGAATATAATTGATCAGCTACTATTAAAATTTCAAATCGATTGATGGAACGGTCTTTGAGCAATGTGTCCGTCCAGTTCGAAAAACGACATTTTACACTGTTGGCAATATGGCCACTTATTGTTTTGAAAAGTTTAAAGCAGTATAAAAGCAACAAATCCCACGAACACAGTCGCATCGCGCTCGACGCGCGTTCAGAGTTGCTGCGGCAAAATCGAGAATCAACCCTTTCAATTTTTTTTTTCGTTATAATACCAATTGCATATGATTTTTATGATTCTAAAGTACATTTTATACCAAAAAAAATTTTCGAAAATTATAGAGATTTACCCTTGTTTTCCATATCTCGAAAGTGTTTTAGAATATTAAATTATATTTACCCGTTAATATGGTCGATATGTGGCGAATTTATGATACGTCAAGGACATGTTGATTATATTTTGAGTTGCGGAAAAGTTGCAAAAGTGGAAGTAGGAACACGTAAGCCGCGGTTTTTTTTTTGTAGATAACGCGACCGTATTCGGCATTTGCGTGAATGAATAAGAACCAATGCAGGCCGCCGATGACGAATTTAAACTTAAATTTAACTTTTACCGATTAGCTGAATCAGTGATATCGCGACCACTCATTGTCGGTAAATCGAAGTAAGTTTAATAATGAGATTACGGCTAATAATTTGGAGATAGTCGGTTTTATTGTTTCGTGTTTACATCATGACTGCTCGTTTATCTGCTCGAGTAGCTTTGAGAATCTGGCTCTCCAGATACACACATACATATGTACTATGTCTGCGAACTAGTGGTCAGTGTTTCACGAAATGAATCTTAAGTAGTTGCAGACGCAACCGCGTGCTAATACATATGTTATTGGCATATTTGATATTGTTAATTTGTTCGAACGCATTAGCGGCGTTCATAAATCTGTTTTTTATCGAAATGCCCGGAGAACGCTGAACATCGTACATATGTACATATATATATATAAACTCCTGTTCAAAATTAATGCACCATTATAAATTTACCGAAATTTTGTTGCTACTTTTTTTCGTAACCGGTAGTACGATGTCAATGTTTTTTTTTGCATTGTCGGTTTGTTTCTTGACAATGTCACTATACTTCTTGTTTTTGATAAAACGTTAATTTTCGGTTTATACCGGGCGTCATAAAAATAGTGTTTTTTTTTTCCGTAAATTTGTAACATCCTGTGGGGTATACCAGTAGAACTCTAACATATCTCAATTAAAATAAAATTGTAGCCCCATATTTCCTTGACATTTTGTTTTTTTATTCGCTTTATTATCTCTATTATTAAAGGAGATACGCCGCCTTTTCCAATTTTATGCATGATTAATAATGTAAATTTAAAATGAAACAAGTTTATTCATTTTAGTGAATACAAACAAAACATCAAGTTTTTAGAAACCTAATAACGTGTAACACCGCCTCTGTATCGGATAACTGCCTGCACTCGTCGTGGTAAACTTCTTATTAGCTGCTGAATCCTTTCCTGAGGAATGTTTTCCCCATTCCAAAAGAACAACGTTTTCCAGGTCTTGAAGGTTCTGCGGTGCGGGTAAATGACGTCTAACAGATTTTTTAGAGCATCCCAAAGATGCTCTATAGGTTCATGTCCGGGCTCTGCGGTGGCCAGTCGATCACCTGAATATTGACCTGATTTAAGTATTCCAAAACTGGCCGTGCGACATGAGGGCCAGCATTGTCTTGCACGAAAATAAACCGATCCCCTATAAACGGCGCGAAAGGCATTACGTGATCTTGAACAATATTTTCCAAGTAAAATTGAGCATTCATTGACCTTGGACGAATTGGTACTAACTCTGTACGGGCATTATATCAAATACCTCCCCAAAACATTTTAGACCCACCACCAAATGGTTCCTTCGACACGATATTACAGGAAGCAAATCTTTCTCCAGGTCTT
Organism: Aromia moschata; assembly: GCA_029963805.1. Lineage (NCBI taxonomy): Eukaryota > Metazoa > Arthropoda > Insecta > Coleoptera > Cerambycidae > Aromia > Aromia moschata. Next base: position 781,445 of record JAPWTK010000150.1, on the reverse strand, counting down.
CGCCATACTGGTCTCATCGGAAAACAAAACTTGTTTCCAGTCGTCGACAGTCCAATTTGCATGATTTCTAGCAAATCTTAATCGGGCTACTCTATGTGCTGCTGTAAGTAGTGGTCTAACTGCAGGCCTCCTACTAGCTAATCCTGATTCCTTTAAACGTCTTCTGGCAGTCAGAGCGGAAATCATAACATTTTTTCCATTTTGAAGTTCATTGCTAACCTCCTTACTTGTGGTTTTTCTGTTCCTCAAAACAATTTGACGGAGAAAACGCTCATCCCTTGGACTCGTCAATTTATTTCTTCCTGCCCCTTATCTTCTAGAGTACATCCTGTTTCCCTTATCTTCTAATCATACGACTAATTGTGGAATGGTTAACATCTAACAGATTGGCCACATAACGCATACTTCTCCTTCTTCTACTAAATTAACCTTACACACTCATCATTCGAAATTACGGGTCGATTAGTTCTAAATTTAAGGGTTTTAACTTAACTTATCTTTCGATAATGACAAAGACTTCGCTTTTCATTACCAGAAAAGTTGAAATGTGAAGCTTTAATCCATCATGACATAAGCCATCTACGATTTGTTATAATATTGCAGTAAATCGGTCAATAATAATAATAATAATAATAAGGTAACTTGATTTAAACACGACTGTAGCGATAGCAAGATGAATAAAAACACATTGAGCTAAAAGGCAGGTATCTCCTTTAATAATAGAGATAATAAAGTGAATAAAAAAACAAAATGTTAAGGAAAGATGGGGCTACAAGATTTTAATTGTATAAGTTAAGAGTTCTGGTATACCCCCACAGGATGTTACAAATTAAAAAAAAAAAACTATTTGTGACGCCGGTATAAACCGAAAATTAACGTTTTATCACAAACAAGAAGTATAGTGACATTGTCAAGAAACAAACCTCCAAAAAAAAAAATCATTACATCCGACTCTGGTTACGAAAAAAGTAGCAACAAACTTTCGTAAATTTATAATGGTGGTAATTTTGAACAGGAGTTTATATACACATATGTGGGAGTATGTCGATCAAATATGCTACCTAAAAAAGGATTTAGGGTGGAGGAAGGGCAATTTTTAAAAACATGATGAATATGATTTCACATCGGTACTACTATGTGGAGAAAAAACGTGGCTGAAAATAGATGTTGGGAAACATCGATGTTTCAAAATCACATATACAGGGTGAGAATTTTTTTGTAGAGGACTTTAACCTGATAGAATAGATTTTGAGAAAAAAAGTTCCTATAAACACATGTCTCTATTCATAAGGAGATAAGCGTGAAAGTTGTTTTTTTTTATTTTTTTTAAATATTTTCTAACGGAATGGTTTAATATTTTACATACGCTTTATACCCCAATATCGTAAGCAACACCTTTTATAGTATTTTGTCGAAAACATTGTACGGAAGTTGCTTTTCTCGGATGTCCAGGGATATTTAGATTAACAGAACTTTTTTATAACTCGACCTGACCTTATTCGTCAACATTTATAAAACAATGATGTTTTAGCTATAAGTTTGCGCCCCCCTTTTTTGCTTTAACTTGAGGGTTAGAGAAGGCATTTAGTCGATGGTGCACCCTATACAGGCAGCGAAAAAATATTTAGTTCAATTTTAACAAGTACCTGGGCATCGAAAAAATAACCCAAAGATTTCCTCCATGTTAAGAAACGTGTCGAAAAAAAATGACACTTTAACACCTTCTATAGCTAGCAAGAAACCAGAGTTTTTATCAAATAAACTTTTAACAAGAAAAGAACAAATTTGAGAGAAAAAGCTACTATAAACATATGTAGGATTTACTTTTTTCGGTGCCCAGTCACTTCGTTATAAAATAAAAAAAAACCAAAAAAATTTTTTTTTAGAAGGAGAAAGAGACAAAAATGACCAAAAACTCCAGTTAGTGAAAAAGAGACAATGTAGAAAAAACTTTAAAATGAGAAAGAAACAACAAATAAATAAAAAACCTGGACCAAAAACAATGAAAAAAAAGAAATGGCTCCTAGAGGAAAAGTGTAAAAATTAAGCGAAACCATTCCAAAAAAAAAAAATTAAAAAAAACAATTACCCTCTCTTTAGAAGAGACCAAGTTATAGGACTTTTTCTTAGTAAAGTCCTGCTACAAAAAAGTGACTCACCCTGTATAAAGTGACTAATTCTTATGTTCTCTGAAAAAAAGTATATAGTTTTGTAGAAGTAGAAACTAGAAAATTAGATGTCGCGTAAGCCACAATGTACAAAGAGTCAATTAGTAATCAATTAGTATTTTTTTCGTTTTTTTTAGCAACTTAAAAACTTTCGTACTGTAAAATTAAATGATATTTCTGGGATACGTATTACGTAACGATGTTTCGATGTTTACAAGTAACATCGATGTTTTAAACATCGATGTTCAGTGGAAAAACATCGATATTTCAGAAACATCGATGTTAGGTGCCCATCCCTAATTTATGGTATGTTAAGGAACGTGTTTTTTTAAGCACGGGTTGCCATTCCTTGTAACAGAAAGGCCAGAAATTACGGTAGTTTTTCGGCACGAAATATTATGCACGAGTATTTTCCTCATAATTGGTGTGACGTCTGACGCCTTTATGTTTGGAGATAGAAAAAAACTTTACAAGCTGTAAGATTTTGCTTTTGGAAAAACACATTTAATAATGCGAATAGTAATTAATGATTATATAATAATAAAACATAAGAGGAGGCTGTCCCGCGCTAGAAGAGTCAGCATATCTCGGCAGGCACAACCAACTTGCGAAGATGGTACACCAACAACTGGCACTCAAGTATGGCCTGTTAGCGACGGCTCCGCCATACTACAAATACACCCCGGAAGCTGTGCTGGAATCGGAAGTTGCCGTGATGTACTGCGATAGGCTAATCATCACCGACCGAACAGTGTACTTCAACCGATCAAATATTGTGCTGATCAACAAGGAACAACCAAGAGGGATCATCATAGACATCGCCGTGCCACTTACTCACAACATTCAGAAGACTGAACGGGAGAAGATCGTGAAATACGAAAATATGTCAATCGAGCTGAAGCGCCTATGGAAACTGGAGAAGGTGGAGACGTACGCCCTGGTAATATAGGCAGGGGAGTGATGACGACCAGATTCGCCAAGAACGTCGCGACATTAGGACTATCTTATAATATCATTAGAAATGGCCAGAAGGCAATATTGTTACAAACTTGCCACATTGTAAGAAAGGTTTTGGGACAGGATGAATTTCTTCCTTTCGCTCGAGCCTGCTGCAGGCGGGGATGCCATAGACATCACTGTCTGCAGCAGGAATGGGTGAATGTTTCCCAGCGTTTACGCTGAGAAGTGTGACGAAGTAATAAAGTCGGCGAGGTAATGATTAAAAATACAATTAATAATAAATCGGAAAAATGTGTTCCAGTTCTTAATGGATCATTCTGTATATCCCGTCTGAAAAGTAGGACAACAAGATGAGAAGAAAAATAAGAATTATTATTACAGTTTCCGATTGAATAAAAACGGAAACAAAACAAAATACCGCCATCTGCCCTAATATTGGTAAATAATATGCAGTCGTGCGTATTTTAGACCGGTGCTTTTCTCTGAATCTAAAAATAATTTTTATTTAAACGACTTAAAAAATAGACCTGTCGAGCGACAACTTAAGCGAAAACTGCTTAATGAAAACATTACTTATTGTGTCGCTTGACAATTATTAGACAACGTATATTTTTAGGCAATTATGTATAAAATTGTATAATTAATAACGGTTTTAAAATATGGGATGGTCAAAATATATGTATAATTAGCAATTAGGTACTGCGTGTGGTATCGGTGAGTAACGATTCGGAATAAAATACAGAAATACCTTTGCCAACGCGTGTTGACAAATTGATATTCGCTGCAATCGTTTTATTTTCCAATTCTCTAAAACTTGTAACATTCGCTAAAAAGTGACAGACTAATTAATAATTTGTTTACATATTTATTTTAAAATTAGATATGACAATTCGAGAATTTTTCAGTAATGCGATAAAAATAAAATTTTAAGTCACCATTAGCATTGCCGCCCATAAAAAATTAGTAAATATGCCTACATAAAAAAAGACAGCACGTGCGAATTAAAAGCTTTGCAGTACAGAACACGATTAAATATATGTATGTATCTACATATGTATGTACATATATAATATTATGAACGTAGGACGTAGTTACACATAGTATGTTTCCTATTTAAATACGCGAGTGGCACTGACTATACGAATCTCTAATTTACATTTCTGTACCTACAGTATGGTTCAGAGACTCAAATATTTTTTTTTTTGTTAAATTATGCAATATAAATTGGTCATTGCCAGGATTTGGTCATATATAATTTGATGTAAGAAAGTTTTCCAACTACACTGTTTTGCATGAAAATCCTCCCCGCCAAACCAATGTGTTATTTCGATAATTTCTACCTATGTAACCCTTACGGTGACCTATGTAACCCTTACGGGTGAACATCAACATGTCCTTAATGAACCCTTTATTTATCTCCTCTGCACATAAAACTAGGTCTTATAAAAAAATTTGTTAAATACAGAAGGAAACTGAGACGGAAATTCGTGCGTATAAGTGAGGCGAATCTTCAAGTAGGAATATTCGTTGGGCCGCAAATACTAGAACTTTTGAAAGACGAAAATTTTGAAACTACACTTTCGAGAAAAAAAAATAGGGCGTGAACTGCCTTAAAATATGTATGTAGCAACTTCCTAAGTAACAAGAAATCGGAGAACTACAAAGATCTAGTTGAAGATGTCACTTAAGCTGTGTTTTCCTCACTCCCATTTGGAATTCATCTCTGACAATTTACGCGCAGTTTCAGACGAACACGGCGAAAGATTTCACCATCAGCAAATTGCTGAAATGGAGAAGCGGTATGGCGGAAAATGGATTTTGTTTTTTTAAATCTTCGAAATTTCACTCGATTGCTGACGGTTTGGGTTTATTATATTTTATATTCTTCCTCCTTCCTCTAAAAACGTATGGGTGTTAGGTAAAAACCGAGCTCATATTTGAATTCAGCACATTATAGTAGATACAAAAAAAACACAAAAAAAAAACAGGGAGCGGCAAAAATCCAAATGCAGAACAGTGTTATTCGACTTTTAATTAATTTATAGGTAGTGTTTTATAACTATTATCTGTGAATTTGGTTAACAACTGGGGTGACAACAAAGATTATTAACATTTATTTACAGGGCATAATGGTTGATAGTCATTTTTGAAACTCTTCTTGTTGAAGGATGCATTACTTAGAGCAGTCCAAGTTTAACCAACTATAAATATATGACCTTTTTAATTTGGTTAATTTCGCTTTGCTCGGGCAGTGCTTTGATGTTCATATAGTTGTTTGTATAAGTGCAGTTAGAAATATGTGGCGATATTTAATAAAAACGGTAAGAATTCTTGTCTTTATTCGAATTTCGTAAGAAAACTTTTAAATAAAAAATAAACGTCCTAATATGTAAATGCCACATGACCGAGTGTCCCATTTGTAATTATTTCGTCATGTCTTCTACTTTATTACAGCTCATAAAAAATTTCAAGATCACAACTATACGCTACATTTTTCGTTTAGATTCAATTCTATACGAATATACAGTGTGACCCACTTAAAATTGCAACAACACCTCCGTATATACAGCGGTCAACACAAAGTCGGCGTCGAATGTGGCAAATGTTTAGTTTTGATATTAAAAAAAAACTTTGGCATCATGCGTCAGTTTAATTAAAGAAATAGTTAATGGTTTATATTGTTTTTCTTCCAATTACTAATTTATGATGCTTCTACCGTAAAAATTTGAATCTTGCAACTAAACCTCTGTATGTAAAATTTTGAATGGAATACTAAAAACTGAAAAAACGCACTTTTTTCCGAAGTAACTTAAAACTAACACATGCCGATTTATAAAACTGACATTTGTTAATTATGTAAAAATCACTCGCTATATCTGATGAAAAATGAAGAAATAATTGCTAGTTTTTTTATGAGAATTAAAACCGCTTCTCATGTGATGCCAACTTTACGACGTTCACTGTATGTACGAGTCCCTATTTCTCGGTTTTCAAATGGTTTGCAAGAGTAGAGCATTCGACGGGACCTTTTAACGCATGGTTTTTAACGATGTCTGCTGCACATAAATCACACATTCTTGTTTTATACATAACCCCATTTGAAAAATAACTGCAAAATATGCACGTTGCAACAAATCACCATGCGAGGTCGAAGGTCGAGGATAACGACAACAGAGTGTGTTCCCATTTCATGAAAATTATGATATAGCTTTCTATTTGGAGGACGCTGTCAGTTTAACTGTTTAGTAGTGACTACGGACAGACGTGCGGTCGTGCCGATTTTCAGGGGCGCCGCAATCGGGGGCAGGCCTGCCGCTAACACGGTAAAAATGAGAGGAAACAATTTTTCACTGTGCGTTTTTCGGCAAGAATATTTGTATGGTTTTAAGGTTCAGAGTAAATTATTCTAGAGCCGAATTACGTTGATTGTAGCACTCCCATGATTTAGAGTGGAGAAATTAAAATCCTCCAAATTAAGTATTTTTATGCCTTCGCACTGACATAACACATGAAGATTGAACTTTCCTCTTCTCTAAATAGTGTCAACAAGTTATATCCTCTACACCAGACCAATTAGATTCTGATGGAAGTTTGGGAGTTAAAAGATGCGATATGTCAAGCGATATTGCTGCCCCAATGTCTATATGCTGTCCCAACCCCATTTTTGTGTACAAATGAAGGCGAATTTCATAGGGCCCCCCCCTCTATTACCTCTAGAGGGGCCTCAGCCCCCTTGGGTCTCCCTCTGGGGACGGCTCTGGCCTGTTAGTAGCCTTACCACGATCCTAACCGCCTTTCTATTTTGACTCAATACCTGCTACGCTTTGTAATTTATTAAAATAAGAATTTAATAAAGAACAATTCTGTCTGTTTAATGCATTTTTTATGAATATATATACCACCGTTCAAAGGTTTGGGAGCAAGCACACTTTTTAAGTTTAACAAAATATTCATTCTTAGTATAGCCCAAGACATCGCTTGTAATAACAATGTATTTTCTATGCCAACACAATCTATAAGAAATACTTTGTCATCTATAGTCCTTCTAATTTTAATTGAAAATGATAAATACGCCTGGCGAACAAAAAAAGCGGTGCAACTTTATGATTCCATGGGCGTGCATATATCTTTTATAAATTCTAAAATTGTGAAATATTTTTTTCATTCAAATCAATATAGGAGATTAAAATTAGCCTGCATACAAAACTCTTAATATTTGAAATATAATTTGCTGTAAATAATGCTCATTTAGCCAGACAATATTAAACAATTGTCTGTGTTAATAAACCTAGCTGAAATACACGTCACTGGCGCCTTAAACACATAGAATTTCTAAAGTCGTAAATCACTTTAACGACGTCGTAAAAATTGTATGGCACAGTGGACCGAATAAGTATTTAAATGTATGTATTCGATGCATACTCTCACATCGCACAATAGTCTATTGGATCGTTGCCCAGTGTGTAGTCTAATGGAGCACCGGCCAGCGCGTTGCCGGCTCTTCAAAATTTTCTTAAGTATAGTAATATACATAAAGTTGTTTTAATTTATAATTATTTTTTCAAGCAATTTTAAACACTTTATTTTAATGCTAACTAATAAATTTATATCTATGTATTTTTTTTAAAATATTTCCAATCTAGCTTTCTAAGAACGTCACGAACTAACAGTTTACTGAAGTATAAAGTATACTTGTATAGTGAGCTTAGCAATTTTAGAAAATATATCTGACAACCTTGCTTTTTTCTACCTATTTTCAATTTAGAATGGAAATAGAATACTTGCATTTCTCAGAAACCCTTAATGGCATGCATCATCATTATACAGGTCTTCAACAATGGTTTTGTTTGCAATGGACCTCGCAATCGCCAGATATATCTCCTATTGAACTAGTGTGGGATGAATTAGACAGGAGAGTAAAGAATGGTTTACCAACTAGTGCTACACAATTATGGCAGAGTGCAAAACGCTAAATGCATTTTCCCACCTCCGTTTCCACTGCTGGAAAGACCTTGACAACTCATTTTCTGGAATGATGTTCAGCTCATTCAGCGATTTTTCTTTAATTGCTTTAATAAAGATTAGTCAAAATCTCTGCCATTTCAAGGGTTCAATCATTACAATGGAAGACAGTATCCTCTTCACCACCCAAAAAAGCTCGTCAAATCAAATCTGATGTCAAGGTCATGCTCACTCTTTTCTTTGAGTGGAAGTGTGTCTACGCATTTCTCCCACGAGGTAAGACAATTCATCGTTATCGTTAGCCGTCTTCTATCAGCCCTCGTACTCGCCATATCTGGCCCCTGCGGACTTTTTCCTATTTCCAAAACTCAAGAGACCCTTGAAGGGAAGACGTTTGACTCATTTGACGAAATTAAAGAAAATTCGCTGAATGAGCTGAACAGCATTCTAGAAGTTCTCAAGGTCTTTCCGGAAGTGGAAACGGAGATGGGAAAATAATAATAGGAATGGGAAAATAACTTTAGTTTGTTTAAGGGATTTAAAAAAACAGTCCTAGAATTTTTGATCACCCCTTGTATACCTAATCGTTTTGTAAAATTATCGTTTTTTGGGTTGTTAAAAAAACCCGAAAATTACTGCGCCCACGTATCTCGTGTGAAAATATATTAATTTATCATGTTATAAAAGCCCCCTTAAAAAATCAGCTCAAAAAAAATTTTTTTAGAGGTCGCTCCAGATTTTTAAAATTTCCAAAATCGTCAAAACTTGAATTTTTTTATTTTTTTATTTTTATTTCCTCGTCATGTTATTATTTTTTAGGTTGAAAAAAATGTCGAATCTGAAAATTTGAAATCAATATTTTAATTTTAAAGGCCACATATTTTTTTTTAATTTTCAAAGTAGTGTGCCTAAAATGTTTTCGATCTCTAAATATAAATATTAACGAACTAATTATTTTTTTTATTGAATTTGACGTACAAAAGAATAGAAATAAAACACACTTAAAAAAATTTCTCGAGACAAAATTGACTATCACATTGTAAGTAGGTACCAAATATTTATAATTTTTTGATTTATATAATTTTTTATAAATTTTTTAAGTCTCGTGTTTTATTTATATTCTTTTGTACGTCAAATTCAATAAAAAAAATAATTAGTTCGTTAATATTTATAGTATATTTAGACTTCTCGAAAACATTTTAGATACACTACTTTGAAAAATAAAAAAACTATGTGACCTTTAGAAATTAAGTGATTTCAAATTTTCAGAATTGACATTTTTTTAAACCTAAAAAATAACATGCAAAAATTCAAAAACAAAAAATTAAATTTTTGACGATTTTGTAAATTTTTAAAAACCTTGAGCGACCTCCAAGAATTTTTTTTTGAGCTGATATTTAAAGAGGGCGTTTATTACATGATAAATTAATATATTTTCACACGAGACACAAAAAAAATTTATTCCATTTATTGTGGAATACATATATATATATATATACATTAGGGTTTTTTTTGACGAATATTTTTTTTGTTCGCCCCCAGTCAGCAAAATATTGTTCTACATACCGAAAAAAAATACCCTGAAGTAAATTTGAGACCTTAATTTTTGTTCTAAGTACTTTTCTTTTCATTTTAAAGATTTCTCGTTTAAAATACATAGAAAATTTAAGATTTTTTTCAATTTCCTACAACTTGGTGGCTTTTAACGATACTGCAATGAACTTAGGTGTGATTTAAAGGTAATTCGTTCCTCTTTGAAAGTACTTACAACATTTTTACCTTCTCATATATTTTGATATGTACAGCTACTGAAGTCATATTAGCACTGAAAAATTATATTTTTCGTATTTTTCGGCGAAACTGTCAAAGTTACAGAAAAACTGCAAAGGATTTTTTTTAGGACATTAATTTCTTTATTACTAGATGTATTATATTAATGATTAAGTTCAATTAAACCTTGCTTTAAATAATACAAACAATTAAAAATATTTTTTAAACAGAAAAATGCCATCCGTTAATCAAATTGAAGTTTCTTCTTTACTTCAAGTAAAGAAGAAATTAGATTTTATTTGTTTATATCGCTACAGGTTAACTGCATATCTGTTTCTGATTCTGTTTCTGTTCAATTGAACTTAATCATTAATATAATAATTCTAGTGATAAAGAAATCATTCTTGAACAAGAAAATTATTTTTACTTAGATTTAAGAACTTAAAACTGACTTTTTCATTAATATTCGGTAGGTTAATTTATAAAATCCTCTATATCTTCTAAACTCTACATTTTATCATTATAATGCTATGACCATTTTGATAGGGAATTTCCTACAAAAAACTTTTTCACAGTTTTTCTATAACTTTGACGGTTTAGCCGAAAAATGCGAAAAATATGATTTTCCAGTGCTAATATGACTTCAGTGAGCTGTACATACATATCAAAATATATGAGGTAAGGTAAAAATGCTGTAAGTACTTTTAAAGAGGAACTAATTACCTTTAAATCACACCTAAGTTCATTTGAGTAGCGTTAAATGCCACCAAGTTGTAGGAAATTGAAAAAAAATCTTAAATTCTCCATGTATATTAAATGGGAAATCTTTAAAATTAAAAAAAAGTACTTAGATGTAAAATGAAGGGCTCTAATTTTCAGGGAATGTTTTTTTTCAGTATGTAGAACAATATTTTGCTGTGGGAGCGAACAAAAAAAATATTCGTACAAAACGAATCACCCTAATGTACATACGTCGAAAGAGGTTACGAGTCCATTACAATTCGAGACTAAACACCAAACTAAAGATTATTTATTATATGACCATTACTCTTTCACCGATCTGACCAGTCGAACGTTAATAGTCCACTTACATTTTATTTTTCGCATAATTTACGAAGGTTTATGTTATTCGAAAGAAATGTAGGTTCCTCTATTTTTACTTATTCATCAACGTGATGTTTACTTATTTGGTACTCATTTTCGTTCTTATTGTTGCGAAAAACCCGAGTCAACGGATTCCGCAATAAAATGAGAATTAAAAAAAAACGACGTTTTCCACGAAACACCGAACTACTACACTTTTCTCGACGCGCGTTTCGCCAACCAAGTTGGCATCTTCAGGAGAAGATTAAAACTAAATTCTAGCCTACACACTTGCACTATTTACCAAATTTGTTGCCACGGTTCACTGAACCGTAACTGTCTTTGTTTATCAGAGCAAACAGTGAACTGGTGGGTATCGGACCGTTGTCCTTATTCATACTATTGTTACACTTAATGATTTCTAAACTTTCAAAAGCATCCAACTGTCTACTGTTTGTTACATTTCTAATTAATTTTAAATTATTTATGTCTATCCTATGGTTGTTGTCAAAATGGTGTTGTGCAACACAATATTTGCCTGTTCTGCCATATTTCAAATGAGCCATGTGTTCTTTAAATCTAGTCAATATAGATCTTTTTGTTTGCCCAATATACTTTTGATCACAATCTTTACAACTTATTTCGTATATTCCTGACTTTTCGTTATTGTCGATTTTGTCTTTGGGGTTACCCAAAAACGTCTGTAGTTTATTTTTAGAATTATAAACCAAATTGATATTAATGTTTTTAAAAATTTTATCTAGTCCACAGGTGAATTTAGGTTCATATGGTAACGAGGCAAATTTCGAATTGTCAGTATCTCTACGAAAAGTCGTGGAATTGTACAGGGTTCTCTTAAATTTTCCTTATTAACTTATCTATTAAATGGACTGAGTAACCGTTACTCTTAGCTATATTCTTAATTAATTGTTTCTCATGTTCAAACCTCTCTTTACTGAGGGGGAAATTTAACAAACGGTGAATTAGAAAATTAAAACTTGTTTATGTTGAAAAGGGTGGTGTGGTGTGAATCGTTGGGAATATATCTAAGAGTCGCGGTTTCTTTCCTATATACATCAAACTCTAACTTATTTTCACTATTTCTAATAACTAATACATCTAAAAATGGTAGCTGTTCATTGTTTTCCATTTCATATGTAAATTTTATGGTAGGGAAACGGTTATTTAATTTGGCAACAAAATTATCATGTTACAATGGTTAACCATGGTAATTAACCATAATTAATTAGAAATGTAACAAACAGTAGACAGTTGGATGATTTGAAAGTTTAGAAATCATTAAGTGTAACAATAGTATGAATAAGGACAACGGTCCGATACCCACCAGTGCACTGTTTGCTCTGATAAACAAAGACAGTTACGGTTCATTGAACCGTGGCAACAAATTTAGTATAAACAGTGCAAGTGTGTAGGCTAGAATTTAGTTTTAATCTTCTCCTGAAGATGCCAACTTGGTTGGCGAAACGCGCGTCGAGAAAAGTGTAGCAGTTCGGTGTTTCGTGGAAAACGTCAAGTTTTTTGTTTCTACGCCGAAGGTTCCAGTACCCACTCCAGGATGAGAATTTTATATGAAATTTTTAATTCTCCACTCAAAAAATAATAAATTGTATTTAGGGCTTGTTTGTTTTGATTACAATTGCTCGTTTTAATTCAGTAATGGAATTAAAACCGTTTTATGAGGATACTTCTCAGTAGACATAAATACATAGACATACATATACGTGGATTGTCAGATGTATAGTACCGTGGACGTGTAATAAAACGTGAATTTAATTGCCTCTATATTTAGAGTAACAAATTGGATTTGTCATACGCAAATTAAACACGCTGGAATCACAGCCATTACTTCGATTCCCGTAAACAACCTCTTTGTAAACCGCGTATCATTCATGCCATCTTATATTTTACAATATATTGTATCCATTAGAAATTCGTCAACAGATGACACTATCCAAAAACAATCGAATGTGTGTGTGTGTGTGTGTGTGTGTGTGCCAAAACGTTGTAGTAAACATTTCGGCGTACGGTATGATGATAAATTATATGACGCAGATATTTAAATTGAATGTACAATTAAATAAATAAACAAGTATTTGAGTGTCAATGCCAAACTGGAATGTTGTGATAATTTAACGACAATGCCGTTCGGATATTATTCATATACTCACACCAATTAAAATCCGCGGTGAATGTATTCTATATTTAGAAATTTGTAAAGAATACCTACTTTATAGTGTCAGTGTGATGAATATTAAAAAGCGTCTGCATACCTACATATATATGTATGTACGTAAACAAAGGTGATGCATATTTCGAGTGTTTTTGTAGATTTTAATGTGTTTTTTTTCGTGTTCGGAATCGGCGATCGAGTCCAAAATTGAAATTATTTATCGAAGCACACAAAACAAAAGCCTGCAACGGTAACTAATGAAATCGATGACATAGCACTTCCTCACAATGTATTGTCTTATTCGAAAAGCATTAAATACCTTCTTTTTTTAATGAAACATTAAACGGACTTACGGAAAACAAGTGTAAAAAGTGACCCTTTTTCAAATATCACATTTGTGGTTAAAAATATTCTTTATGCACTAGTGCCTAAAGTACTTTTAGTTTTTTTTTAAATACCAAAAACGGGTATACAAAAAAATATAGTGTGCAATTTGTGTGTAAAATCCCTTTATCTACTGCAAAAAATAATCTGCAATAATATTTTTACTGAAAATATGTTAAGAAGACTAATTTCAAACTCACCTTTGTGATTAGGTATTTTTATAAAATATTGTATTTTCGTCCCAAATTAAAATATTTTCTATAGACCATAAAAAAATACGGATAATCTGTCTTCGTTCACGATATTGTAAATATATTTTTTTAATAAAACATAATGCTTTGTTTTTTTTTATTCCCTATATTTTTTGAAGTAACTCGACTGACTTCGTATCATTTACGGTTCGTGTCTTACGGTTGAAAAGTTGCAATTGAAATCTCATCGATCCCAAACAACCCTTTATATTGTTTGCACTTTTATTTTTTTTTTATTAATTTTCATCCTAGATGGAAATCAACAAACGGGTCTGCTATGGTCTAATAGTCACATTGGCTGTTATATTAGTATCATCGGCGCAGTACGACGATTTCTCCGATATCAGAGGTCCCTACTGTCAAAACACTAGGTGTTGCAACGGACGCGAGGACTCATGCGCAGTTCCAATTCTTGGTGAGATTTTTCTAGAGATCTTGTCTTACTATATATGTAGTTAGAAAGAAACCCTTTCCCCAGTTATTTTGATAGGAAGTAACTCAGTTCTCAATTTTTCATCAAGTATTAATTTTTTATAATAATCCAGGCAATATAGCAGAAAAGTGCTCAGTTTTTCCTGAATAAGGTTTCTCGGCGCGATAATTAAGTAAAAAATAGTAGAAATGGATTGTGTATGTTTTGGATAAAATCGGTATGTAGAAACCCTTAGTAAAAAAACCGATAAAAGTGCCAAAAACCGTTTTCTTGGGAGTAAGGGACGAAAAATAACTTTTTTCGTAAAACAAAAAACAGCACGGTGTAGCGCTTGAAAAAAACGAAGAAAATGAGTTTTTGGTGATCAAAAATCGGTTCAGAAGTTTTTGCAAAAAAAATAAAATAAAAAACCGATGAAAAATGCCCATTTTTTGAAATCGAATTACAAGGGTTCTAATGGTCGCAGAAACTTCTGCTGTAAAAATTTCATGCAAAAATAATAAGAACTTTTTGCATAAATCGAAAGAAACTAAAAAAAGGTATTTTCTAAAAACAGCTTGAACAAGCCGAAAAATGGTCGTAGAGCATTTTCCTGGGCTTAAATTACTCGTCATTAAATTCCCTACAAATCCATTACCGTGACTTGTGGGAGAGGTTCATTCAATCGGCTGAAAAAAGCGTTTGAAAATCGAGCGTCGTGTTGCTTCGAGCGCTCGGGTAAGCGAGGGACGCCTGGTGGGGGAAGCCTTTCCCGCCGCAGACTTCTGTCAGCGCGTCTGCGGCGGGAGAGGCTTCCCCCACCACGCGTCCACTTCCCCTTCACTCGCTAACCCGAGCGCTCGAGGCGACACGACGCTCGATTTTCAAACGCGTTTTTGACGCGTAAATGACGAGTAATTTAAGCCCTGGAAAAATGCTCTACGACCATTTCTCGGCTTGTTCAAACTGTTTTTCGAAAAGACCTTATTTTTAGTTTCTTTCGATTTATGCAAAAAGTTCTTATTATTTTTGCATGAAATTTTTTACTGAAGATGGGCACGACCAAAAGCTACAATTTAAGCCAAAGCAGAAGTTTCTGCGACAATTAGAACCCTTATAATTCGATTTCAAAAAATGGGCATTTTTCATAGGTTTTTATTTTTTTGTGCAAAATCTTCGGAACCGATTTTGATCACCAAAAAACTCATTTTTTTCGTTTTTTTCAAGCGCTACAACGTGCTATTTTTTGTTTTACGAAAAAAAGTTTATCCGTCCCTTAATCCGCAAAAAAACGGTTTTCGGCACTTTTATCGATTTTTTTAACTAGGGTTCCTACATACCGATTTTATCCAAAACATACACAATCCATTTCTACTATTTTTTACTTAATTATCGCGCCGAGAAAGCTTACTCAGGACTCTTTTCAAAAAATAAACTATCCAGCCTGGACTATAAGTGCTTGAACTTCAGTGTTTTTTATTTGGTACGAGAATTGACAAACCACTAAGAATAAACCATGGAAATCAGAACTAACGCAATATCATTTGTTCAACAGAGACGTTATGCTACTGCGACGACTTTTGTAACAACACGAGGGTAAACGATTGCTGCCCGGACTTCTGGTCGTTTTGTAGGGGAATCAGTCCACCAACGGTCGAACCAATTACCCAATGCAAACATCTTGCACTCTATCAAACAATGAAGGACAATTGCAATAAATGGTATGTACCTATAACAATTAGTATTTTTGAGACAAAGAAAAACAAACAAATCTTTATTTTTGTTCTGCAAATTACACTGACATTTAAGTGTACTAACATACAGACAAAGCAGATATCCGCATAAAAACAAATTCGCATCGCAGATTTTTCAATTATACATATACACTCGAACCCCTCTTAATTCACTAAATCCGTGCATCATCACCTCGCTTAAGTCGCGATCATAACGTCAACTTTTTCGTGTTTTAGCTGCAAAAAGAAATATTTAGAGATATACCACAGCACTTATTATAACGAAAAATGAGCCAACTGAACAAACAAATAAACGTAAGTATACCCAGTCGTGCGTGACAAAATTCAATTTAAAGGTTAATATTTTTAAAAGACACCTAACCTATTTTAAAGGTTAGGTGTCCATATTTAATGTATTACACAATCATTTTTTTCAATAAAAATTGTATTCATGCGAGAATGCAATTTCCAAACGTAGTTCTAAATAGAGATGTTACGGAATAGCTTTCTCGTGTACCTAGTATGACCTGTACCAGTTCCGGACACAAACCTATTCCAAATACCTAATCCGGTTCCAAAAATTATTCCGAGTCTATATGACCAGCGACGGCGATTGGCGCTGTTCTGGTTGCATAAGGTTAATCAAGTAATATTAAATTTGTCATTACTCACATTAGGTAGCGTAATTTCGGATTAGGTATTTGAAATGTAGTAACGTTTCTTCTTCTCTCAACCCATAAACGTCTTGACAGGCAGTTGGAAACCACTATTCGCCGTCACCATACATTTATTACTTTTATTAGAACACGGATAGAAAACGAAAACTAGGTTGAGATTTTCGCGGCTATCGATTTAAAGTTATATTTTTTCTATTTATTTAAAGTCAAGAGGGTTTCACAAAAATCCTACAACAAATAACTCGCCGACGGGGCTGGAGGGGGTGGATAGGTCCAGTTCCACTGTAACATCTCTAGTTCTAAAACTTTTACAGGCGGCGACTTAACCGGGACGGTTTCGCGACATAATAGGGGGAAACGTCGTGAAATAAGAGAGGATGTGAATTAAGCGAAGGTGAATTAAGAGGGGTTCGAGTGTATTTGTATGTACAAGAAAACTAAAGTAGATTATTATTTTTCAGCACTTGTATCTTAGTAAATAACGCTCCTGCAGAGGAATGCACGAAAGATGTGTGTTTAATCGACCCCGAGATAATAAACACCGTGAACGATGACGTCACGCGTGGTTGGACTGCTTCCAATTATTCGGAGTTCTGGGGTAGAACTCTAGACGATGGAGTAAAGTTAAGGTAAATTAGTACTCTCACTTACAAGGTATGTACAGGGTGGTTCACCATAAATTTTTTGACCGATTCAAAAATTCATCATCGTTGGAATAAAAAATATGTGAATTCCTTACTTACAATACTTGACTTTTTTCAATGAGATGACACTCTGTATGTCAATGGAAACATGAAATCCTTATTTTTCTGATGGCTGCAATATAAGGTTTCATATAAGTGAAACTGAAATATGAAGCTTTTTTTTGTGATTTTTTTCGATACCTATGTAATGGATCAAAATGAAATTTTGACACTTCATTCTATGGGTATTAATATATACAAAAAATATTTTCCTTTAAGTTACAAAATGGCGTCGTAGCTTCAAGTAACATGAAACAATTTTTTTCTGGAAGAGGAAATCGGCGTACACTATAGCAGTCCTCGTACACCACTTAGAAACAAAAAAAAATGTTAATCTACATTAGTTTTTCCCCAAGTACCCAAGATTTTTTTTTTTGAAAATTCACAAACTGACCACTTTTAATTTTTTTAAATTAAAATACGGCTGTTGTAACGTCCCATTAGCTTCCCTATCATTGAATAACGCCATCTATATATATTTCGAGAAAATATAACTCATTAGTACCGACGAAAACTCAGTGGCGGCTCGTGGGTGTGTTACATGGGTGGGCACAGGGTGTGTCACTAGGATTACTTATTAGCTACTAATGGCGCCGCAGGCGAAAATTTTTAAAATTTTCAACGTCATGCGTTTTACTGACACTTCAGAATTTCAATGAAAAATTCTTTTATACAAAAATATAGACTTTCACAAGAATAATTTTTGGGATTTGGTAGCTCTTTTAAATAATTATTAGGCACGAATATTGAGGACTTAAATATATTAACATAATGGGTGGCAACATGTGAAAAAAATTTGATATAGGTATCTTACCGTTATTTGTAGAGGAAATCAGCTCACCTGTCCTTATTGTTCACAAAAATGTTAATCGCCTTTTGATTAAAGTCCCGGATTTGTTTCACAAAATTTATTAAAAATATTAACCAATTATTTGGTTTAAAATATGTCTGTTTTTATCCACATTTTCATTGTGACGTCTTATATTTTCACGATAAGCACTATCAAGCTGTTGCCTTATGTCTACCTTTCCCAACACACTAAAATCTAAGATGTTATGTAAATGTTTTTCATTGTAGCTAGAATGATTCTTAGCTCGTTCATTTAAATGTTTGAAGTCACTCACCCCTTCTTGAGTCCATGCACTTCGGTTGCCACCCATCACTAAACAAATAAAACAAAACAGTTTGTTTCTTTTAGGACACATAACCACTTAAATCTGTCGTAGACACTACTATTAAAATTTCGTGAATAATTTCGCGATTTTCCTACGCTGTTTAAATCATCAAATCGGGTATCGGCCTTCCTAACCGTTTAATTTCCGTTCGGATCTCATATGTAATATATTTATTAGTCAATAAAAAGTCCACCGAATTCATTTTGAAACGTTTCACAATCAAAAACAGTAAAAACACACTTCTCAGCGAAGAAAATAAAAAATCACTTAAGGGCGTAGCCAGTAGTTATCTTTGGGGGGGGGGGGTGCTCAATGCAGATGAAACAAAAAAAGACAAAAAAAAAGGTCAGTAAAGGCAACGGCAACCAAAAGCCCGAAGCGATCGCTGCAAATAAAACAAAAAAGCCAAAAAAAAAGGTCACTAGTCACTATAGCCAAGGGCAACCGCATTCCCCCGAGTATTTCGGTTTTTACTTGACCCTTTGGGGAGGGGGCGATCGCTGCAGATTAACAAGAAATCACGGCACCGTCCCCCCCCTTCGATCTCCTTCGTCCCCCTGGCTACGCCCTTGCAACAAAAAAAGGTCACTCAACAAGTGTGACCCGTCCAGCTGATTTTCGAACGATTTAATGACGTCTGTCTGCTGTCAATTGTCTCCAAACATACCAGTCACCGAAAAAGCCCGATTAAAAACAAGGGCTGGGATACTGTGTGCCCTCGGCACGCGCGCGAAATGCGACTACGGTGGCTCGATGCGAATTCAAACTACGGTGACTCGGTGCTCGATCGATAGTATATGTATATGTGATAAAAATCATTATTTGTGGTATAAAAGGAATAATAATTAGAATTTGAATAGTTTGTCGTATACAATTAATTGATATTATTGTAACAGTAATTTATAGTAAATTAAAACAAAATAAATATTTTCTATTGAAATTTGGGATGGGCACGTGCCCCGTGCCCCTGTGCCCTTATCACCAGCCGCCACTGCGAAAACTACCAATAGAACTGTCATAATACAGCAGAGCGGCTTTTTCGAACGTTCTGGACCGCTGGGACGTGTTCGAAAAATAAGCTGTAAAATTTTTTTAAAAGCCTGCCCTCCCAAAATTCTTTTTGAATATCATTCTTAGATAGTTTATACATCAGAAAAAAAAATAAAAAAAAAAACGAGTAATATAACCCCTTAACTTAAGCAATTTATTTTGAGGAACACACATTTTTTATTATGCCATAAAAATCATGGTATGGTAGAATGTGATTATTAATGATTTTTTTCATTCTCGAGTCAGTCCAGAAATAACCAAGTTACAAGGGGGGAGGTGGGGCATTTATGGTGAATCACCCATACGTAATGTAAGCTCGTTATTATTTCGCAGCCTAGGCGTACAAAATATGACATTTTCTTTTCCAGACTCGGCACCCTGCAGCCGCAAAGGATCGTGATGAGAATGAATGCGGTCCGAAGGATATACGATCGGGACGCCCTTCCTCGAGAATTCGATGCCGAGCAGAAATGGCCCGAATATATCGCGGGCATCCAGGATCAAGGATGGTGCGGGTCTTCGTGGGCTATATCGACGGCGGCCGTGGCCTCGGACAGGTACGATAGTCCGATTCACACGTGCGAAATGGCGTTAATTTTTGCTACTGCTAGTAAAAATATGAGCGACGTAATAGTCCGGGAGCCAGGTCAAAATTTGGTCAATTATTTCTTCTCGAACGATAATTAGTGAGACGCATCAGGGAGTTGTATCATAATGCCCCGTGAACGTCAGCTGCGGTTCCGTGGGTGGGATGAGCGGCGGTAGCCTCCCACGCACGGAGAACAAAAATTTTTTAGTCATTTCCTCCTGACTAAAAATTTGTCAAACTATAGCTAATCCAATATCTTGAAGAAAAAAAAGTCAGCTAAGTGGATCCACCATATTTTAATTTTGTACTGCTTTCCTGAGTTCGGTCCTGATTCACCGCGACTTTATTGCACCTTAAATCGTAGTCTGATTTCGGAGTATCGTATCGGCTCTATTTTCAACATTAAACTAAAATTATTAATAATAGAGATATAGTTCTGGTAGTTAGGACTTTATTATTGGAAATTTCTTCGCCTTTAAAAATCTGTTTTTAGAATCTCATAAATATTGATAGTTTCTAAGTTATTTGCAAAAAACTAAACCCCCTTTTTTTTATTCTTATTTTGTTAATAACTTTTGCGATTGTTTATGTGGGGGTTTGAAACTTCTGCACATTTTTCTAGATATCATTATAGTCCGGGAGCCAGCGACAGCGATTATAGTCCGGGAGTCAGCGATTTTGATGACCAAATCCCTCTCAAGCGATAATTAGTGGAATGCATCAGAGAGTTGTATCATAATGCCTCGTGAACGTCAGCTGCGGTTCCGTGGGTGGGATGAGCGGGGGTAGCCTCCCATGTACGGACAAAAATATAGTTTTAGTCATTTTCTCCTGACTAAAAATTTGTCAAACTATAGCTAATCCAATATCTTGAAGAAAAAAAAGTCAGCTGACTATAACATGGTGAATTATACGTCAGCTGGTCGCTTGAACATGAAAAAAAAATTATAGGTACATTCAATGATTTCCTCTCAACTAAAAATTTACCTGATGATAGCTTATATGCTACTGTGAATTAATATAAATGCTAGCTGGTTGTACCTCGGTGGAAAGATCGTCAGCTGATACCTTGAAAGTTGTAACGCAGAAGTTAGGCGGGAGCATCTATCGCCTATTTAAATGCACCAGCTGACGAGTTTTCCCTCGACTTACTGCTAGCTGATTGTTTTTATTAATTACAGAAGTATATTAACAATCAGGTTACAAATTTTTATCCGGGAGCAAATTTGTAACCTGATTGAGCAAATGACGTCTTAATCTTAATACGTCATTTCCTCCCGGATAAAAATTTGTAATCTGATTGTTAATATAAAAAAGGAAAAAAAAAAAAAAATCAGGAAAAAATCAGAGCCACAAAAAACTTCTGTAATTAATAAAAACATCAGCTAGCAGTAAGTCGAGGGAAAACTCGTCAGCTGGTGCATTTAAATAGGCGATTGATGCTCCCGCCTAACTTCTGCGTTACAACTTTCAGGGTATCAGCTGACGATCTTTCCACCGAGTTACAGCCAGCTGACATTTATATTCATTCACAGTAGCATATTTATATGCTACTGTGATAGCATATTTATTGATATATGCATATGATAGTATATTTAGCATATTTATATGCTAAATTTACCTGATGATAGCTTATAAGCTATCATCAGGTAAATTTTTAGTTGAGAGGAAATCATTGAATATACCTATATTTTTTTTTCATGTTCAAGCGACCAGCTGACATATAATACACCATGTTATGGTCATCTGACTTTTTTTTTTCACGGTATTGGATTAGCTATAGTTTGACAAATTTTTAGTCAGGAGAAAATGACTAAAACTATTTTTTTGTCCGTGCGTGGGAGGCTACCCCCGCTCATCCCACTCACGGAACCGCAGCTGACGTTCACGAGGCATTATGATACATCTCTCTGATGCATTCCACTAATTATCGCTTGAGAGGGATTTGGTCATCAAAATCGCTGATTCCCGGACTATAATCGCTGTCGCTGGCTCCCGGACTATAATGACTAGAAAAATGCGCAGAACTTTCAAACCCCCACATAAACAATCGCAAAAAGTTATTAACAAAATAAGATTCAAAAAAGGGGGGTTTAGTTTTTTTGCAAATAACTTAGAAACTATCAATATTTATGAGATTCTAAAAACGGATTTTTTTAAAGGCGAAGAAATTTCCAATAATAAAGTCCTAACTACCAGAACTATATCTATTATTAATAATTTTAGTTTAATGTTGAAAATAGAGCCGTTACGATACTCCGAAATCAGACTACGATTTAGGGTGCAATAAAGTCGCGGTGAATCAGGACCGAACTCAGGAAAGCAGTACAAAATTAAAATATGGTGGATCCACTTACCCAAATATCTATTGTCTATTCACAAGTCGTGTCATCAGTGTCATCACCGAGAGGATATTCTTGTACGGTTTGGGCGTACATCAGTCACTAAAATGCGTTCTGAATTCACCGCACTTAGATGTGACCGATTAAGTCGATGTTTATGTAATGAAAACGATCTCTCAGCATCCACAGACGTCAATGGCAAATTTAAAGTATTCGACATAATTATTCGACGTACTTAACATAATTCTGCCAAACAAAATGGAAACTGTGTTCAATAGAAATACCGGTTACCAAACAAATTAGTCAATGTACATTGTACGTCAATTAGTATAGTTAAAGTTTCTTCACAGGATAATGTTTTCAACCCCCGTACAGCGTCTGTCACCAATACTTCAATCGTTTCACCCCTTGTTTGTAATACACGTTCACTTGCGATTAATATTGCTGGGGTAATATTATTCACTTTTAAAATACGGAGCAGAACATTTACTACCTTGAGACCACGAAAATCCATGGTTTCATAAACGGTGACCCAAATATATTGATTGTGTACATCGTCTCTAATGGTGTCCATCACATTATTATAAACTTTTGGGAGGTACCGAGTGCGCAGTGTCTGGCTCCTAGGCAAAGGCCAGTCTGGCATGTAGCTATTTTGCACAGAAATTGAGCAAGGGGCCATAAGGGAAAATTTAACAGTGTGACTCCGATTTTCAAAATGGTATTTTTCTTCGATGACCTATGATGACCTGCCACTAGCCCTAGAATATTATGGAAATCGACGCGTACAATTTTTCCTAAAAAATTAAAATGTCAAATTCTTCAGCATTAGGTCTATGGCAGAAATTCGAACTTTGAGCCTCTTGATGACCACGTGGCTCATCGATATTGGACATGAAACTTTCAGGGCCGAAAGATATTGTCATAAGACATATATGTTAAAATTCCGCTAAAAATGGGTTTCAATCGATGCATTGGGACGAAATTCATCTAATTAGATGAATTCTAATGTTGCAAAATACAGTGAAAAAACATTATTCTTAAAACATTTATTTGTTATTCGTTACTGAAAATGTATTTTACAAAATAAAATATACATTATTTACAAAGTGAATTGCATTAGCTCGTCTTTTTTTTTTTTTTTTTTTCGTCCCAATGCATCGATTGAAACAAAAAGTGACAAAAAACTTTGACACCCCTGAATCTATCTTCATTCATATTCAGGGCCCTATCTTTCGGCCCTGAAAGTTTCATGTCCAATATCGATGAGCCACGTGGTTATCAAGAGGCTCAAAGTTCAAGACCTAATGCTGAAGAATCATTTTAGTTATTAATAAAAAATTGTACACGGCGATTTCCATAATATTCTAGGGTTAGTGGCAGGTCATCATGGGTCATCGAAAAAAAAATACCATTTTGAAAATCGGAGTCACAATGTTAAATTTTCCCTTATGGCCCCTTGCTCTTTCTAAACCATGCTTTATCCACTAGTCACCACGGCTATCCACACGTGGGTATAGTATTTCTAATGTGAATGTGAATACATGAAAAAAAGCAAGGTGTCAGATATATTTTCTAAAATTGCTAAGCTCACTATACAAATGTTACTTCATACTTCAGTAAACTGTTAGTTCGTGATGTTCCTAGAAAGCTAGTTTGCAAAAATAAAAAAATACATAGATATAAATTTATTAGTTAGCATTAAAATAAAGCGTTTAAAATTGCTGGAAAAAATAATTAATTAAAACAACTTTATGTGTATTACTATACTTAAGAACATTTTGAAGAGCCGGCAACATGCAGCATTCACGCTACAACCGCAAGTGAGCTACAGTGACCCAATTAGAGTATTTTGCATTGCATCGAATACGTTGGTTAGCTATTCATGCGGTACACTGTGTCGTTAAAATGATTTACGACATTAGTAATTCCCTCTTGTTTCCGCCAGTGAAGTGTTTGTTTGATTTCAGCTAGGTTTATTAAAACTTTTCTGAATACCGAGTAAGTTTTATAAATATAATTTATTTGCAATTAATTAGTATGAAATATTATGAGTTTTGTATGAAGGCTAATTTTAATCTCCTATATTGATTTGAATGAAAAAATTATTTCACAATTTTCGAATTTATAAAAGATATATGCACGCCATTGGGCGGCGTTAGCCATCAAAGGAATTAAAAATCTATCTCTTCACATTCACTTTAGAAGGACTATACACAACTTATAACGCTAGTAGAGTTGCCACCTCCATGAAAATGACCCGGAGACTCCGGGTTTCCACGAAGTATCTCCGGGCTCCGGGTTTCTTGCGTTATTCTCCGGGTCAACTTTGAAATTGAAATTTGTATTTATAAATTTATATAATTGTGAATCATATATAATAGTTTACATTCGAACCCCTCTTAAGTCACCAAATCCGTGCATCATCGTCTCGCTTAAGTCGCGAAATTTAGTCTCTTAAGTCGCGATCATAACCTCAACTTTTTCGTGTTTTAGCTGCAAAAAAGAAATATTTAGAGATATACCACAGCACTTGTTATAACGAAAAATGAGCCAACTGAACGAAAAAATCAACGTAAGTATACCCAGTCGTGCGTGACAAAGTTCAATTTTCCACTTGAATGAATATTTTAAAGGTTAAATATTTTTAAAAGACACCTAACCTATTTTAAAGGTTATGTGTCCATATTTAATGTATTACACAATCATTTTTTTCGATAAAAATTGTATTCATGCGAGAATCCAATTTCCAAACGTAGTTTTAAAACTTTTACAGGCGGCGACTTAAGAGGGACGGTTTTGTGACATAATAGGGGAAAACGTGGTGAAATAAGAGGGGATGTGAATTAAGCGAAGGTGACTTAAAAGGGGTTCGAGTGTATTTGTTTGTTGTTGGCGCGTTTCTGTCTCTAGAGGGCAGCATCGGTACATAGTGCAATCTAGAGATGTTAATTTAATGTTAAATTAATTAATTAAAATCTATTTAATTAATTACGTCACGAAGATCGGATTCAACACAATTCAACCAATTGTGTTCAATCGTGTTTCCTCAAAAACACAATTTGGCACAAAAATCGCCTTCAAATATTGCGCGCTGCTTTACCTCTCTCCCCCACCCCCTCCCGCTGTGGACACCAATCTCCGGGTCAGCGGTTTCTCTGAGGTGGCAACTCTAAACGCTAGTCATATAAGAACTAGCCAGTATTGACTTCACCCCGAAAATTGTCTTGATGTTTTTTCGAATTAATGGCTTTTTGCATCCCATACGTCTTTAAATCGCGTATTACACGGTACACAATGTAAAACTATTTCATCTGTTTTAAATTTTAAATAAGTTTTTGATTATATTTTGCAATTTATATGCGCACGGAATCCGCGACAGAATTAATAAGAAAGGCTTTTCGCTTAATATTCGCTATTTATTGGTTCCGTACCGCGACGATCACAACAGCGAAACACCTAAAATCGAATAAACACCTTAAACCTAACACCTGCAACGTACGTGCGGCGGCCTATATAATTTGCTATTTGGCGTTCCCGTAATCCGCGGCTGGAAGAAGTGAAGAGTGGGGGAGCGGGACTCCCGGGACGTCTGTGTTCAGTCGTTCTTAACAAAATACTGTTTAGGGACGCTTGATTTGCGTGATTAAATAATGCAAATTGAAGTCCTCGCCTTGGATTGGCCGTGGAGTTCAAGTCGAAATATGATGATTTAACCAAACTTATCTATGTGCAAAGTTGCACCCCTGAGGAGACATAAGCCTTCAAAGTATTCAGAAAAAAAAACGAAACCTTTCCATCCATCTAAGTTTCAGATTTGGCACAGTATGTTTAATGTTTAGATGTAATATCAAGTGCAGTGGCGTTCTGTAAGGGGGTGAAGAACATTTAAAATTATTCAGAACATTTTTCTTTTGTAACGTATCCATGTTTCTTTTTTTTTTGCTAATAGAATCACTCCCAATATACCAGTTAGGAAAGTGCAAGATTTCAAAGCCGAGCATTAATAAATAAGAAAAGAATAAACTCTGACAGATAGAGGAACTGACAGAGAAATATTATATCCATAGTTGCCAGATTGACATGTCATTTTTAAACTTTATGGGCGTTATTCTCTGTCTTTCGTGATAGGGTAGCAATAAAATATGTAGGGACGCCCCCCCCATAAATTATAATGCGCACGTGTGAATTGAATTATTACACTGTTATTGGTCTACGGAAAAAAAGCACTTGAGTATTCCTTGCGTACGCAGTCGGTATTTTAGGCGATTCCATCGTTGGGCCATTTTTTATAAACGGTTCCTTAAATGCAAATAAATATTTAACAAATAAAACAAACTGTTTACGGACATGAACATGAAAGACCACGAAATTTAAATGATTTACGGGCCAG
This sequence comes from Aromia moschata, assembly GCA_029963805.1. Taxonomy (NCBI): domain Eukaryota; kingdom Metazoa; phylum Arthropoda; class Insecta; order Coleoptera; family Cerambycidae; genus Aromia; species Aromia moschata. The sequence continues at coordinate 754,562 of JAPWTK010000150.1, read as the reverse complement.
AATTGTACTGAATTGTTACGCTTAAGAAATGTTAGAACGCGTAAGAACTGAGTTTTACGATAGACCAGGGTTTTGCGAAGAACAAAGGGGCGACATTTTGAACCACTTATTCAATAGGCATTTTTCTTTCTTTCGTCTTATAACCGGGTTGATTTATATTTATATCTTTTTTTTCTTATAGAACTTCAATTTTATTTTCTTGCAGACCGGTTAGTTAAGGAATACAAACATTTGAAAATCATTATGTTCGTACACTTCTTTTAAGTGTATGGGATAATTTTAAGTCAGAATTACATAAGAATTTCGTTTCATACAGCTAAGTCGATGTACACCCTTATTGCTGCGAAAAAGTACTGAGTCCGACTCACTCAAATTCGTTAGGTGATGGGCGGTGTCTCTCCACCTCCACATTCCAGTTTCTGTTAACGCGCAGGTAACGTTTTACATCATACGTTTCTAATACGTACACAAGCGTGAAACACTGGTGCGTCTAACTGTCTTTGTCTGTCCTTACTGGTGTCTTTTAACTTATTCTCTTCTACACATGTATCGCCAATATGTAATGGTGCAATTTCATATGGTGTATATCTCAGATGTTACATTTCAGATACGCTATAGTTTCTAGAGGACTAGAAAACGTTCAGCTAAGTCCGCAAAATTTGCTGTCGTGCAACACGAAAGGACAACAAGGATGCAACGGGGGACACTTGGACAAGGCGTGGTTGTTCGTCAAAAAAATTGGGTACGTTCATGTAGAGTTAACTCATTGTTATTAGTTTATTTAGGTTAATTTAATGAGGTAATCAAATCTTGGTAGAAAAATATTGTTTTCCTCTTGTCGTTTAATTTCATTCGTTTGCAGGCTTGTCGATGAAGACTGTTTTTCGTACACGGGCAGAACCGAAAAATGCTTCATTAAGACGAAGCAGACACTCCTGGAGTCCGGATGTAAGGAACCGTTCTACAGCGAGAGGGTTAACAGATACACCGTGGGACCGGCCTATAGGTTAGGCAACGAAACCGACATCATGTACGAAATAACGCGATCGGGCCCGGTACAAGGTAATACTCTTAATCGTTTATTTCACAATATGTGATGCGGTCTGTGAAAAGGTCCCAGATGTCGGAAAAGTGAATTTTGCGCTACAGCCCAGTTTCAAGTCGAAAAATGTATCGCCCATACTAGCGATACAATCAGTGGCGGCTGGTGATAAAGGGCACAGGGGCACGTGCCCAGCCCAAATTTCAATAGAAAATATTTCTTTTGTGTTAATTTACTATAAATTACTCTTACAATAATATCAATTAACTGTATACGATAAACTATTCATATTCTAATTATTATTCCTTTTATACCACAAATAATGATTTTTATCACATATATATGACAGACTATCCTTCCGAAATTCCTGGCATTTCGCGCACGTGGGCACACAGTTTCTCAGCCCTCATTTTTAATCGAGCTTTTTCGGTGACTGGTAAAGTTTGGCGACGATTGCACGATTGCAGACAGAACAGACGTCGTTAAATCTTCGAAAATCAGCTGAACGGGTCACACTTGTTGAGTGACCTTTTTTAGTATTATTGTTTATTTTCTTCGCTGAGAAGTGTGTTTTTACTGTTTTTGATTGTGAAACGTTTCAAAATGAATTCGGTGGACTTTTTATTGACTAATAAAGATATTACATACGAGATCCGAACGGAAATTAAACGGTTAGGAAGGCCGATACCCGATTTGATTATTTCCAAAACAGACGTAGGAAAATCGTGAAATTATTCACGAAATTTGAATAGTAGTGTCTAAGACAGATTTAAATGGTTATGTGGGTGTCCTAAAAGAAACAAACTGTTTTGTTTTATTTGTTTAGTGATGGGTGGCAACCGAAGTCCATGGACTCAAGAAGGGGTGAGTGATTTAAAACATTTAAATGAACGAGCTAAGAAACAAACTAAGAAACATAGTGTGTTGGGAAAGGTAGACATAAGGCAACAGCTTGATAGTGCTTATCGTGAAAATATAAGACGTCACAATGAAAATGTGGATAAAAACAGACATATTTTAAACCAAATAATTAATTGAATTAAATTTTTGTGAACAATAAGGACAGGCGAGCTGATTTTCTCTACAAATAACGGTAAGATACATATATCAAACTTTTTTCACATGTTGCCACCCATTATTTTAATATATTGTAACCTTTTTTTTTTACTACGGGTTCCCTAACTTTTCCCAGCGTCTTCGTTACTCCTAGGTGTCCGCCAGTGTTTCCATTGTGGATTTCCTTCAATACCCCGGGCACTCTGTTTGTGCCGACCCCGAATGTGACGTACCTTAACACCATTCCAACGCCGAATTGGCCTCTTATCCAATATCTCATTGACGACTCGCCTAATATCTGCTTCATTGCTTATTCCTTTCTCAACATCTTCCTCCATCTTACGGACCTTAGCTTGACTTCTGCAACTTTGTTTAGCGGCTTCGAATTCCAAAGCTCGCGCCAAAGCATCCACCAACTTGCTGGGACGAGCGAGAGTCAGAGCTTGACGGGTCTCAGCATCACGCAGACCATCTAAAAAGGCCTGCACGGCTAATCGTTCCATGACGTTCTCCGACGTAGATGAATATGCCAAACGAACTAACCGTGCTATGTCCGCTTCAAATTCCTGCAGCGATTCATTACTTTTCTGATAGCGGTTCTTCAACTGCGAGTGGTAGACATGCTCGAGATGGGACTGACCATAACGCATTTCGAGGTGTTTGACTAGTTGATGGTAATCATCTTGTTCTTCAAGAGAAAGCGTCTGTAATATATCTGTGGCGTCACCACGTAGCGCCAACGTCATCGCTGTAGCCTTCTCTGCCAACGACCAACCATTTGCCCTCGCTGCAGCCTCAAATTGTCGTAGATAATTGACCCATGAGCTCTTACCATCAAACTGTTTTCATCAAATTTTTTTTTTCGGGCCTGCTCAACTCCGGGGTTTACTCAACCTGTCGATGTCGCTACCAGGTGACTTCAGAGCGGTATTGACCACTCGTTGTTGTTCCCCACTTTCTAAACTCAGCGTTTCAATTTTTCTCTCTACTTCTAGAAACTCGTTCTGGAATTCTTCTACGGTAACTAACTTATTTTCAATTTCCTCAAATTTTCCGTCCACATATTCGCCTATTTGTTTCTGGAGGCAACTAGAATTTTCCGTAATTTTATTTTCTAAAGTTGTATAATTTTCGAGTAGTTTGTTTTCTAATAACTTCTGTTCTAATTTTCCAGATGTTTCCTCTAGCTGCTATTGCATTTTAGTGGAATTTTCGACCCAATTTTAGACCAACCTTTGCTCCATCCCTCTTAAGTTTTACTCCATCCCTCTTAAGTTTCCAGACGTTCCTCAAATTTCTGTTGGATTTGAGTGGCATTTTCTAAAAGTTTCTCTTCTAAATTTTTTCTCCAAGCTTCCAGAGTTTTCTAATAATTTGTTCTCCAAACTTTGCAACGCCGAATTTATATCGCCAGCAATTTTGAATAAACATGTGTTAGGGGTTTCACCTTCATTTTCCAGAGCTTCTCTAAGTCTATTTTGCAGATCGGCCTTTTTCCCGGTGGTTTCACACTCCCGTTCTTCGAGTTCTCTTTTCAAATCCGCCACTTTAAGGTCCTTCAAAAACACCTGTTTTGAAGCCATTTCACTTAATTTATTTATCGCGAATTTATTTATTTAAATGTTTTTATTGTTCAGTTTTTTTTTTCACACCCACACCTGACGCCAATGTAACGTTTTTTTTTACTACGGGTCGTAAGGTGTGAAAAATTAAACTCGCACTTTAAACTAACACTATTTATTTTACAAATACAAATACGGACTAAACACTACGTAACTACACTAATTTATTTTTATACAATTTATATTAGAGCGTTGTACGAAAACCGCGATGTTCAATAATTCAAAGGTAGACTATCGTTCCCGCCGCCATGTGCGGCTATTTATATCCATCCTGGATGGCTGCGAGTAAAATCCGGATGAACCCAGATTATTGTGGAAGCTACATCGATGGTTCGGGGCGCCCTCGGCATCGGCCGTGGGTGAGTCACACTTGTTTTGTTTCGCGGCGATATTGCGGCAGCCCGACGACACAATGATTTCGCTACAATATTTATGCCCTCAATATTCGTGATTAAATATTATTTTAAAAAGCTACTAAATCCCAAAAATTAATCTTGTGAAAGTCTATATTTTTGTATAAAAGAATTTTTAAATTGAAATTCTGAAGTGTCAGTAAAACGCATGACCTTGAAAATTTTAAAAATTTTCGCCTGTGGCGCCATTGGTAGCTAATGAGTAATCCTACTGACACACTCTATGCCTACCCATGTAATACACCCACGAGCCGCCACTGGATACAATAGATATATATCGATAGAAATATATCGCACATACCTGCAGGATTTGTAGGTACATATTCGTAGGACATCATATCCAAATGTCAGCCGGATGGAGCAATAGACGACGAGATATCAATTTTTTTCTCAAAATTACGATTTTACATATTAAAACTTTACCTGCTTCCAGTTCGAGCTAGATTAACGCTAGAGACTTATGCTCTATTATTAGAGAAGCGAAATTTATGCTCTATCGAAATCTGACCCCCACCCGAAAACAGTTTTTCCGACATCTGGTTCCGACTTTTCACAGACCGCATCACATATGTACGTATTATGAAATAATTTTGAACTTTGTCAGTTGTTATTCGGGGATTTTATATGTTTTAGTATTGAACGTCATTCGCTATACTGTTTATTATTAATTATGTTATTGTTTGCAGCCACGATGAAGGTGTACCAGGACTTCTTTACGTATAAGGGGGGGCATTTACAGGCACAGCGATCTGGCGTTGCAGCGGAAACAGGGCTACCACTCTGTGAGGATCGTCGGCTGGGGTGAGGAGTACACTTTCAACGGTGTGCAAAAGTACTGGGTACGTATAGGTCAAGCCTAATATATTTCTACGTGCCAAAATTAGTTACAGCACAAAAATATACATAAAAAATCGGAAAAATTCCATAGAATTGAATAAACTACTTTTCCCGAGCAGAATTTCGCCACGTCATATTCAAAATGGCGTCCAAAGTTGGCCAAAAACCCTTTTTTTCGTTTTAAAAAAAGTGTGCGTCCTACAAAAAAAAGTTTCAAATAAAAGTTGTAGAACTTATTAAAACTAATCCGACTTTAATAAATAAATACTTTTTTTATTGCAAAAAAAAAACAGCTACAAATCGCGATTTTTCCAATTGCTTATATCTTTGAAAAAGATACAATATTTTTTATGGAACGTAGGGAATGTATAGTCCTCGATAAGTAGAATAAGCTGATATTTTTAACATTGCAAAATTCCTAAGTTTTTGCAAAAATCGCATTTTTCGCAAAAAATGCTTTTTTTTTTAAACTCCAATAATTCATACAGAAATGCACTTAGTATTCAGTTAGGGCTTAAAATGTTCTTCAAGACTTGTACTTTCGTGTACAAATAAAGCGCTAATCGTACTATGATTGTTAATATGCTAAAATAACCGCGCAAAAATCGACATTTTCTTTTACCGAAAAAATGTAATTTTTTCAAAAAGTTTAAATTATATCAAAATGGCGTTATTGCCATTCGATAGCTGCTATTTTTTTTACAATTTGAAAAAACAGACTTTACCCTACGACCTTCTGGAGCCAAGATATATTTTTTTTAAAAATCGCCACTGCCTCATTTCTTAACATTAAGGGTTAAAATTTGCACAGATCGTAGTTAAATACTTGTACTTTCATTGAAATATTATTTTTATGGAAGTCAATGTTATTTCCTGATCTGTAGACTACGTGGTATTGGCCCCTATACAAAATGCTGCCTCCGCTCGATGTTCGTTCATGCGTGTGGTGGTGGTAGAGAAGAGAGAGACACCGTTAGTTAGCCGCAAGTTAGCGAGTCAGCGTCTCTCAAAAACGAGGTATTTTTGACAATGGGCCTGGCCTAGTATGCCGACGTAGTTAGCCTGTTAGTGCAGAGGTCGACTGATTAGGCCGACTCTCTCAATTTTTTTCTATTGAAAATTTAACATCTATTTATTTATTTTCAGAGCAATCGGATGGTCGTATCTTTAAATATCTACTCCTTTTAATTTTTTCTTTAATATCTAGAAACTGACTTGTATCCAGAGCAGTTTTTTTAGTAAAACTTTTGCTGCAAAAAGAACATGACACGACAGGAACGCTGACGCAGTGACGTCATTATAAGTACTTTGCAAGTTCCGCGTTAATATACGGGGTGGCATAGGGGACGTGTAGCAGCCTCCAATTTCGTTATTTATTAATATACAATTTTGAAATTTGTATTAAAAATAAAAAATTTAAAGTTATGTAGCTATTTTAAAGGTTTTTTCAAACTAATAGGCAAACAACTACCGGTTTGATTGGAACTCGACCGAACTTGCTTATTTTAAATATAATTGTGTGTGACTTTGTATGGACATGGTGGCATTTATTTCTGGACTGACAGGCCCATGATGCGTCATGGGCGCCTATGTCAAAAATCTTTTGAAGCTCAGTACGTTGTGAAATCGAAAAACAATTAGGTACTAACTAAGCCGTTTTGAAAGTCATACTTTTTTTAAAACAGTTTATTTTTTAGCCAGCTACTCACAAATCTTGTTTATTTTAGTTTTGAGAAAATATTGTGATTGATTTTGGACATTTTTTCTCTTCAGAACTTACGAGGTGAGGCTATTAAATAACCGAACTGATGCTGCTACCAGCGCGCTACGAGCGTGTCGCGACAAGTTTGAACAGAACTGTGTCTGGTGATACTTCCTGTTCTGTTCCTTCGGTTCCCACCCTGAGCTCGCTGGACAAGCCAGTGGTTCGCTAAGTTTGACTGTAGCAGTTGTTTGAATTATTCTACGCACCAGAGAGGCGTCGAAAAAAAAGTGTTCAGATGGAGCAACGGGTTGATATCAAGTTTCTTGTTAAACTGGGGAAAATTTTTACAGAAGCTTATGCAATGTTAAAAGAAGTGTAAGGGAATGAATTTTTATCCCGCACACAACTTTTTTGAATGGTTTAAAGAGGGACGAAACGACCGATGACGATCCGCGTCCTCGACGGTTAACTTTGGGGGGGGCGCATCAAGTTGCAGATGCCAAACACCCCAAAAATGCCAAGAATGAACATTTGGTCAGTAGATCCCACCGCAACCGCAACCCCCCGTGACTTTTTTACCCTTCTCGGCGCTGAAGGGAAGAAAAGCGATCGCTGCAGATAACACAAAGAGCCAACAAAAAAAGGTCACTGTATAGCCAACGGCAGACCGCATTCGTCCCCTATAAAAAGTAATTTAACAGGAATGTTTAATAGGTATGACTCTCGTGGCGGTGGGTTATAGGGGCTGCGCGCCACTATTTTTTTAGAAATTAAGGAGCATCTTGAAACGCTATCCCTAGGTAAGACCATCCGCGCGCGTCGTCCTAGACGTGCCCTCAACGTGTCGAACACGGACGACAACATTATGAAAAAGACGACTGGTTGCCCTCCAAATTAATCCGCGAACCTATAGATTGTCGTCAGGCCAGTTCGATTAGGGCTTGCTGATATAAATGATTCGATAGAATGTAATGTGATTCGAAACTCTTTTACTTAGTTGAAAAGTCGAAATTCAACATGCCCACCAAAATAGTCTTGTCGACAAAACGGGTGCAAACGCAGTGTTGTTTTCCGTGGGTTTCCACTCCAAACGAGCAAAGGAATCAAGAAAATGAAAAAACATGTTCGCGGACTGACATTTGAATCTACCATACTCGCCCAACCTTGCCCCCTTGTGAAGAAACAGGTTTTTAAACAATTATTAAGCGTATTCGTTTTTGTGAAAATTCTGAACCAGCCCTGGGACACGAAGAATCGGAAACATCTCCAGCAGCATTTTTCGTGTTCAACAATGGAAAAGTCGTATGGAGCGGTGTGAGATCGCACAAGGGAAGTACATTGAAGCTAAAAAAAAACAACAGCCCCCCCCGCGCTTTTTGCTAAGAGAAATGGTTTCTACAATTTTTCAGTTGGCTTTAATATAAGTGTTATGGGTGGACAGCAGTTCGGTTTTTTAAAAGCCATGCACCTCGTATAAAAAGTACTCGATTAACAGGAATGTTTAAGTAGGTGCCCCCAATCTATCGCCTTTATAACAATTTATTATTTTTTGATTTCACGATTTTAGTATTTCGATTCAGATCGAATAATGTTCTTTTATAAAATGTGGCTCACATAATACTCACGGCTTTTCTGGGAAACGAAATATGTAAACTTATGTAATGTATGTAGTTGACTTCAGCACGGATTTACTTTCCAGCCGGAAAATTAAGGAACCATATCGTCTTACAGCTACATAAATAAAATCTTGGTTCGAACCCTTTAGTTAGTTTATAAGTTTTTATTATTGCCGGTGTGGAATTAGAAAAAATAACGCCTTTACGTTTCCAGAAAGTAGCAAACAGTTGGGGACCGAACTGGGGCGAGAAGGGCTACTTCAGGATCGCGAAGGGCACTGACGAGTGCGATATCGAATCGTTCGTTTTGGGCACCTGGCCGGAGGTGGAAGAAAACATCCTCTTGAAACACGCCAACGATGTGATACCCATATAAATGATTGATACCGATCGCAGTGGAACGAATTCCGCTGCGGTTGTTCTTTAAACTTCGTGTAGGTATCATATGTATATGTTGATTGTTGATTTTAAAATTGTGTACATTAGATATATTCCTAAGGAGTTACCCAAACTGCCATAATAATGTGTTCTAAAACATAATTGTCGATAAATAAGAGAAATATGTTTATTAACGACTGCTCAGTGAAGCCAGAACGTCGTTCGACTATGGAAATGTAAATGGTCGTGTTCGGATCGTAAGTAGGATGGAGGTCGGATTTCAGGTTGTCATTCCAGAGACGGACTTTTGTTTATCAGTGGGATTTTTATGTGTATAATAATCGGAAAATTACATGTTTCCTAAAATATCATATTATGTAGGTAACATTTCTTATGCAAGGCGAAACAAAATACTATACATTTTACTTCCTACACACATGACAAAACTTGTTTAGGCTTCACTGAACAGCATATAGCACATAAAGAACCGTTTACACAGATTATCTTCTACAAGACGCTTTTTTAATAACGCAAGAGTTTAAATTTGGCTCCAAAAAGTGATAATATTTTATAATTTCTTGTTTTTTTAAATAGCATAAATAACATAATTTCGAACGACGAAATGCGAGAAGCTGGAAGTAGAAGACGAAATGTTTAAACGATCCTTTTAACAGTAGTCGCTTAAAATACTTAAAATAGGACTGTAAGTAGGTACGCAAGTATTTTAGCTATAAATAAATAGCACATTATATTTTTGTAGAGCTTTTTAATACTTATTAGAGACGCAATGAAAATTAAAATAAATGTTACGACTTACGAGTACATTTTTTAGTCTTTGCTTTCCTCCGCCTGTGTCACGGATGCCTACATAAACCTATATTGTTGATACGCGTAACCCGGTTTATTGCAGGAATGCCGGCCAATAGGAAGGTTACAAAAGAAAATTACAATTGTGATTTTTCTATGTCTGTATTTAGCTTTCATATTTTACAAAGAAAAAAATAACTGCTTAGACAGTGGCGTACCCAGAAATTTTGCCTGGTGGGTTGACTTGATGTAGTGATCCATGATGAAGGGGGGGGGGGGGGGTACAACACAAAAGCTACCATTTTTTTATATTTAGTAAAGAGCTCGAGGCAGATGGGAGAGGAGACCCGAAAATCCCCAATGGGCACGCCACTGCATGAATATTGGTATTCATACATATGCAAAAATTAAAAGAGTCTAACTTACATGTCTCCCGTCCTAATGATTTGAATTAGTCCCCTCGACGTTGTTGGATTTTATAACGTTTCTGCAATGAGTCAGCATGGTTGACGACTTTGTCCGACTAAAACCAAAATCAAATTACAGTAAACACGAAAAGCATTCGTGTTAATAACTACGAATCCTGTGCGCTCTGTTAAAATATACGAGCAAGCGTTTTTAGAAATATTAAAGAGGTAGGGCGAGGGGCGAACCACTTACCTCCAATCTAGACGCGTTTTGCAAAATTGCGTTGATCTTCTTCATGGTGTCCACCCCTCGTTATAATTAAGCAGTCGCGTGTTGTAGCCGTTAATCAGTTTGTTGTTAATTATGTTTAATTCGTTGTAATGTTCAGGTACCATTTTTCTAAAACAATAACACGTCATATATTAAAAAATAAAAAAAAATATTTGGATGGATGGAAGTAAACTTTAAAACACATCACTTCGTATTCGATGTACACAGCCGTTACTATACGGTGGAGACTTTAACTGGAATATATTCGCTAGCGGGGTGCTGAATGATTTTTCAAAAAATTCCGAGACACGTCAACTTTTAAATGTATTTACCTACATTTTGCAAGTAATATGAAAAATATGCTCCTTCAGGGGTGGCTGAACACCTCGACATGATTTTTTTTAAATGCAACCCTATGGCTTCAGACCCTCACTGAAAATCTGGGGAAAGAGGAATCAACGTACTGGATCAAATTTTAATTTTTAGTATGTTTGTAGGGTTGCATACAATTAAAACGTAATTTTATAGTTCAATTTATTTTTAACGCAAAAATTTTCGTAGTTTTGGAATGTAAACCTTACTTTTCATATGTCCCCACAAAAAATCCCGCAATTTTTTGCCACAACTGATATTTGTTATTTTTTGCTAGTGTTTTTACACGGCGCGCAAGAGTAATTTCGTTAATAGAGTTCGCCCTATCACCATATCCAATCATCATCAAAATTTCGATTTTTAGTGATCCAGTTAAATAAGACATTTTCACCAATTTGAAATAACACTTTGTATCAAACTCTGAATACAGCATACAAACTAAATTACTTTTTGCGGCCGTGTAAAAAACACTAGCAAAAAATAACAAATATCAGTTGTGGCAAAAAATTGCTTGGAATTTTTGTGGGAACATATGAAAAGTAAGGTTTACATTCCAAAACTAAACAACACACATTTTGAGTACGTAATTGTTGCGTTAAAAATAAATTAAACTATAAAATTACGTTTTAATTGTATGCAACCCTACAAACATACTAAAAATTAAAATTTGATCAGTGCGTTGGATTCCTCTTTCCACCAGCTTTGCAATGAGGGGTCACAAGCCATAGGGTTGCATTTGAAAATCATGTCGAGGGTGGTTTCAGCCACTCCTGAAGGGCTATATTTTTCACATTACTTGCAAAATGTAGGTAAATACATTTAAAAAGACTTGTCTCGGAATTTTTTTTAAAAAATCATTCACCACCCCGCTAGCGAATATATTCCAGTTAAAGTCTCCACCGTGTATAAGTAACGGCCGTGTTATGTATGTACAATTGTACATACATACAGGGTGGAACAGCCAAATCGAATAAATTCAGTAGCTCCATTATTATGCATTTTTTTTGGAAAATCCTGAGATACGTCAATTTCTATCTTGCGACGTAAACATGTCATCCCTAAATTCAACCCCCTTCAGGTGACAGCTACAACCCCTAAATTTTCAAATTGGAAGTAGGGGCTTGTGATACTTCATTTGAAAGGTCTTTTCATTCTCCATTCAAAACTGCTATGGTTTTACATTTTATTACAGAAATTAACAAGAAAAAAAGTTTCTCCAGCGTAGGAAATTCGTTACATTAAAATAAAAAAACAAATCATTATTAATGCAGCAGATGTTCAGAATGCATGCCTCCAGCATCTTGGCAACATCCTAGATGTAAATAGAAATGTCTTCTAACGTTAGTTAACATCTGCGGGGTAATTGACCTAATTGTCAAGTGTTATTCTTCTTCTTCAGCTAAGTCAGCTAAATCGTCGGGTTTGGTTTTGTAGACCATACTTTTTACATATCCACATAGGAAGAAGTCTAACGGCGTGAGATCAGGTGATCGTGCAGGCCATTCTACAGAACCAAAGTCTCCCTATCCAGCGATTTGGAAAGATTGTGTGGATATATTGCCTGACATTAACTTCGTAATGTGCTGGTGCACCATCCTGCTGGAACTATATTGCATTACCTGAGAGTTGTGGATTTCCTTCAGCTGGATACAAGTTTGCCATCGTCGGTACAACATTATTTTGGAGCAGCGCTAAATAAGTTTCTCCATTCAAATTGCCGTCAATGAAGAAGGAACCAATGCTATTTTCTCCAATTATTCCTGCCCATACATTAACTTTCTCAGGGTTTTACGTATGTAGTTCTATCATCCAGTGAGGACTTTCTCTCGACCACTAACGACAGTTTTGGCGATTAACATGGCTGTGAAGTGTAATGTAGATTCATCCGAAAATAAAACATTTTCTATTTGTAAAGTATTGTTCACATTAAATTACACAAAAGAGAATTCGTCTATTAAAATCGTCTTCCGCGAGCTCATTAGTTGGTACCAGTTTATATGGGTGCATCTGCTTTCTGCCAATACACGGAGAATCGAGGAAAGGCTAATATTTAATGCTGAATCTGTTTGACTACTCGACGTATGCGGATTTTCTTCAAGTATAAGCATTCAATCTAATTTCTGATCATCACTGAGTTTATTGGGAGGATTTTTCTTTAGATGCCGTACATGTTCACGTTCCCAAACTGCTTCTATATTTTGCTTACGGTACCTTGAGATATCGGCGGCTACTCCGGATATTTTTTTGAAATAGCGAACAACTTCGGCTTGCCTTCGTGTTCTGTCTCCGTCACCAATCATCTGCAGAATCGTTATCTTGTACATTTCTGTTAGGTAAACCATCCCCTGAATTGCAACACGAAAACTAAAGCAAAAAGTTTAACACTGATAATGTTAACTACTGTTACAATGACAAGCACGTTTCTAGGTAATTTCACTTAAGCCGATAACGGTCAACTTCTTAAATTTCAGGTTTGTGTTTTTTGCTGCTTGCTTGTTTTTTGTCATTCGATTGTCAAGCAAAAAATTGTACGTATTTATTAGTAAGTTTTATCTAATAGTAGAGAATGTTGGCAATTATAGACATTTATTTTTTGTTATTATTAACATTTCAGAACCTAAAATTGATAAATACTGTTACTTATAAAAGTTTTAATGTAATGTAACGAATTTCCTACGCTGGATAAACTTATCTTTTTTTCTTGTTAATTTCTGCAATAAAATTTAAAACCTTGCATAGAGAATGAAAAGACCTTTCAATGAAGTATCACAAGCCCTTACTTCCAGTTTGAAAATTTAGGGGTTGTAGCTGTCACCTGAAAGAGGTTGAATTTAGGGATGATATTTTTACGTCGCAAGATGTCATTTTAGAATTAGAAATTGACGTGTCTCAGGATTTTCTAAAAAAATGCATAATAATGGAGCAACTGAATTTATTCCATTTGGCTGTTCCACACTGTATACATACAGGGTGTTGCACCTAAGGCGGATTCATCCATAACTCTGTTATTAGAAATTTAACAAAAAAGGCTATAGTTGCGAATTTTGTGCACATAGTGAAAAATATAGGGCTAATTTTTTCTACACGCCACCTAATTCGTGATAACCGACACCCTGTACATTTTTACATTTTTTTAATTCCCCGTTTAAATGCACTTTGTTAAGGGCCCTCCATTCAAAGAGTCAACTGTTTTGAAAAAATCGAATTTTTTTCAAGAGGCCCAAAGCATTTAATATCTCAAAGAAGAAACCTATTAGATTTAGACAAATTACCCTATCTTTTTCACTATGGGCAAAATGGAACCCTATTCAGAGCCGGAAAGTCGACCCTAGACATTAAACGGAATACTATCGGCATACCAAAAATGTGAGAAAATGTACTCGGGTGTTCCATCTCCAACAGTTTTCTAAGAATACTTCTACAAAACGGATGTAGCGTAGCGTTGCAAAATCACTGACGGGCACCATATAATACTTACTGGAAAAAATGTTTAACTCAAATAAAACCATTAACAACAACTATTAGAGCGCAATGGAACGAAACTCCACATCAAGACACTTTATTGAATGACAACAACTTCTCATAAATTAGTTATGGATGAATCAAAACTAAACCACTAACAACAACTAAAATAGAACACCAGTGAAACGAAATTCAAACAAAGACAGGAACACAATCAAGACAAGTATATATACTAGCCTGTTGACTTACAACGATTGCTCAATATTCTCTATCGTTATACCATTTCGTTTTTAAAGAATGTCCGGATAGCGTTGTGCCATTAACGGATCGGCGCACCAAGAACAAAACCATATCAACCATTTCTTCCTGCGTCAGGAGGCCCATTGATACACAAATATTATGATTTTTTAACACGTTTTCACACTCTCGCCATTAACAACTAAAGGACGTTTAGTTTGGCCTACACGTCCGGGGGGTTAACACCCATTGGAAAGTGACGCTGTCGACATAAAACATTATAAAGATCGTCAGAAAAATAGAAGATTGAAAAATATAAAGTGCTTTAATTTCTGCCCCAACGGCACTATTTAATTATTTCACCATTTGAAATAGATTCACGTTTTAATTCATTAGGTCATATTGTCCGGCTCTGAATAACGTATCCATTTTGCCCATAGTGAAAAAGATAGGGTAATTTGTTAAATCTAATCGTCCAAACCGCAGGTTTCTATCTTTTATGGTTTAAATGCTATTGGGCCTCATTCAAAGAGCTGAAATCGTCATTTTTTTCAAAGACAGTTGAATATCTCAAAAACTATAAGAGATAGGTATAGGGAACCCTTAACAAAGTCGACCTAGAATTAAACGGGGAATAAAAAAATGTAAAAATGTACAGGGTGTTCCATTTAAAATAACAAAGTTAGATAGCATAAACGCAGAATAAACGGAGCACCCCATATAATTGAAAATATTTTCCTCATATGCACAATTATTCCAGACAACTACCACCTAAAGCACTTTTTTGTTAAATTTCTAATAACAGAGTTATGGATGAATCCGCCTTAGGTGGAACACCCTTTATGTATATACATATGTATATGCGTTACTTACAGGTCACATATTCTATCTTCTGCCATTACGATTAAATTCCGAATCTGTTCCAACTGATCGGCCACGTCAGTGCCCAATTTTAGGCGGGCTTCTTCTATGCTGTTCAACTTCTCCATTAACAGGCTAAGATTTTCTTCTTCCTTTGGAAATGACGCTTTCGACTAAAACAATATAGTTCGTCAGAAAAATATCGACAGAGTAAAAATATAAATACTATTCTGCGAAGAGAATATTCATTTATTTCACCTTATGAAATGAATACATATTTTATTAATTTCATATTGTGGCGGTTACTGTATGAAATGAATATTTTATCGGCATCAAATGGGATTTTTTTTTTAAATTTGATTTAAAAATTGTAATAAATATATATGGGTCATTCTCTGTCCCCCCCAGCCCCCACTATCCATTTCGTTTTTGAGTAAAAGTGTTTGTAGGGACCTAAAATTTTCGTTGAAGTGTCTACTTTTGAATCATGTGTCCCCTTTATAAATTCAAGACGGCTCTCCAAATGCGCTTAAACGAGAACACTACCTAAAAAAATTAATAAATTCAGGGGATTAAGGTTTGTAAAATATATGTGCGTAAAAATTTAGGCTTAAAATTTTCCTTAAAGTCCTACTTTAAATAATATTTATTAAAAATTTTCAAACCTTAAAAGAAAATTTCCCAAATTAACACTTTGCGGCATACATTTTTTTGTATAACCGGTTTCTCACAAAAATTGGTATACAGAAGGTTTCGTGGTCACTGATTACGAATCTGACCTCAAAATTTAGAAATTCAAAATGGTGGATCCAAGATGGCGAACAACAATTTCAGATATCACCGGATTTCATTAAAAAATATTAAGTGATGGATTTCCGTTGTCGCTGATTACGAAGCTGACTTCAGGTTTTAAAAATTCAAAATGGCGGATCCAAGATGGCGGACACAAATTTCAAATATTACCGGATTTCACTTTGAAAATTGATACACAGACAATTTAGAGCTCGCTAATTACCAACCTGAACATAGATTTAAAAAATTCCGAACGGCGGATCCAATATGATGACTAAATATTTGAAATATTACTGAATTTCACCAAAAATTGCATATAGGAAGTTTTTCAAAAACGGTAGCCTAAAAGTGAAATTTTCTACTGATTCATTCCAAAGTTTACATATGGATGCTGTCTGTTGGAATTAGTAATCTCGAATTGGTATGGTGCCCATTTATATGTAATTACCGTTTTGATTCCTACAAAAAGGATTGCGGTCAACTTGAAAGTATGAGAAAGATCTTTTTGGGTGTCATCATGGATCTGCCAAGTTAGATTCGTAATCAGCGACCCAGAAAACCGTTATATGATATTTTTTAATGAAATCCGGTGATGTTTGAAATTTTTGTCCGCCATCTTGGATCCGCCATTTTGAATTTTTGAAATTTGAAGTCAGATTCGTAATCAGCGACCCCGGAAAATTGTTGTGTGATAATTTTTAATGAAATCCGGTGATGTTTGAAATTTTTTGTCCGCCATATTGGATCCGCCATTTTGAATTTTTAAAATCTGAAGTCAGATTCGTAATCGGTGACCCCGAAAACCCCTGTTTGTTTCCCAATTTTTATGAGAAACCGGTTATACAAAAAATGTATGCCGCAAAGGGTTAATTTGGTCGTTTTTTGGAAATTTTCCTGTTTAAGCCGCCATATTGGAACCACCAATCGGAACTTTTAAATAAAATTAATATCACTTTAAAGTAGACACTTTAAGGAAAATTTTAAGCCCCTAAGGATAATTTTTTACGCACGAATCTCATTTTACAAACCATTAATCTCTGAATTTATTATTTTTTTAGGTAGTGTTCTCGTTTAAGCGACAACGAAAATTTTAAGCCCAACAGTGACACTTCACGCCTATTACTCAAAAACTGAAATGGACAGGTGGGGGGGGGGGTCCGGTTGATAGAGAATGACCCATATATACAGTGAGGTCCATAAGAAACGGATAAATTCATTATCTACGTAATTTACAATTTATGAGTAAAATCCTGAATCACGTCAATTTTTATTTCTGGAATGACATTTTTTGAGCATAATTTTATACCTCCCCCTCCAACCCCCTTGGAGTGACAGCTACCCCTTTAAAATTTTTAAATGGAACGAGGGTGCGTGTGATAGCTCATTTGAAAGGGTTTTAATTCTCCATCCAGCAACATAAGATTTTTTTGATTTCTATATTTTTTTTTATTGAAAAATATTACATTCTCAATGTTACTAAGTAAAGAAAAGAACATGAAACAGAACAGAAGAACAGTTTAAATCAAATGTTCAAACTGGGCGCCCGTTGCTTCTTGACAATAATGGAGGCGTTGCTGAAATTCTTCTGTTTTTTCTTCTTCTGTTGCTGAAATCTTCTGAAAGATTTTGTATTGTTTCCGGGGTGATTTGATTAATTTCTTGCTTTATTCTGTCTTTTAAATCTTCTACGTTATTTTTGGTCTGTTGAAGTAGACTTTCGATTTTAAGTAACCCCATAAAAAATAGTCAAGCGGGGTCAAATCAGGAGAACGAGCAGGCCACTCAATTTCACCGCGTCTACCGATCCATCTATTGGGAAAAACTTTCAGGGATCCAGATAGGCTCTTACTTCCAATGAAAAATGTGGTATAATTCCGTCCTGCTGAAACCAAATATTTGTATCCATTTCATTGGGGTTGTCATCATCTGGGAAAATTATTCTTAACTTGGAACTAAGAAATTTTGCAAGAAATCCCAGTAATGCGTGCCAGTTAATGTGCCATCAAAGAAATATGGTCCAATAATTTGAGAATTTATAATTCCAGCCCAAACGTTCACCTTCTCAGGATATTGAGTATTGGCCTCCATCATCCAATGTGGATTTTCTGTACTCCAGTATCTACAGTTCTGTTTGTTGACTGTTCCATTTAAGACGAATGTTGCTTCATCAGAAAAAAAGAATGTTTGTTTATAAATAAAGGATTATCTTGGCATCTATTTGCCATGATTTCGCAAAATTCCAATCGTCGATCAGGGTCATCGTCGTTAATTTCTCGAACCAAAATAATTTTATATGGGCGGTATTATTCGTTTTTTAGAAGATGCAATATGGACGTTTTACTAACATCATTATCGGCGGCAACTTGTCTTGTAGGTTGATGTGGATTATCTTGAATATCTAACAATATATCCAATTCCTGTTCATCGTCTAAAATGCGTTTCCTACCAGATTTAAGAATATCTCTGACATTTCCAAATTCATGAAATTTGTTTTCTATTCTACTAACCGTAGACTGGGAAATGCAGTGGTCAGGATACTTAGTATTGAATATTGTATACATACATTGTTGATTGTATACATTTCATAATAATAATAATTTTGAAATTATCAAATTTAGTTTTATTGATGAAAAATATACAAAATTCAAAAAACCTCATATTGCCGAATAGATAATTAATAACCCTTTCAAACCCTATCACACGCACCCTAGTTCCATTTAAAAATTTTTAAAGGGGTAGCTGTCACTCCAAGGGGGTTGGAGTATAAAATTATGCCCAAAAAATGTCATTCTAGAATTAAAAATTGACGTTTTTCAGGATTTTACTCATAAATTGTAAATTACGTAGATAATGAATTTATCAGTTACTTATGGACCTCACTGTATATCGGTTTTTACTCGTCAGCCTTTGATCAGATTTACGTTATTAAATAACGTGATTACCTCTAGCGTATCGATATTCAAATAGGACGCCATGGATTGAATCAAGTCGGCGGCCAGAGACATACTCGTCGTGTGGAATGTCACCTTGCCTGATATTTCGAAAACCATCGCCAGGCTCGAGCCAGTTCTGAGACACTTTAAATTTAACGTCAGATTAGGCCCCGATTCGAATTCGATATCCGTTGGAAACAAGAAGTTCTGATTGATCCACATGCATATCCTCTGGAGGCGTTCGTTCACTTTGAACCGGACGAACCCCTCGGGTGCGGCCTGTTCGTTCGACGGTTTCAATGCGTACATGGCGAACTGAGGCAGCTGCCTAGTGATCTCGAACACGTGAAACTGGACGCTGTTCGGATATCCGACTAGAGCCTGGAAAGGAAAATATGAAGCGGCAAATAGTAAAGTAAAGACACAGCCGTCTTGAGAACAAGCCACGAAGTAAATGTGGCAACGTCGCGCCACAGCTAAATTGTAGTTCGACTGTTGAAGCCAAGCCGACCGCGACGATTTTAATTTGTGTTCATCTCGGCGCCTTTGCCGAGGCGTTTGAAGTAGATCAAATTTATTTTCTACATGATAATAGGTATATTTACTTTTCAAATACGTCATATATAGTTTTCTCTGCTTGGTTTATTAAATATGACAATATTGTATGTAAAAAAACTACACGTGAATCTACATAAAAACATGTGATATTCAATTGTTCAGCAAAACTAACGGGAAGGTGCAGAGCTAACACAAGCCCTTTAATAATATCAAGTATTTATTACATATTGCTTACCTAATCAATGTAGGTGTATCATCGTGTAGGAAAGAAATGATAAATATCTCATATTATTAAATTGGTACGCGTATTTTTGACAGGAAAATGGAAAATAAAAGGTAAAGGAAAGGATAGAACTTAGGGTAGAACAGAAAATGATAAGCTATATTAGGAAGTATTTCAAACCCACAACTTTGAACCATGTTAACTACATCTTGTGTTATAGGGACCATATATTTTCCTGTTAGATTTAATACCGGCAATAGCTTTACAATTTCAGAGTTTCCAAATGCTGAACAAATCATGAAATATGGTTTCCAGTGTGTTTATGATCCAGTCTAGAATTGATATATATTTCATCGATTAAAAGAACAACTATTTTGTCAGTCACTGCAAATGAGGCAGACATATTAATTGGAAAAGGTTTTGTATTAGTATTTTCTTTATTTGGAGAAATATCCATACAAGATGATAGATACAGAAGATATCGCTTGGTAGGTAAAAGAAAAAATGTCACACATTGTACGTAGTAGGAGACTGAATATATATTACAGGGTTTGTCCGGAAAGTAATGTCAGTCAGCTTTGAAAAATGGTTTTTATTGGTTCTATGTGTACAAATCTTTAGAAACTTTCAAAATACATTCCTCCTGCGTCCACACATTGGTTCCAGCGAGTCTTCCACGAATCAAAAGCCGCACGGTAGTCGTTTTCCGGAATCGCCTTTAAAGCGTCGGTGCAAGCCTTCTGAATGTTTTTCACCGACCCAAAATGCTGTCCTCTCATTGGGGTTTTGAGGCGCGGAAACACAAAAAAAGTCTGAGGGGGAGGACACATCGGGGCTGGGGAACAACGGTGATGCCTGCCTTGACGAGGTAATCGGCCACGAGGAAGCAGGTGTGCGAAGGTGAAGGCGCATTGTCGTGGTGAAGCTTCTAGGATTTTGAGATGTCTGGGCGGACGCGATTCACCCTGCGTTTCAGCCGCTTCAGCACCTCGACGTAAAACTTTCCGGTTACGGTTGCCCCCTGCGGAACGAACTCATTATGGACCAATCCCCGGCGATCAAAAAAGTCAATCAGCATTTTCTTGATCTTTGACCTGGACATCCTGGCCTTCTTGGGGCGAGGGGATCGTATTCAAATCGTCTTCGTCTCCGTATTCGTCTCCGGAGCGTATTCAAAGACCCAACTTTCGTCCCCGGTAATGACGTCATCAAGGAAAGCGGGGTTGTCTTCGCAGGTGTCCAAAAGTTCTTGGCAGGTTTCGATGCGCCTCGCTTTTTGATCGTCCGTTAGCACTTTTGGCACGAGCTTCGCGCACACCTTCCTCATTCCTAAAGACTCCGACACAATTTCGTGAACAATGGTTTTCGTAATGTCTAATGTTCCTAATTCCTAAATCCTAAATTTCCTAATGTCGGAACTGGAGGTTGATGGCGGTCCAGCGCGGTTCTCTTCCTCAACATTAGAATGGTTTCCGCAGCACTCTTCTCCAGTCTCACACAAAACTTGATCGCCATCCGTTGCTCAAGCGAACGTTGCATTTTTTCTTGCACCGGGTCACTGTAACAACTCTTAAAGAACGAGTGATGCGACCGCTACAACGACCGGTAGCCAACTGACGCTTGTTGGATCTTGTTCCAGATCCCCCCCACCACAATCCCAGCACGTAAAGCGCGGGCTGGCGCGTACAGTCTCGGTAAAAAAATTCACTGACATTACTTTCCGGACAAACCCTGTATAAATGAAATAATTATGGTACACGCAGAATATTTCCTTTTTAATTTAGTCATTTGTATTACTTGATCTACAATAGTACCTAACTGCTTAGAATATAAAAATGTTTCATCGTTTTCAGTCAAATCTACGGTCTGTTGTAAATAAACTAAGGCTTGTTGCAACATAGGTTGAACGGAATTTGTTTGGAAAGTGCTTTGATAAGGATATTTATATTTACTAATAAATTTTGTATTTAAGACCAACGGTTAATTTTCATGTCAAAGTCCAAAATCCATTTTAATTCGTTATGATTTAGTTGATTGTCGTTCACAAAAATTTTAAAAGCGAGGTCATTATTAATTGATATCTGATTTTCGATTTTTACTATTTCAGTGTCAAAATTTAATGTATAAAAAATTACTTTGGATTTTACAATTTTTACACTCCAGCTTTCGGAAATATTTACTTTCTCTTAAAACAACACAAAATTCTGGTAATTTTCAATTACATCTGACTTTTCAAAATTCTCAATTAAAATATTATGTTGTTGAATGTGGGTCTGACGTCTACATTCTGGATCTTTTCGAACTATCTTCGACTTTTCATTGGACAGATATTTAGGTAAATTTGGAAAAAAAGATGTAATGGCATCTTTATTTAATTTTGGTTTACAAGCAATCGTATTAATTGTCCCGTATTAATGGTCTGGTAAAAGATGTTTACCAAATTTGGTAACTTCATCGGGATCAAAGTGCAACTCACATACTACAGAATGTTTTGACGGTGTCCATTCTTTTCTGGGAATAGCTTTGAGCCATTTCTGCATTAATTCGTCCTCATTGGGGAATCCAAAAACACTTTTTACACCCTCAGTTTTTATAGAAGAATCGTAATTCGATTTACACCCCGGTACGTAACACCGTTTTGGCATGTTTGTTTACGAATGAAATAAAACACGGAAAACACGCAAAAAATCGATTGTATATCGAATTATCAATACACTGCACTGTCTACAGATACTACACTTCAATTTACAATCGCATAAAGTAATTATCGCGTTTAAAAAACTCTATTTAACGCGAATAAACAAACAATTTCTTGCACGCCGCCATGTTTTATGTACATACTGTCGGACTACATTCGGCGTTGCCATTTTCTTATAGCGTGGCTTGTCCTCAAGACGGCTGTGGTAAAGATACGTACAGTCCAATCAACAAATAGTGAAACAAATCATCACGAATCACATGCACTTCCGGTTGACGTACTTAGTCAGTGTCAGCGTGGAAATCTGTTCAATAAGAGATAATAACGTACATAGAAAAGATTAAAGATTCAAACCAGTCGAGCATGTTTTTAATCCGCGATTTGTGTTGACTGATTAAACTTTTTATTGGTTGGACTATAATTTGTTTCGTTTTTTATTGAAAATTATTAAATCTACATACAATTACCTTAATATGTATATCGACGGGTGTGTCCTTGGGCAAAAATATTGGCACTAACATCTCAGAAGACAGTTTTGCCGTATGAGGGTGCACGACGTGTGTCTCTCCCCGAAATATCCCTTCAGCGAAAATTATTACCGTCTTTATTACAGTTGTGTTGTTCGTGGAGATGTACACCTCGACGTGTGGCTAAAATATGTAAGTATACTTTGCGGGTGAATGCAGTGGCGGACTAAGCCTGTCAGAGCCCGGGGCAGCAAAACTGAATGAGACCCCCGGTCTTAGAAGTTGATGTATTTTTACAAGTTTTTTATTCAGTTCATATTTGTCTGCACGAGTGTGTATGTTTAGTTTAAATCTTGCAAATTAAATTCAAACCAGTTCCTCTCAACCAATTTTGCTGAAATTTTGAATACTTGTGTAAAGTCGGTGACAACGCATTGTTAAGGTACCATCGAGACGGAAGAAGGCCAAAGAAATTCCTTAACTACACATGATAAACCCATCGTGTTTGGGCTCGTTTGATTTGTCTTGATGGTTACCAGTGGCGGTGCGTGATATTTCAGTTGGCCTTATTTTATATATAAAAATCTTTGAAAATGTACGCATGGGTACCACTCCCACGTGGTTTTAGGTGATGACTATACACCTACATAGGTACTTATAGAACGGACTTGATGAGGTAGATAAAAAACGGTACAAGGATTTTCTGTAAGTGTACTACTGCAATTTCATACAACTCCTCAAAACATTGGTCATTTCGAAATTTTACATTCAATTGAAAGCATGGACAATACAATTCGTTGTAATCGTTGGGGTATGTTGAGTAGTGAAAAAAAATAGATTTTAAATGACAAAATTTAGTTATTAACTTACTTTTTTCATTATGTATTGTTCCCTCATCATTGTTACATTTTTATAAATATCGTTCAGTTACAGTAAATTCATGAGATGATCTGTTTTCGATTTTTGTGTGTTCAAATTCAAAACATATTTTTGTTTCAAAAAGTTATGGCCATTTTAATTTTGGGAAACAAAATGTTCATATAAAATGAAAATTAAAATGGCCCTAACTTTTTTGAAAAAAAAAATATTTTGCAACAAATCGAAAAACGTCTCCTTATATTTGTTTCTAGATTTTGAAAAAAAAATATACTGCAAATATTCCACAGAGCGTTACTGAGAACCCAGGGAGTGCTCCAGTGTTTTTGAAAATTTTTTTCGCAAACTTTGCTGACGATTTTTTTCACTATAAATCCTTTCTGTAAGAGGTGTATAGTCATCACCTAAAAAGTGAAGTGGGTCCCATGCGTCGTTTTCAAGATATGTCTAACTGAAATCTCACCAACCGCCACTGCTATTAACTAAATAATAGTCACAACAAATTAATGAATTGAGAGTTAGTTTTGCTAGGTTTACAAAAGGTTAGAACTAAAATGTGTGGTTCCTAGTGTTTTGAGATCCTGTTCCTTTTCGTATGTACATATGTAAGTATCCCGGAGAGCAGAAAAAAATACTAGAGAGAAAATTATATTAGAGTTACCAGATTTTGATCTTGCCAAAGACGGACATGTTCAGCTGGTTCACATTGACGAAGTTAGAGTTAATTTTCGCGCCGTGAGGCGCGAGCCAATTAGCGCGCCGCAGGCGAAAATTTTTAAAACTTTCAAGGTCACGCGTTTTCCTGGCACTTCAGAATTTCAATGAAAAATACATTTAAATAAAAATATAAACTTTCACAAGGATACTTTTTGGAATTTGATGCCTTTTTGAAATACTAATAATTAATCACGATCGATATCTATATACGTCGACACATCTTCAGATTAACCCAGAAGACGTAATTACGGACATTTTAATAAAAAAAATTTCAATGACGGACAGTTTGACGGACTGATCTTGAAGACGGACAAGCTTTCTGAATGACGGACTGTCCGTCCTAATGACGGACGTCTGGTCACTTTAAATTATATTATGTTTATTTCTCCTTGATCTACCCGAATATATAGGATGCCCCAGAATTAGCCTGCAAATTTTTGAGGTGTATTCGACGTTAAAAAATAAGGTATTTTGCCTATAAACCGTGATCTTGAAATTGTTGCTAAGGGAGCTACAGTGCTTTGAAGGTGATGTAAGAAAGGGGTAGTTTCTAGAACACCTATAAAACCGCTAGCGACAATCTAATGAAATTTTGTATGGTGGCTATTTGTAATAATTCAAAATCAATGGCCTGAAAACTGTTTTAAAATATCGCCCACGGGGGAATCTCAAAATAGGGGGGGGGGATCAGGGTACCTTTTATAATTTTTTTATAGGTACACATTTTTTTCTATATTGGAGCAAAACATTTGAAAATTAAAAAGTACGTTCGTTTTGATTAAAAATTATTTTTGAATGATTACCGTATGACGCACCGTTTTCGGGTAAAATCGATTTAAAAACTATGTTACACTAAAAAAAAAACGATGTTTTCCACGAAACACCGAACTACTACACTTTTCTCGACGCGCGTTTCGCCAACTGGCATCTTCAGGAGAAGATTAAAACTATTACACTAGCCAAAATTAATGTTACTATCGAATATAACGATGTACTGTATTTCCATTCTAAATTGAAAATAGGTCGAAAAAAAGCAAGGTTGTCAGATATATTTTCTAAAATTGCTAAGCTCACTATACAAATGTTATATTCATACTTCAGTAAACTGTTAGTTCGTGACGTTCTTAGAAAGCTAGTTTGGAAATATTTTAAAAAAATACATAGATATAAATTTATTAGTTAGCATTAATATAAAGCGTTTAAAATTGCTGGAAAAAATAATCATAAATTAAAATAACTTTACGTATATTACTATGCTTCATAAATTTTGAGGAGCAGGCAACGCCGTGCCGTGCCGGCAACTGGAATGCCGATCCAGTATACTATTGGATTGCTTTGTATCTAATACTCCTTAAATACTTATTCGATCCACTGTGCCATAACATTTTTACGACGTCGTTAAAATGATTTACGACTTTAGGAATTCCACTTGTTTAAGACGCCAGTGACGTGTATTTTAGCTAGGTTTATTAACACAGACAATTTTTTGAGATTGTCTGGCTAAATGAGCATTATTTACAGCAAATTATATTACAAATATTAAGAGTTTTGTATGCAGGCTAATTTTAATCTCCTATATTGATTTGAATGAAAAAAATTATTTCACAATTTTCGAATTTACAAAAGATATATGCACGCCCATGGAATCATAAAGTTGCACCGCTTTTTTGTTCCCCAAGCGTATTTATCATTTTCAATTAAAAATAGAAGGACTATACCCAAAATTGCTGTACTCTGGTTGCTGCGTTCTCCCTATTTACATTTTCTTATAAAGGTTTCGATTTTTTAAGACCAGCTTTAAAGGGCTGTGTCTTCTTAAATGTGCATTTTCGTAATAAAAGCCAAAAGGTAAGGTGGATTAACTTGCACCTTGTTGACCTCGCTGAACATACCCTGTGCGCATGTCTGTGTAATTTATTTAGGATACCCCCAAATCGTTTCTCATAAAACCTTACCAATTATACAGGGTGTCCCACCACGACGGACCTATACCGTGTATAATAATCGTGTCTCTTATGGCGGCACTTCACTTGGCGTAGCGTATTCGTATATTTGTTGTATTTGCCCAAAAACGGCGATGTGTAGAGAAGCTGTTCGCTATATTTGCTTTATTTGTACAAATAACGCGAATAGCGCTAACAGCAAATACGCGTTTCCGTCCACTTGTCGGTTTTCAATCACGCATCAAAGAAGTCAAATAAGGCGAATATTTGCGGTAACCGTCCACACTTGGTTCCACCAGCGTCATGGTCTTTTAGTAACTTTGTACTTATGTAGATTTAACATGTATTGGTAATAAGAAGCATTCAGGTAATAAGCTGCTGTCGCTGTCAACACGTCCGTCACTATATTCACTGGTTCTGAATATTCAAACATATTTGGCATGTTTGTGTGTTTTGCTGTATGTGTGGATGACATGTTTGGAATATTTGCGAATACATCAAATGTTTGTACAAATACGGCGATTCTCAAACACAAATACGCTACGCCAAGTGAAGTGCCACCATTAAGAGTATAAAAAAATTCCATACGTTTTTCATCGAGTCGTTGGTGTTGATGGCGATCTGAAGACGAGTGTTCGCCGGAATGACTCCGCTGTTCTCGTAACTTTCCGTCTCGTGCATGGCGTTTTCGTTGTACTTGGCGTTGGTGCTGTAGTGCTTCAGCTCCATCAGTAAAATTTGCTTTTGCGCGAGCAGTTCTCGCACGGAGTCGTGTTCGGTCTCGGAACTGTCAGCGGCGTTCGTCAGCGTCTTCGTCGTGGTGTAACCTCGGACTGAAATACACCCGATGCACGGTGATGGATTTTCATTGAAAATTGAACAAAAATCTACATTCAAGCCAAATTTAAAGCATTTTGGACGTTTTTGGGCTCAAATTGTTCTTTGAGCAATTGTCTACAATATGTGATACCGCTTTTTTCGATTTTGTTCGCAAAGTTCGTGAACTTTCCAAAAAAATTGATTTTTTCGCTGCAACTTCGGCGATAATCAAGCTACAACGTTAAACAATGTTTTTCTTGAAAGTGCATAAAAAAAGCTTTGGTTTGACTTTTTAAACATTAAATAGTGTCGCTCGGATCAAAAGTTACAGGGGTTTAAAAAAAGACTCGTTTTTAGCTTATGCATATCTCGTGATCTATAAGCTCGATTTCATGATTCGATTTTTTTTTTAGATAGAGAAATGTTGGACAACCATTATATTCATATGTTTTATACAGCAATTCGTCAATTATTTAAAAAAAAATTAGTTGCATAAAGATGAAAACATGAGGAAGCAATGCGCCAAGCACTTGGTAGAGGTTTTTCAATTTACTTCAAAAGTACGTAAAATAATTGATACAAAATATATTGTAAAAATAGTCGCGTGAATGAAGCCTTTTCTTCGGAAGTCCTCAAGAACAGCTTCGATTTTGCTTTTTTTTTAAATTTTGTTTTTTTTATATTATTTAAAATCAGAAACCTTTTGGAGCGGGGACGGAACTATTTATAATGTTTAAACAATATCTATGATATTTATATAAAAATTTCAGTCTGGTCTTGATTTTTTTCTGAAAAAATCTTCATATATTAATTTTAGTGTAACAAATAGTTGTTAAAAGAAAGTTTTGAACAATAATTCAATATTTAAATCATAAAAAATTTGTACTTGTATGTGTTACGTGTATACGCTACATATATTTGTTTTTGCTTACACATACATATATACATACATATACACCCTAGGAAATTGCACTTTTACATATTAACGATACATGTGTAGAAGAGAATAAGTTAAAAGACATCAGTAAGGACAGACAAAGACAGTTAGATGCACCAGTGTTTCACGCTTGTGTACGTATTAGAAATATATGATGTAAAACGTTACCTGCGGGTAACAGAAACTGGAAAGTGGAGTGGAGAGACACCACCCATCACCTACTGAATTTGAGTGAGTGGGACTCGACTTTTTTCGCAGCTATGAGGGTGTACATCGACTTATATAAAATAATTTCCTACAGTTAATAAAAATTTCATATTTTGGTCCACAAATTAATTCTATGTCATTATTACATAGAAAAAACTTATAGGTAATTGTTTATAACATTCATTAATATATTGACATATAATTTAAAACTATAGAGACATCCAAAAAAAACGTCATCAAAGTTGGCCGAGAAAAAAATACATATTTCTATTCTTAATCGAATTTATAACCTTATTTACTTGTCAAGACTGTCATATTATATGACAGCCATTGTTTATTTTACAAATTGTGACAGTCACTTGTCAAAAGTTTGACATAACCAAAAAGCTTAGACATGACCGCTATTTCCATCTCTCTCGTTCATAGCTAGAGTTGATGGCGTTTTTTTTGGATGTCTCCATATTTACAATAGCAATATAAAAAAAATAACATAAATATCTCTTTTTTTCCAAGTTATTAATGGATATTGTATAAAAAAAAATTGTTTTTCTACATAAATATCATATATATTGTTTAAACAATATAAATAATTCAGTCCCCGCTCCAAAAGGTTTCTGATTTTAAATAATATAAAAAAACAAAGTTTTTTTTAAAAAAAATCATCAAAATCGGAGCTGTTCTTGAGGACTTCCGAAGATTGTCCGTTTTATGTATTCATTGACGCCACTAAAATGCAAAAATATATTCTAAGGATATCATACAAAAAAATTTTCAAATTACTCTATCATTTTTTTGTTATTAATAAATAAACGAAACTAAAAACGAAATGAAATAGTTTTGTTTTTAATTTCGTTTATTTCTTAATAACAAAAAAAAATAAAAAAGGAATTTGATTTTTTTTTGTATGATATCCTTTAGAATATGTTTTTGCATTTTTACAATATATTTTGTATCAATTATTTTACGTACTCTTGAAGTAAATTGAAAAACCGTTACCAAGTGCTTGGCGCATTGCTTCTTCTTTTTTCATCTTTATGCACCTATTTTTTTTTAATAATTGACGAATTGCTGTATAAAACATATGAATATAATGGTTGTCCAACATTTCTTTATCTAAAAAAATTCGAATCATGAAATCGAGCTTGTAGATCACGAGATATGTATAAGCTAAAAACGAGTCTTTTTTTAAACCCCTGTAACTTTTGATCCGAACGACACTATTTAATGTTTAAAAAGTCAAATCAAAGCTTTTTGATGCACTTTCAAGAAAAAAAATGTTGAACTTTGTAGCTTGATTATCGACGAAGTTGCAGCGAAAAAATAATTTTTTTTTTTGTAAAAAAAGCGGTATCACATATTGTAGACAATTGCTCAAAGAACAATTTGAGCCCAAAACCGTCCATTTTGCTTTAAAATAGGCTTGAATGTAGATTTTTGTCCAATTTTCGATGAAAATCGATCACCGTGCGATGTCCTTAATCAGAGCGAGAAAAAAATTTAAAGTAGAATATTTTTTACCTTCTCCTTCACACGAGACGCATATAATATCCGCCTTGCCAATGGACCTGTAGTCGCCCTCGACTAGGCCGGATATGCCGGAACTCATCGCGTCTTTGAAGAGAACCTCTCCAGTTTTGACGGCCCTGCAGTCGATCTTCCCGTTTGACCATCCGATGACCAACTGCACTGTCGATTGGCCCAACAGGTCGTACGGGTGTAACGAGATCGCGATATTTTTTGACTGAAAATTACAGTGGCGGGTGGTGGTGATATTCTCGTATTTCGTCAAGAAGCATGGGATCCACGCCACATTTTAGGGGATTATTACTTGACTAAAATGGAAGGCTAGACTACCAAAAAACTTGTGAACCAACGATACTTGTGATTTTTGATCTTGGAAACGACTAGCAAAACGTTTTATGTATTTGTGAAATATCTTATTTTGTTTTCTAAATATTTTTTGCTATTTTAGCCTTCCACTCGGGTCAAATAATAACCCTAAAAAATCTAGCGCGCCCACTAGCGTCCCCAATGTGTATGTATTTTTTTTTAAACAACACGATATTTCCAAAAAAAATGTGGGACAGAATACGCACTTAACATACAGGGTGCTTCACGGTGAGTGGCATTAGTTGTTAAACTAATTTTGGAAGAATTTAGAAACACATTAAACATTTTGGAAGAGTTTGTACCACGGGGTTTTCATGGATCTAAAATAATGTCAACTTATTTCTAGCACTTCCGGATACAACTGAAGTAAATACTAAATTCTTTATTTTAAATGGCACGCTATATTTATGTGCTATATTTGGTTTCTGATCATTAATTTAAAATTGCTTTCATAATAAATATCTATCTCTAAAATGAACGATTCCCGAGATATTTCTCAGAACTCGACACTCGTCACTGAATATTTAGGTAGTCTGAATATTTATATCACCCTGTATATTAGCGATTTAACTAGAGGTGGGTAAATTAGGTAAAATTCAATTTTTACAGTAAATCACTTCTCTAAATTACCGAAATTTTCAGAAATTGTCAAAAAAAATGGTCACGAAATAAATCGTGAAAATTGAAAAAGCTAAAAGTTTCGTTTTTCATTAAAAAAAAAGTTCCTAAATAATCTTAGGTTGTTTACAGAATTGATCAAGAAAAAAAAACCATTCATACAAAAAAACATTAAGAAATGATAACATATTTTACTTGACAAAACTAAATTTGTACATAAATTTAGTTTGTTAACAAGTCTCAGATTTTCTCACACAAGATAAGATTCAGACGGATTTCTAGGAAAATTTCCACGGAAAGGAAAATTTCAATTTTGGTGTTTATTACTTTCCGAAATTTACCTTTTAAAGTAAATTACCTAATAGGTAATTTACCAGTGTCCCACCTTTAGATTGTACTATTGGAATTCTTACTTTTATTCTCCACAATCGAACGTCTTGTTCGTAGACGCCGACCGTTCCGTTCGAGACCGAATAGGCGAAGCGGTTTTCCGGTAACGCCACCAGATTAGTGACCACCTCTGTTTCAGTGTACTGGGCGATCGTTTGATGGCCTTTGTAGACGCGTATGTTAAAATCCTCCGCGCCCGCAATAATCTGCAACAAGAATGTTTTAATACAGCACGAACCAAAAGCCTGCACCCAGTTTTTATCCCAATTTTCTCAAAAAAATGTCTTTTCTATTGATCTCTTTTTGGCGGACGTTGTATGAGATATTTTTGATGCATTTAATAAAAGAGACAACCAAAAAAAACGTCATCAACTCTGGCTATGAACGAGAGAGATGGAAATAGAGGTCATGTCTAAGCTTTTCGGTTATGTCAAACTTTTGACAAATAACTGTCACAATTTATGAAATAAACAATGGCTGCCATATGATGTGACAGTCTTGACAAGTAAATAAGGTTATAAATTCGATTAAGAATAGAAATACGTCTTTTTTTTCTCGGCCAGCTTTGATGACTTTCTTTTTGGATGGCTCGTTATAAGAAATTTGCATCTATGTACATGATGTCAGGCGTTGCAACAAAAAAAAAAAAACAAATCAGAATTTTATTTTGTACCTCGTTCAGGCCGTCCTTGTTATAATCCGTCAGGATTATTGACGTAACGACATCTCCTACAGCGGTCCAGAATATCTCGTTTCCCGCGTGGTCGTACCCCTGTATAGACGAATTGCCTCCCACCATCACTACCGGCATCTTAACGTCGTTGAACGTACCTATGGCTAGAGTTCTCACGCCGTCTTGGCATTCCCTGTAGAAGACGTCCCTGTTGTCGTGAACGTGGTACACTAAGATGTGCGTGTTTGTACCTAAAAAACAGAAATTCAGCATTACGAGATAGACTATTAAGAATGATAGTGATCCCTCCGATTTTAATAAAATATTAGGGGATTGTAGAACACCGAAAATTAAGCGACATGTTTTTTTTTTACCTGCCAGTGAACGGCCCTAGGGGGCTAAACTAATTCTAAAAGTAATCCCCCAAAACTATGTATAACACAAACAAATTGCGATTTTTCTGATGTGTGCCAATTGGTAAATAAAGACAATAAAAAAAATGTAGTTTTGTGGGAATAATTTTGTGGGCCAGTCTTGTGACTTACGATTTACGTGTGTGGTTTGCGATTTACCTATAACTAAAATATCCTTTTCATCATTTGACACCAGCACTCCCGCCGCTAACGCAGTAATCTTTTGGTTAATGTTTAACGTGGCAATTTCCCTGTTTGATTCGGAGTATACTATTCTACCGGAGACTGGCGCGTTTTTTTTGTGGGGGCTGTGAATGAGAACCTACAAAAAATATATACATATATACTAGCTGATCCGGCAAACGTTGTTCTGCCATATAAATTATTTCTCTAAAATCGCGATTAAAAAATGGGAGGGTGGGGGTAGGAATGTGAACATTTGGGGTTATAGGTATTTTTTTGTTGCCAAATCAAAAAAAAAAAATACAAAAACAAATTCTTGTCAAAAAAATAGAAAAAAAATCCTGGATAGGGACACCCTAATCACTTAGCGGTATGAAATATACTTTACGACCTATATACTTTACGACCTACCAAATATACATAAATTTTTTTTATAAAAATCGGTTGAGCCGTTTCGGAGGAGTGCGACCACAAACACCGTGACACGAGATTTTTATATATTAGAAGACTAGATATTTCAAAAAGTTTCTGCAAAAAAAACACGGTTTTTGCTAATTTTAATCGAAATCGTATATCTTATAATAACAAAGTTAGCAATAGTGTCGACTGAAGTTTGAACAACCCTGTATATTCACAAAATAATACAATACCGTTACACGAGACTATAAAAATTAGGTGACCGCTTGCGATTTTCTACGAACCGTAAAAGTGTGCATCTTACTTTGTCGGTGGATGTGGCTGCGGTTAGAGACGGATGCGTCCCATCGTATTTTCCCAAAGTTACGAGACCCGGAATAATTTTGTAATTCAATTCTAAGGTGAAAACTGGTCGCAGGACGGGATTCATTGTAGCTTCATAACCAAGATCCTATTTAACACTAGCTTGCGGCCAACATTTTAATCCAAAATACAAACATGTTAGTTACTATGACGATATTGATTCGAGAGTAACCGCTTTTGTAATTTCATATTTCAAAATATCATCATCATCACCTCTTTATTATTATTATTATGTTCTTTTTGTCGAAAAATAAGAGTTGTATTTGTTCTTGTAACGACTCCTTTATCAATTTTTGTTTGCGTTCATTTGACCATATAACACAATTT
Organism: Aromia moschata; assembly: GCA_029963805.1. NCBI lineage: Eukaryota > Metazoa > Arthropoda > Insecta > Coleoptera > Cerambycidae > Aromia > Aromia moschata. Next base: position 721,032 of record JAPWTK010000150.1, on the reverse strand, counting down.
TGCAGTGGCGGCTCGTGGGTGTGTTACATGGGTGGGCACAGGGTGTGTCAGTAGGATTACTTATTAGCTACCAACGGCGCCGCAGGTGAATATTTTTAAAATTTTCAAGGTCATGCGTTTTACTGACACTTCAGAATTTCAATGAAAAATTCTTTTATACAAAAATATAGACACAAAAAAATAATTTTTGGGATTTGGTAGCTTTTTGAAATAATATTTAGTCACGAATATTGAGGGCTTAAATATATTAAAATAATGGGTGGCAACATGTGAAAAAAATTTGATATAGGTATCTTACCGTTATTTGTAGAGGAAATCAGCTCGCCTGTCCTTATTGTTCACAAAAAATGTTAATCGCCTTTTCATTAAAGTCCCGGATTTGTTTCACAAAATTTAATACAAGTAATTATTTGATTTAAAATATGTCTGTTTTTATCCACATTTTCATTGTGACGTCTTATATTTTCACGATAAGCACTATCAAGCTGTTGCCTTATGTCTACCTTTCCCAACACACTAAAATCTAAGATGTTATGTAAATGTTTTTCATTGTAGCTAGCATGTTTCTTAGCTCGTTAATTTAAATATTTTAAATCACTCACCCCTTCTTGAGTCCATGCACTTTGGTTGCCACCCATCACTGAACAAATAAAACAAAAGAGTTTGTTTCTTTTAGGACACATAACCACTTAAATCTGTCGTAAACACTACTATTAAAATTTCGTGAATAATTTCGCGATTTTCCTACGTCTATTTTGGAAATAATCAAATCGGGCATAGGCCTTCCTAACCGTTTAATTTCCGTTCGGATCTCGTATGTAATATCTTTATTAGTCAATAAAAAGTCCACCGAATTCATTTTGAAACGTTTCACAATCAAAAAACAGTAAAAACACACTTCTCAGCGAAGAAAATAAACAATCACGAACGATTTAACGACGTCTATCTGCTGCAATCGTCTCCAAACATTACCAGTCACCGAAAAAGCCCGATTAAAAACAAGGGCTGGGAAACTGTGTGCCCTCGGCACGCGCGCGAAATGCGACTACGGTGGCTCGATGCGAATTCAGACTACGGTGGCTCGGTGCTCGATCGATAGTCTGTCGTATATAGTGATAAAAATATATGTAATAAAAATCATTATTTGTGGTATAAAAGGAATAATAATTAGAATATGAATAGTTTGTCGTATACAATTAATTGCTATTATTGTAACAGTAATTTATAGTAAATTAACACAAAAGAAATATTTTCCATTGAAATTTGGGCTGGGCACGTGCCCTGTGCCCTTTATCACCAGCCGCCACTGCAATTTTGCCGTCTTAAACATGATGAAATTGACTATATGGTGGTCCACGTTCTTTCTAAAAATATATCTACATATTTCTTTTTCAGATGAGGTAAATCCGAGCTCTTCACTTAACAACAGGAATTATTCCAGGTATGACATACCAATACGTTATTTATTATGGAAAATTCCAACTATTTTTCTTGTTTTTTTTTTTTGGTAAAATTATTAGGCAACATATTTATTAAGTGAATTCTCTAACGTCTTTAATAAGGTCGTATCATAATAATTCATAACTACATATATCTTATTTATGACTAGGTATATAATATTATTAAACAAATAATTATATTTTTTATTTTCGACAAGCTTTCGCCATCTTTTGGAAGATGGCGCAAACTCTAAATGCGCTAGTTTCTTAACAAATTTGTTTCTCGGGGAAATAGTTACATTTCTTATGGCAAAATGCCTGACGCGTCTAGATTTGAACAGCTCTCCATAGATGGCGCCAGAAAAGATCCAAAGGGATAAGAACAAAAAGTCCTTATTCCCTCTACATAATTACGGCCATTTATTATATAATATACATGATAAATGTTACGGCTGTGTTCTACTAAAAGAATGCCAAATTGAGATGTAAGTTGCATGTTTTATGAAGTGATCTCTTGCTTTAGAGCTATTGGCGCCATCTAGTGAGATCTGACCATATCTCGACATGATAGTCATTTTGCCCAGCTTTATAAATAAAGAGATCTATCGATAGATCGATAGACCATTCCGTGCTTTTGCATGAGTTCAATAGAGACCTCGTAAATGTTTATCTAGGTATAGGTAATAGGTACTTGCCTAAAAGTGAGATCGCAACACATGCATCGTACATGGTTATCCTCATATCCTCATCATATTATTATTCCTCATTTAATAAAATGGATATAGAAAAATATTGATCTAGGAATCTTTCATTGCGGCTTGTCTCATTTCCTATCTCGCGATAGATGGCCCTACGGACATCGGCACGTGCGCGCCGTTTCTGACCTACTTTCCACCGAGATTCGTGTGCATTCTTGCACGTCTGAATCGACAGAATTTCAGATTTACATGACGTCGTGTGACGTAGAGCTTATATTGGCCGAATCCATTTATGCAACGTAGGTTTCTTAACGCGCGTCGATCTGTTTTTTTTTCGATTATCAGCGAATTTATTGCAGTCGTATGGAAAATGGTTATTTACAGTAGGCGCACAAAACGATGCACAATGTACAAGGCGGTTTGCCGTGTATTCTTTTTCGATGGTAAAGTATACAATACCTGTATATACAGCGAGTTACAAAATTATATTCTCGCAAATAAAAAAAGTTTTCGATAAAATTACATTTCCCTCGATCACGAACTAGCTACGAGGAGTGATCAAAAAGTTCCAGGGATGATTTTTTATAAATTTATTAAACAAATAAAAGTAGAGGGTGAATTGGGGCACAAGACTCTTGAGTATAACACAAAACTCTATTAAAACTATCTAAAGTGTACAACAATGTAATAGGACTTGACTATTCGAGATCTCTAATATTAATTTTCCAGGGCCTTCAGGCGTATCCCGCTCGTGAGATATGCCTTTTCAGTAAAGCGACGGTATGTATATCATAAATTCTGTAAACCAAACAAACAGTGTCAAGGCCAACGCCAGCGATCGCGTATGGACTTCGACTTCCTCGTTCCTCTAACAGTCGGCCATCCTGTCCTTCTGATTGTCCTCAATGAGCTCACTACTGGATGCCAACTCCTAGGAAGATAACGTGCCTATTAACAAGTTGCCATTTGTAAAAAGGCCTAGTTGCAGTTGCCTAAGAAGACTTGTTATTTAGTTAATGTTAGTTAAAGAGTTACTTCAAGTATAAAGCATCAAAAACAAATACATGCAGATCTGCATATAAAACATACACATGGCACCCCTGCTTCATTTGGGAACAACAAACATCCACATGGCAGCCCTGCATCATGTGAGAGAAACAAACCTACACTTGGCACGCCTGCTTCATGTGGGAACAACAAACATCCACATGGCAGCCCTGCATCATATGAGATAAAGAAACCTACACTTGGTGTACCCACCCCTACTTCATGTGGGAACAACAAACATCCACATGGCAACCCTGCGTCATGTGAGGTAAACAAACAATACACATGGCACCCCTGCATCTTGTGGGAACAACAACATCCACAAGGCAGCCCTGCATCATGTGAGGTAAACAGCCTTTTTCCCAGAAAACAGCAACGGAGAAAACCATCTGAAAATTGATTAGAATTACTGTCATCATACAGAGAAATATTCGCATGGTAGTCTTATCGTCTTACCTCATAGCAAAACGTAAGTAGTTAACAAGGTACCTGTTCAGCTAGCATAATCTAGGATTTCAATGTATCCACTGCTGTTATCATAACAGTGGATCTAGCTTTACCAGCAACTTTGGTAACGGCATATCGGTCATTACGTAATACAGACATCACCCATTACCAGAGATCCAATGCCAAATTGAGGCGCTTTTGCCCGCTTCTTAGCATAGCTTCACATTTGATATTCGTAAGTTTGGCTAATATGTTCCTAAGCCTGCTCATGAACTGAATCAAACTCTGTGCGATCTACCTGTAACTTAAGATCCCTACATGCTCATAGCCTACGACAGCCCTGGAGGTACCCGGCACTGGTGGTGAATTCATTTTCTTGCTGCAAAAACTCACAAGCACCCTTCAATTAGGTCCTTTATCCCACTTCTGAGATAAAAGCAGAGGGTGAATTGGGGCACTAAGACTCTTAAGTATAACACAAAACTCTATTAAACATATCTAAATTGTACAACAATGTAATAGGACTTGAATATTCGAGATCTCTAATATTAATGATCCAGATCCAGGACCCTCAGGCGTATCGCGCTCGTGAGATATGCCTTTTCAGCAAAGCGACGGTATGTATATCATAAATTCTGCAAACTGAACAAACAGCGTCCAGGCCAACGGACTCCGACTTCCTCGATCCGCTAACACAAACTTACAAGTTATTGGACACTGCCTTCTTCAAAGTACTCCTCTTGGGTGGCTATACATTTCCCCTCCTCCGTTTCCACTGCTGGAAAGACCTTGACAACTCATCTTCTGTAATGTTGTTCAGCTCGTCCATCGATTTTGCTTTAATTTTGTTAAATGAGTCAAGTTTCTGCCATTTCAAGGAACCAATCGTCACAATGGAAGACAATATCCTCATCACCACCCAAAAAGCTCGTCAAGTAAAATCAAATGTCAAGGTCATGCTGACGGTTTTCTTTGACTGGAAGGGTTTTGTCTATCACGAATTTCTTCTACGAGGTGAGACAATTAATCGTTTTCGTTACCTGGAGACATTTGAGCGAGGTTGTGAGAAGGAATAGACTGGAGTTGTGGCGAAATGGGGAGTGAGTGCTGCACCACAACAACGCACCTATTCATTCAGCGTTGTTCATTCGTGATTATTGCACACAAAAATGCCAAAACTGTCCTCCCTCATCTTCAGTACTCACAAGACCTGCGGACTTTTTCCTATTTCCAAAACTCGAAGAGACCCTTGAAGGGAAGATACTTGACTTATTTGACAAAGTTAAAGAAAATTCCGAGTGAGCTGAACAGTATTCCAGAAGATGAATTCTCAAGGTCTTTCCGGAAGTGGAAACGGAGGTGGGAAAATTGTATAGCTTCCCAGGGGAGTACTTTGAAGAAGACAATGTCCAAAAACTTAAGTAAAGTAAGTTTGTTTTACAATTTTATAAGAAATCTGAGACGCAACGTTTTTAAAGTTTTAGGTTTGGTTTTAACAGTAATGAAAAATATGGCTTAAAAACGAATATCAGAAATGAAATCCATAAGATGAATATTTAGCAGCCTTCATAGCCAACTAAATGTTTATTTGTAAGGATATGATGAGCCGAGAGCACACTTTAAGGTGCATAACTTCGTCAATTTGAAACCAATTTTCGAAAAAGGTCGACATCTTAACATGAAAATACATAGTGTTCCAAATTTTAAGTTGTCTTCTCGAGTTACTGTGTACATAAAAAGGTTTAGGAGACAGATATGCAGCATTTTTCTGGCGTAATCTTTATATAATTAAGTAGTTTTTTAAACACTTTTTTCTCCGGTACCGGTAACGGAAAACGACCCAAAAAAAGTAATTCTATCCGAATTTCCAATCCGTTGTTATGGCTTTGTGTTAATTGCATGTTTGCGACGGTCGTTCCAAAAGAAAATAATTTTCCACATGTCTATATTTAGATCATAAATATCGTACGTTGTACATAGTAGAAAAATGAAAACGACTAAAAATAGAATTACACGCGGGCTGGGTTTTACGGTTCGGATATGCATAAGCACTTTTTTTCATGTCATGTGCTCTAACTTGCATTTAGTTGCATTTAAATTTAGCTTCTATGCATAATACTTTATGCAATCCGACACCTAACGATGATGCTGATCTTATTTTGATGCGCAAAGGATAGGTTGTTGTCCTTTAAGAAAAAAAATAAACTGATGTTTTGATTTAAATGCAAATTCGCATATTGTAAAAAATGCAATTTATAAAAGTAATAATTATATACGATTTTATGTATGTATGTATGTATGTGTGTGTCACATATTTATTTATCCATTTAAAAGACGTAGGTTATATTAGTTTGTCATGTTTGGCTGTTTAGTTTTTGCAAAACGATTTAAATATTTTAATAAAAATGAATCGGTCCGTACGATTTCAACATTTTTCTTTCCCGTTTTTTTTAGGTGTTCCACTTCCGTGTTTGCCATACCATATCAATTGAAATATGTTACTGATTGAAAAAAAATGGTCGAAGTGAATGACTAGATCTGAGAAAACCTCTCGGATGTCTTTGTGTGTGTCCCTTATTGAATTTATCCAGTTTTCGTTTAGCTTAGTCTGCAAAGAATTGTAAAACTTGATAATCCGAGAAATATGGAAAAAATTAGGGAAAGTTAGGGAACTCGGTAGAAAATCACCAAAAATCGAGGAACTTGTATCCAAACATAATGGAATTTTATTCACTACTGCAAAATTTAAATCAATTTTCAAATATGATGTACGACATATACATCATATTTGAAAATTGATTTAAATTTTGCAGTAGTGAATAAAATTCCATTATCGAGAGGCCTATCTCGATGCCTGCTTAGAGACCCTCATGAAAAATGCGATAAACATTAATACATTATGTATGTATTCTATTTCCATTCTCAATTGAAAATAGGTAGAAAAAAGCAAGGTTGTCAGATATATTTTCTAAAATTGCTAAGCTCACTATACAAGTATACTTCATACTTCAGTAAACTGTTAGTTCGTGACGTTCTTAGAAAGCTAGTTTGGAGTTATTTAAAAAAAAATTCATAGATATAAATTTATTCGTTAGCATTAAAATAGAGCGTTTAAAATTGCTGGAAAAAAAATTATAAATTCAAACAACTTTATGTATATTACTATACTTAAGAAAATTTTGAAGAGCCGGCAACGGCGGCTGGCGGCACAGAGTAAACCACTGGCGGTAACACCGGTCAACGAGACTATTAGACTACTTTGCATTTAATACATTGCTAATACTTCTTCGGTCCACTGTGCCATAAAATTTTTACGACGTCGTTAAAATGATTTACGACATTTGGAATTCTGACTTGTTTAAGACGCCAGTGACGTGTATTTCAGCTAGGTTTATTAAAACAGACAATTTTTTGAGATTGTCTGGCTAAATGAGCATTATTTACAGCAAATTATATTACAAAATATTAAGAGTTTTGTATGCAGGCTAATTTTAATCTCCTATATTGATTTGAATGAAAAAAAAAATTATTTCACAATTTTCGAATTTATAAAAGATATATGCACGCCCATGGAATCATAGAGTTGCACCGCTTTTTTTTGTTCCCCAGGCGTATTTATTATTTTCAATTAAAAATAGAAGGACTATATATAGATATAGTATAAATACAAATATTAATCCAAACCACGTCTGATTAAAAGAATCTCCCAAAAATATGTTGCAATGTTTTCGCGCATCACCGTATTAAAGAAATCAATCTTTCCCCCTTCAAATATTTTATAGCATGTAGAAGTACGCTTAACAACGCTGTTTTTTATATTCTTTTGTGTAATAGATAACCTGTAATATCCTTTATGGATTACTTACATTTGTTTATTTTGAGTCTGCTGATAACGTATCAGTGTCTTGTTATTTTTACGATGGTATAGGGGTCGTTCTAGTTCTTTTGTAGTTTGCGTTTTTTATTATTCAGCGCATATTGGACAGCAGCAACTGATAAGAAAACAGAGGTGAAATATTAGGAAAATCGAGAATCTCCAATAAGGCGTCTTATTTTGCCTTAACGGAAATTGTATATAAGGTGCAACCGATTTTTCTTTGTTAGCCGAATCTGGCTTTCATTGTAACATTTTTTTTGATATATGAATTAATTAGCTTATCATTAATTCAATGTTTCTGTTTAAGGCACTATAGGATAGGTATCATTTTTTATTATTGGATACGAGGTGTGGCTATTAAATAACCGAACTGCTTCATAACACTTCAATGTACCCCCGACGATCGACGATTGGCGATTTCTACACCGCTCCATACGACTTTTCCATTGTTGAAAGCAGTGCTGGAAGTCCCCTTCTGTCAGCTGGTTCAGAATCACCGTCGCTTTTGCTTTAACCGCTTCGAGTCTTGTTCCCTTCAGTGTCACCCAGTGGCGGCTGGTGATAAAGGGCACAGGGGCACGTGCCCAGCCCAAATTTCAATAGAAAATATTTCTTTTGTGTTAATTTACTATAAATTACTGTTACAATAATATCAATTAATTGTATACGACAAACTATTCGTATTCTAATTATTATTCCTTTTATACCACAAATAATGATTTCTATCACATATATACGTATGACAGACTATCGATCGAGCACCGAGCCACCGTACTCTGAATTCCTCGCATTTCGCGCGCGTGGGCGAGGGCACACAGTTTCTCAGCCCTCGTTTTTAATCGGGCTTTTTTCGGTGACTGGTAAAGTTTGGCGACGATTGCAGACAAAACGTCGTTAAATCGGTCGAAAATCAGCTGAACGGGTCACACTTGTTGAGTGACCGTTTTTAGTTTTATTGTTTATTTTCTTCGCTGAGAAGTGTGTTTTTACTGTTTTTGATTGTGAAACGTTTCAAAATGAATTCGGTGGACTTTTTATTGACTAATAAATATATTACATACGAGATCCGAACGGAATTTAAACGGTTAGGAAGGCCGATACCCGATTTGATTATTTCCAAAACAGACGTAGGAAAATCGCGAAATTATTCACGAAATTTTAATAGTAGTGATTATGTGGGTGTCCTAAAAGAAACAAACTGTTTTGTTTTATTTGTTTAGTGATGGGTGGCAACCAAAGTGCATGGACTCAAGAAGGGATGACTGATTTAAAACATTTAAATGAACGAGCTAAGAAACATGCTAGCTACAATGAAAAATATTTACATAACATCTTAGATTTTAGTATGTTGGGAAAGGTAGACATAAGGCAACAGCTTGATAGTGCTTATCGTGGATAAGCAATAAGACGTCACAATGAAAATGTGGATAAAAACACATATTTTAAACCAAATAATTAATTGTATTAAATTTTGTGAAACAAATCCGGGACTTTAATGAAAAGGCGATTAACATTTTTGTGAACAATAAGGACAGGTGAGCTGATTTCTCTCCAAATACCGGTACAAATAACGGTAAGATACCTATATCAAATTTTTTTCACATGTTGCCACCCATTATTTTAATATATTTAAGCCCTCAATATTCGTGCCTAAATATTATTTCAAAAAGCTACCAAATCCCAAAAATTATTCTTGTGAAAGTCTATATTTTTGTATAAAAGAATTTTTCATTGAAATTCTGAAGTGTCAGTAAAACGCATGACGATGAGATGAGAAGATTTTAAAAATTTTCGCCTGCGGCGCCATTAGTAACTAATAAGTAATCCTACTGACACACCCTATGTCCACCTATGTAACACACCTACGAGCCGCCACTGGTGTCACCGTGTCTAACAAGCCTGGATCAGTGTCAATATTGTTTAGAATGTCAGCGCAACTGTTCATTCTTGATTCCTTTTGCTCGGGAGTGAGGAGTTTTGGCATCATTTTTGCGCAAACTTTGCGCATATTGAACGAATCATGCCAAATCTGGCGAACACATTTTTTATCGATTCCTGTTATTTCAGCAAGCCCTCGGATACTTAGACGACGATCTTCGCGGATTAATTTACCAATTTTTTTAATATTCTCGTCCGTTTTTGGCGTTGAGGGCCGTCCGGGGAGCGGATTGTCTTCGGTCGTTTCACGTCCCTCTTTAAACCGTTTAAACCATTCAAGAACTTGTGTGCGGGATAAACATTTATTCCTGTACACATATTTTTTTAACATTGCATACGCTTCTGTAAAAGTTTTCCCCAGTTTAACAAAAAACTTGAGATTAATCCGTTTCTTCATCTGGACCCTTAACATCGACGCGCCACTGGTGCGTAGACTAATACAGACGACTGCTACAGTCAAACTGAGCGACTCACTGGCTTGTCCAGCTAGCTCAGGGTGGGGTAAGTTCACCAGGCACAGTTCTGTTCAAACTTGTCGCGACACGCTCGCAGCGCGCTGGTAGCAGCATCAGTTCGGTTATTTAATACCCACACCTCGTATATGTACGTACATATGTACTCTATTTCCATTTTAAATTGAAAATAGGTAGAAAAAAGCAAGGTTGTCAGATATATTTTCTAAAATTGCTAAGCTCACTATACAAGTATACTTCATACTTCAGTAAACTGTTAGTTCGTGACGTTCTTAGAAAGCTAGTTTGGAAATATTTTAAAAAAAATGCATACCTAGATATAAATTTATTACTTAGCATTAAAATAAAGCGTTTAAAATTGCTGGAAAAAAATAATTATAAATTATAACAACTTTATGTATATTACTATACTTAAGAAAATTTTGAAGAGCTGGCAACGCCTGAGCTGCCGGCAGCCGCGAATGCACCAGCAAATGCCGACCATATGTACTCTAGGATTGCTTTGTATGTAATACATCCAAATACTCATTCGGTCCACTGTGCCATAAAATGTTTACGACGTCGTTAAAATGATTTACGACTTTAGAAATTCCACGTGTTTAAGGCTCCAGTGACGTGTATTTCAGCTAGGTTTATTAACACAGACAATTTTTTGAGATTGTCTGGCTAAATGAGCATTATTTACAGCAAATTATATTACAAATATTAAGAGTTTTATATGCAGGCTAATTTTAATCTCCTACATATATTGATTTGAATGAATAAAATTATTTCACAATTTTTGAATTTATAAAAGATATATGCACGCCCATGGAATCATAAAGTTGCACCGCTTTTTTTGTTCCCCAGGCGTATTTATCATTTTCAATTAAAATTAGAAGGACTATACATATGTATGCATGCATTGTCGTCTAGGGAAAGCTCAAAAGCACAAATGGAAAATTTAAACGGTGGAGTTGCGGTATTGCAAAAGAGGGTTAACAGCCTAGTCTCCTGCGTTTGTTGAATGTAATCCTCAAATCGGATGATTTGCGGATTGAATTAGTTTATAGTAGACGTCGATTTTTGTCATGCGGTTATTCAAATCGAGGAAGGATGTGCGTTCCTTTACCACATTAGTGAATCACTCGTGTCGTTCGGTGAGCGATAACTGATAAAGATAAGTCGTATACAAACGCCCACGCGTTTCAGGACGTCACACGATGGGCTGGATGAATCCTTTTCATTTTCCAGGTCTAGGTCCTTTCCTTCTTTAAAATTATTTTTTAAAAAAATCCAAGATGTTATTTTAGAGAAATTAAAAATAAACCTTGTTTTTTTTTCTGATCTAGACCTAATTTAATTATAAACTACTATAAATTGAATACTTAGTACTTATATTTATCATATTCGATGAGTTATTTTGGAATTACCATCAGTTGGAATTAGCGTTAATGTTGACGTCGTAATTTCATCAGTGGAATAAAAATTTGATTTTTGGCGAAATACATTAGAGTTAAATCTAACTTATTATAATTTTTTACCAGACAATCCAAAAAAATTGTCTTTGAATTGAGTTAAATCTAATATAACGGTGGCCTTAATTTTTTATCTTTAGGTTTAATTTAATTTTTTTTCCATTTAAACGATACAATATTGCAAAATATATACCATTTAAAACTGTAGAACGTACGAACTAAAGTTTACTAAAGTAAGGAAAAATACTTGTAAAAGGGACCTAACAAATTTAAAAAAAAAATCTGAAAAACCTCTTTCTAACAATTTCAATTAAGGCTATTTGACTTACAATTAGTTCCCTTTATCTCGTAGAAAAACAGAATATAAGTAGCTACTGTATTTAATTATGTATCTACATAGGTACTAACGAAGATACATATCACGAGACTCATGCTATAAGAACACAAGAATAAATATACAGTGCGCGCCTAAAGTATGGGATAAATTTAGTAAATGTGAAACAAAAAATTTTTAAACTATTTTTTAACATTTTGATTTTGTTTAATAAAAACACACATTTTTGAGGGAACGTCTATTTTCAGATGTCATTTGTTTTTGAGTAATGACGTCATCAACTTATTTTTCAATTGGCAACCACCCATTTTTTTAATTTAATTTGAGAGACCCTTTCATTGTCGATTTAACGGTATAAATATGTTGTCACCATACATAACAGAATTTTTTGAGTAAATTACAATTGAATACTACAAAATGAAAAATATATTTTTCACAATAAATAAACGAAAATTTCTGAAAAAACTGAACACAAATAAAACAGCAAAAAGGCACGTTGCTAAGCAAAAAAATTTAATGTAACGTGTTAGTATTTATAAAAATTCCAATTTTAAAATGGCACATTTAACTGTGACACAAAGAATTGAAATTTTTATTTTCATCGGATGTGGAAATAAGATCAGAACTCAGCAGGAGGTATGCAATTTATTTAATGCAAAATATCCAGATAACCATATCACCCAATCCACAGTTCGTAAGATTGAGTCCAAATTTAGAGAAACTGGTGATGTTAAAGATCTACCAAATTCAGGACGTCCAAAAATTACCCAAGATAAAAAGATTGACATTGTGTTAAGTATGGAAGAGAACCCTCAGAGTACCTCTACACTAGTTGCCTCAGAAACTGAAGTTAGTCAGACGACAGTTCTACGTAGGTATCCTGAGATAAGAAAACTATCATCCCTACAAATTTCAGCTTGTGCAAGAACTCAACGAAGACTACCCCGACCGGCGACTGCAATTCTGTGAAACTATGATGAATCTTAGTTAAACAAATCCAGATTTACACCAGCAAATACTTTTTTCCGATGAAGCCACGTTTTGTCTAAACGGCACAGTGAACCGTCAAAATTGCAGGTATTGGAGTCGGACGAATCCTCATTGGATCATCGAAGCACATACTCAACATCCGCAGAAATTAAATGGGTGGGCCGGGAATAGTCGCAAACAGAATAATAGGGCCTTTCTTTTTGAAGAAACTCTCACAGGAGAAAGATATCTGGAAGTCTTGCAAAATTATCAGTTCCAGCGCTTGCAGTAATTTTCCCAAACGAGAATGATCCTGACATTCCAGATAACACACTCTGGTTTCAGTAAGACCAGATCCCCCGCATTATGCGCGCTCAGTTCATGAATATTTAGACGTCTTTCCTCAGAGGTGGATTGGCAGACGAGGATCGATAGAATGGCCCGCGACATCCCCAGATCTTACACCACTTGATTATTTTTTATGGGGTTATTTAAAATCAAAAGTTTACTGCAGAAGACCAAATTTAGCCGAACTACGAAATCACATTAGAGATGAAATGGGATCCATTACCCCGGAAGTCATTCAGAATGTACAAGAAGAATTTGTACAAAGGCTTGCATATTGCCAAGAAGTTGATGGACAGCATTTCGAACACTTCATTTAAAATTATGTTTCCTTATTAAAGAAATTTTCGTTTATTTATTGGGAAAAATATATTTTTCATTTTGTAACATTCAATTGTCAATTACTCAAAAATTTTGTTTTGTAAAGTGACATTTTTATACCGTTAAATCGACAATGAAAGGGTCTCTCAAATTAAATTAAAAAAATGGGGGATTGCCATTTGAAAAATAAGTTGATGACGTCATTAATCAAAAACAAATGACATCTGAAAATAGACATTCCCTTAAAAATGTGTCTTTATTAAACAAAATCGACCGGTTTTTTTTTGGGTTTCGGATTTTTTTCCAAAAATTTTTTGGTTCACATTTACTGAATTTATTCCATATTTTAGGCGGGCACGTTATAATATCCGAAGGAACAATTTTCAACAATAAGAACACGTATACGCTATTTTTTTCCTATTTGGAAACTACATGAAATTAAACATGCACTTATCTTGTATGGCCATACACTAGTTTGAGAAAGTGTCCTGTCCACAGTCCAGCCAGCGACGTGTAAATATTCTCGAGTATTCGTCATTAATGTTCATGAATATTCGTTTTATTAGAAAAAAAAAAAAGATCGGGTACTACTTACATTATTTTTTTTGTCTGGGTTCATTTAACTTTAATGTCCGTAGTTAAATTACATACCGTGTATTTTTTACGCATAACATAACTAATTTGCGAAAAGTGTTTATGTTTTTATTCTTCCGTGTCGAAGTGAGCAATTCAACCGAGTAACTGGAAAATTCGGAATTCTTTTGGCGTAGTCCATTACAGGACCGTCTCCAAATAATATTTTTCCGCGTCAGAAATGAAAAAAAGGCCTGTACTAGCACTGTAAAAAATAATACGTTATTGTGACCAAATTAAGATCCTGGAGTGGGTACTGGAACCTTCGGCGTAGAATAAAAAAACTGGACGTTTTCCACGAAACACCGAACTACTAGACTTTTCTCGACGCGCTTTTCGCCAACCAAGTTGGCATCTTCAGAAGATTAAAAAAAATTAAACAAAATCTGGCCTACACACTTGCACTATTTATACTAAATCTGTTGCCACGGTTCACTGAACCGTAACTGTCTTTGTTTATCAGAGCAAACAGTGGACTGGTGGGTATCGGACCATTGTCCTTATTCATACTACTGTTACACTTAATGATTTCTAAACTTTCAAAAGCATCCAACTGTAACTAGCAATTTGTAACAAACAGTAGACAGTTGGATAAAACTGTAAAAAATAAAAACTACTTTAGTTTTTTTTAATAACATAAATCTCAGAGTACAGAATATATAAATCTCCATTATCTCATGAAACTTACTTATTAATATAGAGACGAATAAAATATAAGGTAAATCTAAGGTAAATATAAGGGAAGACGCAAGTTGTGGGAAGACGCAAGTTGGGGAAGACGCAAGTTGGGGGAAGACGCAATTAAGTTTGTGAATAGTACTTTTATGCGTCGATAGATGGCAATACTAAGCCACTTGTGTGAAGAGTCTGGTCCGACATCGTTTGGGGCTTGTGAATTTATTTGAATTAATCGTCTTTAATCTATTTAATCGGCGTTATTTTTGGATTTCGTGAGCATTTAACGTAGTGAGTACAACTATTAGAATATTCTGTTCCTCATATTTAAAGTTCATAAACGTACCTGTTATTTTAAATAAGATATTAGCAATATAAGTGAGTTACGCATCATGTTACACATATACGATGCACGTAGAAGCGACCGTAACACTGTAGCAATAAGGAAATAAGCGTGTGTGGCATCTTCTCTCTATACTTGGAGGAAGACACCACATGGCTCGGAAATAAATGAAATGAACTTTACAATTTGTTTTTTTTATAACACTGTATATTATCGTATGAAATATAAATGCAATTAATAATTATTATTATAATTAAAATGCAGTTAATGATAAGAATAAAAATTATAATTAAAACAAATAATAATTAAAATTAATAAAAAAATATATAATTAAAATTAACAATAAATTAATTAAGATTAATAAAAAATTAAAATAATAATGATAATTATTATTCCTGGCAATAATAATTATGATTCCATAACTGGTGCATCTTCCCCATATATATGGGGGAACATGCCACAATTAAAATACTTTCTTTAACATCAAATTTCTTATTTATTTTTATACTAAGAAGAGAATTAACTTGTATACATTACCAATTAAATATTGAAAAAATAATGTTTATTTTTTTCATGATCTTGTTATATCAATTTTCAATGTATTTAACCGAAAAATCTTAAATTAAATTTCCTTTTGTGACTGGCTGCATGGTATAGGACCTAAAGCCAAAAAAAAAAAACGAAAAATCCTTAAATGTGGCGACTTCCCCCGATTTACCTTAAATTATAAATACATGCATAGTTATTTGAATAAAAAGCAGTTTTGGCGACGTATCTAGTTTTTCACATTTTTAGTATGTACAATTACTTCTTTTTGTCTTATTAAATATTTTTTTAAAATCAGTTAATATTTTGTAAATGCTGTATTTAATTAATACAAACTGAGAAGAAGGAAAAAAATCAGTATTAAAAAATCTATTTATAGTGTGTTCTATTGGATAGTCTCAGTTTCGTATTTTGGAGTTTGACAAACATGTAGTGCTCAAAGGAAACTACCGCATACAGCGTGACGCACATAAGTTAGCAACACCCTGTATATTAATTAATATTTGCGGCTGGACGTTAGAACATTTGATGAATATCAGAAGAGTGCGATTTTTAGGGTGTCTGAAGGGTCCATTTTGCAAAAAAAAATATTAGCGATTTTCTTATTAAAATTTCGGTTATATAATCGTAATTGCCACCATTTAAAACCCTTCTTAGGTGCTTAGAGAAATGCCGAAACACGAAAATCGACTTCTTTTTTACTGACCATCGCTCCTGAAATATGTAAGTCTTCAGTGTCGGAAGAACTAAACACTGATATATTTTTAAGCGCGTATAAGCGAGAAGAGGCGCTAAATAATTATTAAATGTCTCCGCCGCAACTTTCGGTTTCAGCATTGCAACATTCTGGTCGATTAATAGCAACACTTTTGCTGTCTACTGACCTCAAATCATTTTCTATTGATCGTCGACGATTCACTTCTCTTGCGTTTCTGTTTATTTTTTCGGAAATACAACAAAGAGTGTAATAAAGTGTTATGTCATTTGTTCTTAGGTTTCCAACTGCAAATGTTACGTTTATTTGATCATTTGATAGGAACTCAAAAGGCGAAGAGAATCGAAAATATCTCCGATATTTGTAGCTCTGTGTTATTTAATTTTGTTTTGAAGAACTGAAATTTAGATAACTAGAACTCAAACATTACAGTGTGCTTCATTTGAGTTAAACATATTTGTACATTTGGTATGGCATTTTCGAATTTTTTTCATTGTAGAAGCGCCTTCTATTTTTAGTCATGCCACAAATTTGGGAATTTCCTACCCAAAAAAAGTTATTCCTACTACGTTTTTTTTCCAGATTTTTAAAATTCCATATTTTTGTTGTTGTATAGTATTTAATGAGTATTGAAGTAAATTATACGAAAAATACTTACAGAGTGTAACTATTGAAAGAATGAATGCATGTAAAATCAGCTAGAATAGATGCTTTTTTTTAAATCTAAGTCCGTTTAAAAGAAAATAGAACATCATCTAAGTATGGCACTTTCTTTATTAAGATTTAAGCAGAAAAAATGGCAAATTTTTGAAAAAAAATTAAACCCAATTAAAAAATTTCCCATCTGCTGCAGACTTTTTGGCGAACGCTGTATAATATATACATTATAAATGCATTGGAATACATTTTCTGAATTAAATTGATAATGTGTAACTGTGCGTTTGCTGTTATTTGTGAATGATTCTTGGAATTTTTATAACATTGTTTGTGATGCTTTGAATAAAAATTCCATAGAAGTGTACATCCCATTTTAGATTGTTTGTCTAGAGTAAATCTTAATTTACTTAGACTCCCAAATCGAAGGGGTCTTACCCTTCGATTTCGGAAAATGTTTGTTTCTAACACAAATACTGTTGGAAATAAGCAACTTAAATGACTTTTACGTTAAATGTAACATAACGTAAACACGAGAACTTCTTTATATTAAGACTTTAAGATTTATTGCACAATAAATTGTACAAGTTGACCTTCAATTTATTGTCCACAATAAATTGTAGAATTAGAATCTGCTCTAATTTATTGGCGAATTTTAGGGATATTTAGTAACTTTTTTACATTTATTTCATTGTACCAACCTCGTAACTTTCAGTTACATCTTGGCTTTTAATAAAATGTTTTGTCCACAAAGTCCCTATTCCCGCAAGAGTGGCTTAAATTAATACCAATAACCCATTATATTTTGTGCCCATATTATATTGTTAGAATGATAAACACGCGACGTTCTCTTCATAAAAAGAAGGTTTGTGTGTTAAAGGCCGTGGTATTTTCGTTCATGTTAATAACCTCAGTTGAGAATAACCAAGGGTTAAAATATAGAAGATGCTAGGTTCAATCATAGATCCAAAATATAAGCTAAATGGGAGATTTGCGTCTAAAACAACAAGAATTTTAAGTTTCGTATGCCCACTGATTCAGAAACAAGAGATATACATAAATGAGACAAGCGATTTCTCTTATGAGACAAACTTACGATAACTTGTAGATTTTAGCCATTGAAAGTTGGCAATGTTGAATTTTTTCAATAAATTGTTACAAATATTGCAGTGTTAACAATTTTAAAAAAATCTTAAAACTTGACAATTTATTGAAAAATAAATAGTATAATTTGTCGTGCAATAAATTGGTATGTGTAAAACAGTCTTTAATAATATATGTATGTATATATTTTGATCCCCATATTGCTCTGCACGAGAGTAAACTTGTTTAAAATGCGGGATAAACGATGGCTTTCATAAATAGCAATCACCGCGTAGTGTTATGCACTTCCTTACTTATATATACATATCTATATATCACGGTTTACGGCGCACAGCGGAAAAATAAAATCGGAACATGTAGAGTACAAAATAATGAAACAATAGCGTAAGTAAGTACCTAGGTACCCAAGTAAATAAGTACCGCGAGTAGATAAATATACCGCGTCGTCTAGTACCCTAAAATATTACGTCAAAAACAGTTATATAGCATGAAATCAAATCGCCGTGTTTCACTTTCAAAAAGTACGTCAGCGAATAACAGACAAGGCGCATGAGCCTCACAACTATTACAAACTGCAGGAACCGCGCTAAACACACTCAGTATGAAGTTGGCTTGGGCAAGCGCACGGTTAGTGTGGTACCCAAAGTAGGCTGCGTTTCTACTGACAGTCGACTCCGGGCAATTGTTCGTTCGCTAACGCGCCGAAATATATCGAGAGTGCGGGCAGTTAGTTAAATATCGAGTCGGTCGTTTGCATTATGGACGAAAGAACTAGTGACGTCGCAGTGTCGTTTTACGGGATAATACGCGAATTAAACGGATTCTTGGACGAACATGTGGATACTCATCGCGAAATGTTGTGATGACCGAAGACATCTCTAAATTCGAATCTGAAAATTGGAAAGTGCACCGCGCGTGAAGTAGATAATATAAATTCTCGGCCGCGAGTTTCGGCAAAGTGAAAGTGGACACAAGTGAAAGTTCCATCCATTGTTGATTTTAGAGACCCGCGCCGAAAAAATAAAATATGGACTCGCCACAAATGTACGACAGCCAGCAGCACGGCCAAAATAGCGCCGTGCTGAACCAGGAGGGCAAAAAGTCCGTGATAATGAACAACAACAACAATCTCACCACCCTGAACAACAACAACGGCAGCTCGAAGCAGACGCAGGCGCTGCTCAAGCAGCACCAGCTGCAGCAGTACCAGCAGCACGGCGAACTCAGCGACCTCAACACCCCCGAGATATCCCTCGACCTGCAGAACCTGATAGACGATTCCCAGTTCGGCGACGGCCTCTTCACCGACATCCTGCAAAGCCAGCAGGGCAAGCACATACAGAACCTGCAGACGCGGCAGGTGATGGGCGTGCACAACAACACCTACCCCAGGACGACGCTGGCGTACATGCCGCAGCCCGTCCACAGCGGCGCCACGTACTCCGGCAACCAGAATTCGAACAGCGACTCCAACAGCTCGGTGGGCAGCGACGTGCCCAGCATCAAGGAGGAGCCCGTCGACCCGCAGGAGTATCGGCGGCAGCCGTGCAACCTGCTGCCCAGCAGCTATATGCCGGGCTCGTACCCGCAGAACCCGGGCGCCACGTTCACCACGCTGACGCCTAGCCCCGTCATCCACCATCAGCTCAACATGAACGCCATGAAGAACAAGGCGACGCTGCTCAACCAGCACAACATCGCCAGGAAGAACATAAAGCCGTGCGACAAGAACAGCGACGAGTACAGGCGGCGGCGGGAGCGGAACAACATCGCGGTGCGGAAGAGCAGGGAGAAGGCGAAGGTGCGTACCAGGGAGACGGAGGAGAAGGTGAAGATACTGATGAAGGAGAACGAGCGGCTGCAGAAGAGGATAGAGCTGCTGACGGAGGAGCTGAACGTGTTGCGCAGCCTGTTCTCCAACGTCGGCGTGCTGCCCGAGCACGTCCACAGGGAGATCAACAAGCACCTGGACACGTTCCAGCTGCAGCAGCAGCAGCAGCAACACATGTAAGCCCCCCCACTCTCTTTATGTACATATTTTATGTTTCAATGTGATCCCATGGTCATTCGTACGTTCGGAATAAGCTTCCTTTGTGTCGTGTGCGATATACCTATGTATTTATCGGTGTTTTCTGATTGTTATCCAGGTCCGACGAGAACAGGCAGAGGATGATGGAAATAGTTCACGACTACGGGCCGTAGTACACGAGGATGACGCAGGTCCGTCCGCCTACCCCCCTCCCCACCCCCCAACCTTCTAGTTAATAATTTTCGAAGAGCTTTAAACTTTGTTATATGAACAAACTGTTGAAATATTGTAACGACTAATGACAATAACTGTGCCTTAATGAAATTGGGGCATGTCGAATTCGTGCGGAAAGTTGAGCAGAGGGAGTCTTCCGAAGACGCCCTCGTAACGTTAGACATTGCTAGATCTCCTTTATATACTTGACGTGTTCTGAAATGTATTTAATTATCGCAAAACCGGCAGCGGTCCGGGGCATTTTGCAGAAAGTCCGACGAATATATTATCGTGACGAGAAACGCCCCAGTGAGATCTGATACATCGAATTACAATGACACACATTTTTGTGCTCCTCGATTTTGTGCAGGATGTCCCGCCGAATGTTCGTCAACGGGTATTAAAAGTACATAATTATAGAATTATTCCGTTCGATTATTGTGATGTGATCAATTAGGTAAATTGTATTTAAAATACGAATATATTTTTAATTTAAACCGATGCAATCAGTGTACCTTTTTTAATTTTAGTAAATTAATTATTATGTTTTATGAGGGTATATTTTTTTATTCGAGAAAAAAATATATCGTTGTTGTATCTTGTAATTTTATTGTAATATATTTTGTAGCTGACTTATGGAAAAGTGTATGTATAGTGTATTTTAAATCTTAATATATTTCCAAAGAAACAGATTTTTGTACAGAGTATGTACATTTTATACTACTTAAAATGTTCTTGTTATATATTTAATAAATAAAAGCGAAATGACAAAGAATAAGAGCGTTTATTTTATTGCGGCGCGGCGTTGCGTTGGGCACCTTGTACATAGATTAACATCGTGGCGGATCGAGCGGATAATATAGAATACCGTAAAACCGTGAGTCATGAATGTGAAAGTAAATACGGCTAAACAGCATTTATCTTTAAAACTAATTGTTTGACTTACGATTGTGTTCACGTTTTTCGACGACTTACATGTTATCCTTATCAATAAAAATAACAGAGTTTTAAAAAATTAAATTAAACTTGATAAGTGCGAAAATAGATACGAAATTTATATTTATATTTGTATGTATATCTGGCCGCGATAAGTTTCCTTGGACCGCAATTAATTCGAAGATGCTCACATTGCTTCATCGATATATTATGTATGTATGTATATCGCCTCGAAATTATTTTGCGATAAACTTTACCCGGTGTTATGTTACTCTGTAGAAGTAATCCGGTCGTCGTCGCTTCGGCAGAGAACATACGACACACATTACTGATAAAGTAATTAGTAAATAATATATATGTAACAGAATATTTCTCACACGATGTACTGTTTCTAGAATAAATAGCACATCTGAAGATGACAAAAAAAATGATTCTTATTAAAGGGCGAAAAGCTATTCGAACAATGCAGGCAATCAATCAATATACAGGGTCTCCCAGAAATGACGCAATAAAACGTATGTTGCACCACGTTGCCATTTTTGACACATTTTTGATAAAGTAATTAGTATATTAGTGACCGCCGGATAAGTAATAATGTGGGTATCAAATGGGAAAAAAATAAATTTTGTTTAAAAAAAACCTTGTGGCAATAATTCTGCTTGCCCGAAAACTTACTTTATCCGGATTTATCAGATATACCGACTAATGTTTACTTAAATACTTAGGCTTTCATGGTCATAGATTTCCTTCGCAAAAATCTCAAGGACATGGCAAATGACATACACGCAATTATGAATTACGATTTTTTAGTATCAGTCTTGATTTTTTTTCGGTCACTTGGCGAAATGCTACGAAGTCATGGCTGTATTTTTTTTAATAGCAACGCCCATTTTTTATAACGGAACATGAAATAGCATTTTTTTCACGTACAGTACGGTTAATACCAATGTAGGTTTCATAAGGAAATTTTTAAGAAAATCGACTTTAAATTGAAAATATTAAATGTACTGGAAATTAATAGAAATTAGAGTAAATAACTATGATTGCCATCTTCAAATTGTGTATAGTTGACAGCGTGACAGCACGCAAGGCGCTGGGAAAGAAAATCTCGTCGAACGTCAATTGAAATTTAAGGAACTTTTGGCATTCTCAAATTTGGCGAATGCGCCAGTTTCAGGTAAAGGTTATTCGAATTTTTTTGCTTGAACAATAATTGGCTGAAATAAAAAAATATATAAGTTTCCATTTAAAGAAAACAAACTTCAAATGACCTTCAATGTAATGAACAAGTGAAAAACTGACTACGTCATTTTGTAGAGTTTACGAGACTGACCCGAATTTTATTTTAAACATTTTCTCGTAAAAATACCAAGCGAATAGTTACTGTAAACTCAAAACTGACACACCTCGTATACAAAATGATATATTAAGCAATATGATGTAATTTGTAGTAAGGTGTGGATACCTACACATATCTGTCAAAAATGAATACAAATATTTCTGTCCCGAGTTTAGTCGTTTACTATATCAGTGAAGCACGCATTAAGGGCAATAATTTGTTTAATATGTTTTTATAGTCCTTGATGCTTATGATTATTGATGCATAATTGATACTTGTTTAAATAATAAATATTTATTTTATCAGAATAGACTGAGGTAAAATGACCCAAAAGTGTAATTTTATTTAAAAGTTTTCTTTCATAGCTTAAATAAACGATTGTTTGAGATATTTGGTATGTTCGGCTTATTGATCCAGTGTTGCACAAATACAGTGTGGGACAGCCAAATGGAATAAATTCAGTAGCCATAATTTTAGAAAATTCTGAGACATGTCAATTTCTAATTCTAAAATGACATCTTGCGACGTAAAAATGTCATCCCTATTTTCAACCCCCTTCAGGCGACAGCTACAACCCCTAAATTTTCAAATTGGAAGTAGGAGCTTGTGATACTTCATTTGAAAGATATTTTCATTCTCTATTCAAAACTGCTATGGTTTTAAATTTTATTGCAGAAATAACAAGAAAAAAAGTTTCTCCAGCGTAGGAAATTCGTTACATTAAAATAAAAAACAAATCATTGTTAATGCAGCAGATGTTCAAAATACATGCCTCCAGCATCTTGGCAGCATCCTAGACGTAAATAGAAATGTCTTCTAACGTTAGTTAACATCTGCGGGGTAATCGATTGCAAGTGTTATTCTTCTTCTTAAGTCAGCTAAATCGTCGGGTTTGGTTTTGTAGACCATACTTTTTACATACCCCCATAGGAAGAAGTCTAACGGCGTGAGATCAGGTGATCGTGCAGGCCATTCTACAGAACCACGTCTCCCTATCCAGCGATTTGGAAAGATTGTGTGGAGATATTGCCGAACATTGACTTCGTAATGCTGGTGCACCTTCCTGCTGGAACCATATTGCATTACCTGGAAGTTGTGGGTTTCCTTCAGCTGGATACAATTTGCCATCGTCGGTACAACATTATTTTGGAGCAGCGCTAAATAAGTTTCTTCATTCAAATTGCCGTCAATGAAGGAGAGACCAATGATATTTTCTCCAATTATAGCCAACTTCTTAAACAGGTTTGTTTTTTTTTGCTGCTTGCTCGTTTTTGTCGTTCGATTGTCAAGCAAAAAATTGTACGTATTTATTATTAAGTTTTTATCTTAGGAAATGTCGGCAATTACAGACATTTATTATTTTTTCGTAGCTATAAAAATAATGGAGAACGGGGGGTGGGGTTTCTCTCGAATCCACCCTGTACATCATGTACATACATCTTATTCTAAGAAGATAACGTGTTAACTAAGTGCGCAATGTCCTTCCTGATTTCTTATTTACTAAATATAGATTACAGATCGTAAAAATAGTAGAGTGACGTATTAGGGATGGACATTGACGTCCATTGTTGACATATTTACTATTTATAAAATTGCGCTGAGATCCGATATCGTACTTACGAAAACAATACCAGATTTTAATCAACAACAATATTCAGCGCTGATTCAAGTACAACGCGAGAAAACCAGCTGTTATGATAATAACATACGAAATAAAATAATTGATGGCTCTCATCGAGATACCATAAGCATTGAAGTTGATTAAGGAAGTCCTTTTTTGGACGTCTTTTTTCACTTGAAATTTATGTTGAATAAACCTCGACTAACGTATGTTGCTGAAGTTGTTGGAAATTTTTTAGACGCTGATAAGTCTTTCAAAACCCTTTACTTCTTAAACTAAGTGTTACAACAGTTAACAATAAATACGACAATAAATACCTTATAATGAAATTATAGATAGGGGTATGATTTTCAATTACCTCCAACTTTCTTCTGACTTGCCCTGTCATCTGACAACAATAGGATCGATATGTCAATTTAAAAAAAAAAAATGCATTTGCAGCTTCTTGTCCCTTGTAGCAGTTTTTACAGACATATTTGAATATAAAATTGTACAGTTAATATTATTTCTAAGGGGGTACTGTATATTTTGGCGCCATTTTTCTTATTCAGTTGTTATGAAAACAGTGGTCTTCGGAACACCCAATTTTCGAGCTAATTTTTATTGTGAAACTTTGTGATGAACAATGACAGGCGAGTTGTTTTCATTTGTTGGCGTGAAAGGAGTTAGTGGACAAGATGCGTTACTGAAGTTACAAAAAACGAGCCGTGTAACGATGGAATCATAGGCCAGTCAATAGAGCTTTTTGACATGACACGATTGATACCTGAAATCCGACTACGGAAATAATTGCACTTTTTTTTTAATAACAAATTAGTGAAAAAAAAATGGAGTTTTATCGGTTTTTTGCTTATAGAAGAAAAGCTATTGAAGCAATCACATCGCATCCAATAGGAAAGTTGTAGAGAATTCAAAAAAAAAATCAAGTCAATCGGTACATTTTTCGCTGAGAAAACTCGGAAAAAACGCAAAAATGACCTTTTCTTAATAAATTCGTAATTCGAGATTTTTGCATTAGAAGAGTCAATCTTGTGAAACTGTAGGTAATATCACGAAGAATAAGTGAGCAAAAACTGGATTATGTCCGATGAATGTTTTTGCACAATAGTCGAATAAAGTTTTTTACATCGTATTTTGAATATTCCATAACACGTCAGCTATTGATTAAATAACATTTTCTCGACGGATTCGGAAACTACAGAGGGTAAACTATAATTCGTCCATTTACTTTGTTTTATTTAAATGCCATTAAATGGTGTAAAACGCCTCTGAACAGCGCGGAAATTTGCTGGTCGCTGCCGCGCTTCCCTCGCTTCCTCGCCCACTATACCTCCTCGGCTGTCAGCGCGCCGCCGAACATTTTGCGCGGTGTTCAGAGCGTTTTACACCAATTTAATGGCATTTAAATGAAACAAAGTAAATGGACGAATTGTGTTTACACTCTGTGTTTCCGAATCCGCCGAGAAAATGTTATTTATCTCGCTCGACGTGTTATGGAATAAAAATACGATGTAACTTTATTCAACTATTGTGCACAAACTATTCATCGGACATATTCATCAATTTTTTCTGATTTACCTATATTTTCCCACAAGGTTGACTCTCTAATGCAAAAATACTCAATTACGAATTTATTAAAGAAAATATTTTTCCGTTTTCTCGAAATGTCGCTGTTGTTTTTTTTTTTTTTCGGGGGTTTTGAATTCTATACAATCACATCTCTGCAGCATGTGATTTCGTCAATAGCTTTTCTTCTATAAGCAAAAAACTGAAAAAACTCAATTTTTCACTAATTTGTTATTAAATGCAACTATTTCCTAGTCCAATTAATAGTTTTCATCTAAGGACTGAACTTAAAAGTATCCCGTAGTGGATTTTGGTATCAATCCAGTGGCGGTTGGTGATATTTCAGTTAGCCATATCTTGAAAACACGCATGGACCCACTTCACTTTTTAGATGATGACTATACACCTGTTACAGAAAGGATTTATAGTGAAAAAACCGTTTGTTTGTGAAAAAATTTTCAAAAAACCTGGAGCAAAAAGTTATGGTCATTTTAATTTTGGGAAACAAAATGTTTCTATAAAATTAAAATTAAAATGGCCATAACATTTTGAAAACAAATATATTTTGTAACAAATCGAAAAACATCTCCTTATATTTGTTTCTAGATTATGAAAAAAATATATACTGCAAATATTCCACAGAGCATTACTGAGATCCCAGGGAGTGCTCCAGGTTTTTTTAAAATTTTTTTTTGCAAACTTTGTTGACGGTTTTTTCACTATAAATCCTTTCTGTAAGAGGTGTATAGTCATCACCTAAAAGTGAGTGGGTCCCAGCGTCGGTTTCAAGATATGGCTAACTAAAATATCACCAACCCCACTGATCAATCGTGTCATAAACTCACCCCTTTTCGGCTCTATTGACTGGCGTATCAATCAACATTTATAGAATCAGGACCGGCAGAACATGCTCAGCCCGAGTGGGTAGTTGACCGTAGAAAAAATAGAAAAAAAGGGGGGGGGCTTTGTGCAGAAAAATTTTGTTGAATAAGAGAACTTTATACAGTGGTAAATAATAGAAAATAGTAGTATTTATTTACATTTTTTATATAATTTTCTTATGAAAATATGATAAGACATACACAAAATAATGTTACAATTCAAAAAATGAAAAAAACAATAATATTCTGTGAGGACGATGCTTTTTCCGAAAATTGTCGTAAAATTCGATGGTATTTTACCCACGCGGCCATACCCATATGTTCTGCCGGGCCTGTATAGAATAACCCCATAGTAAAATAGATCTCATTGTAAACTCGCAAAGTGAAAAAATTCATCTATATGACAAGATGCCAAGCTGTCAGAGTCATATCTGTAATCTGTACTAAATAGAGGTGGAAAAAATGGAGGTGCTATGACCACACCACCGACTGCTACGTGTTACGGTAACATACTTGTTCATACATACATACATATGTATAGAGACATCCAAAAAAAACGTCATCAACTCTGGCTATGAACGAGAGAGATGGAAATAGCGGTCATGTCTAAGCTTTTCGGTTATGTCAAACATTTGACAAGTGACTGTCACAATTTGTCAAATAAACAATGACTGTCATATGATGTCACAGTCTTGACAAGTAAATAAGGTTATAAATTCGATTAAGAATAGAAATACGTCTTTTTTTCTCGGCCAACTTTGATGACGTTTTTTTTTGGATGTCTCTATACTATGTAGTACGTTTATCTTGAAACGTCAGAGAAGGCGCGTGCATCTTAGCATGTGTAGCTGCTAATGTGCGTACATATTTTGCTTTCGTGTTATCGGAGGGCAGCGATCGTGAATCTGTTTTGATTGTTCGTATCATAAACATACAGGGTGTCCCATGCGTACGGAACGGTAACACCTCCACATATGATTTCAAGTAGGTAAGGCAAGTGTCAATTGTTAGTCTTCTGACATAGTGATTAACGCTTACAAGATCAAAGAACTACAATTGTCGGTTTTCGGAATAAAAAGCTATCGAATTGATACTGATTCATTGATATTAATATAGTGCTTTCGAAAAGTAATGAATAAATTAATTATTTCTGAAATTGAGTTTTTCGAAAAAATCCTCTGACACGTCGATTTTGTTTTAAACAAAGACACTTTTTGACATACGACCCATATTTGTGACGTCATCGTTGTTCGAGATATGAGGTCATCGTCAATTTTTTTAAATGGCAACCCCCAATTTCGACCACGCCATTTGAAAGAGCGTGTAATTCTACTTACACATCGTCAAAAATTATGGTATGATTACATTAGCGTGAGTATATAGGTTACAAAAAATGAAGAAAAACGATTTTAAATTTCAAAATACTAAATTTAATGATAATGATTATATAAAAAATCAACTAAATGAAATGTTCAAATTGTGCACCGTTGGCTACCTGACAGTAGCCAAGACGATTAATAAATTCTTTTTGAACATTGTCAATAACTTCAGGAGGTATACGATGTATCTCGTGATGAGTTATTGCTTTTAAATTTTCTAAATTCTCCGGTCTAGTAACGTATACTTTGCTTTTTAAGTATCCCCACAAGAAGTAATCTAGGGATGTGAAATCTGGCGATCTGGCTGGCCACTCAATCGGCCCACTTCTCCTTATCCAACGATTCGGTAACACCTCATCTAAATAAGCACGGACAGGTGCTGCATAATGGGGAGATGCACCATCTTGTTGAAAGAAAATGTCATTTCTCGGATGATCACGTTCCTCTATATCTGGATATAAAGTTATTAGTTCAGGAATAAGGTCTCTTGAAGGAAATCCAAATAGCTTGCACCAGTAAGGTTCACGTCAAAGAAATAGGGACCCAGAATTCTTCCGTCGACTATGCCGCACCACACATTCACTTTCTTAGGACGTTGAGTGTGATACTCCATCATCCATCGGGGATTCTCGGTAGCCCAATATCGGCAGTGTTGCCTATTGACATGGCCGTTCAAAATAAACGTAGCCTCGTCAGAAAAAAATACGTTTTTTACGAAATTATTATCATTAGTGCATAGCTCGCAGAATTGATTTCGATCAAAGTCGTCTTTCATTCATTCATTTCAATTCGTTCTCGTTCTGTTAATTTAACCATTTTTTTATAAAATAATAATAATAATAATAATAATAATAATAATAATAATAATAATAATAATAATAATAACGGCCCCGCCTTACTACAAATATGTCCCGGAAGCTGTGCTGGAATCGGAAACAGTAGTGATGTACTGGGATAGGCTAATCATCACCGACCGAACAATAGACTTCAACCGACCAGATATTGTGCTGATCAACAAGGAACAACGAAGAGGAATCATCATAGACATCGCAGTGCCACTTACTCACAACATTCAGAAGACTGAACGGGAGAAGATACGTGAATCTACGAGAATCGAGAATCTATCAATCGAGCTGAAGCGCCTATGGAAACTGGAGAAGGTGGAGACGTACGCCCTAGTAATATCGGCAGAGGGCGTGATGACGACCAGATTCGCGAAGAACATCGCGGCATTAGGACTGTCTTATAATATAATTAGAAATGGCCAGAAGGCAGTTGTATTACAAACATGTCATATTGTTAAAAAGGTTTTGGGACAGGATGAATTTCCTCCCCTCGCCTGAGCCTAATTTTTGCTGGAGGCGGGGATGAGATATCAAGCCATCACTGTCTGCAGTAGGAATAGGTGAATGTTTCCCAGCGTTTACGCTGAGAAGTGTGACTATAAAGTCGGCGAAATAATAATAATAATACTCACCCTATAATTACTCCGAAGAGTAACCCCTTAGGTCCTCTCAGGGATCTGTGTGGGAAGGAGTGGAGTTATTATTATTTGCCATGGTGCACTGGGAGCGACTTAAGATTATTTCGGTAACGCATTTTCTTTACAGTTCTGAGGAAACCCAGAAAACTCAGAAAATTACCAAATCTAGTGCATGTTTAATGACAAAAATCACTACACAATAAACACTTCAAACACACTGCTTTTGCCAAACAAAAGATAAGAACTAAAGAAATAACTCAAAAAACCAAAAAACTATTTACCGAAGTATGATTTCAAGTTTTTATCTGACAGCAATAAAAAAAACATTCTCGGTCGCTTAGGCTACTGTCAGGCAACCATAATTTTTGACGATGTGTAAGTAGAATGACACATGAATGGCGTGGTCGAAATTGGGAGTTGCCATTTAAAAAAAATTATTCCGTCATATCTCGAACAACGATGACGTCATAAATATGGGTCGTATGTCAAAAAGTGTCTTTGTTTAAAACAAAATCGACGTGTCAGAGGATTTTTTCGAAAAACTCTCAATTTCAGAAATAATGAATTTATTTCTTATTAACTTTTCGAAAGCACTGTACATACAATGTAGCTTTCCTTTTTTGGTAGCTGGCGATATCTCTAAGTTGGTGAACTTATTTTTTCTTTTTCTGAAATATTTAGTTTTTTTTTAACAGCAACTCACTATTAACTGCGGTATTCACACTGAAGTTTACTTTTTGCACGTTCTTTTAACTAGAATAAACAAAAAAACCTTATTTTGCTGGCGTTTTGGCGAGATAGATCGACAAAAATACGCAGAATACAACACCTGCTTGCAGTCTTTTTAATATTTTTTATAGAGCTGTCCGATGCTGATGTCTTGCATTAAACATCAACGACAACATTCCGTACATTAAATTAGGGACTTTCCGAATTTACAAGTCGGTAAATTAAAAAAAAATCTCATTCGTATTCTAAATGCAGCTAGAACGACGATTTGTGATAGTGGGTGTCGTTTTAGAATACCGATACAGAAGAAAGTTGTATAGGCAGTATGTACTCGTATGTATGTATGTACATTTCACCAACTCCACGCTGAGCCTCACTGCTCATATTAATAACAGAATCGTCGCTGATTTCATGCCAACTTAACGTAAGTCCAGCTTGTTCAAGAAATCGATTTTGTATTTGTAGAGTTTGTAGATTTTCCTTTCGCACTGTTTACAGGGTGTTTACAGTTTAAAGTTTGTTGTTTGTTCAATTTAAAATACAGGGTGTTCAAAAATAGCAAAAAATTAAATAATAATGAAGAGTAAAGTACCTTAAATATTAACACTATGTAAAAAAAGTTAAGAAAAATTATTTGTAATTAAATTTAATACTCAAATATGAAAGCATGCCCTACTAGTCAATATTAAGTATTTTGAAGAGATTCCGCAATTTTTATCATTTTTATACGTTTGAAGTATAGCCATTTTCCTTTAAAAAAAATTATGTTTACTAAAGGCGCAGATATAATAAGAAATCATGAACCCCAAAAATATTATTCAAACATTTATTTTGAAGAAATCATGATTTAATAAACAAATTCAACAATTATTTTGAAAAAACAGAAAAATTATTATTCACGCACCATAACTATTCTACATGCAGACCTCCAAGTTCAACACACCTCTCCAGTCTCGTTCTAAAAGATGTGTAGATATGTTGAGTGGATCATTTCTTGATTTACTTGGGCACTGCTTGAATAATCCGAGTCTTGAGTAAATCAATATTGTGTTCTATCAGCTGTCCATAAACTATTTCCTTCAAAAATGCCCAAACGAAAAAGTCAAGTGGCGACAAGTAAGGGGACCTTGCTGGCCAACAAATAGGTCTATATCTTCTGATCCACTTCTCTCCAAATTGTTTGTTAAGCTAACTGCGGTCCTGAATTGTTGAATGGGCGGGGCATCCGTCCTGTTGAAAATACGTCTTTTTTCTATATTCTAAATTCTCTTCGTCTAATTCTGACCAGAAAAATGTGTTTAGCATCTCGAAGTATGAATTTTGATTTAAATTTTCTTTAAAAAAATACGGACCAATTATGCGATTGAAAGTAATTGCACACCAAATATTCGCTTTTTTGAAATTTTGACTTCTAGACGTAACTGAAAGAGACGGATTTTCTTGTGCCCAAAAACGACAATTCTGCGACGATACCACTCCATTGGTAGAAAAAGTGCTTTCGTCGGAAAAATTATACTCTTGTGAAAATGTATATCTACAGTAAGCCTCGCTCATATTTCTAAACAGAAATCCAATCAACGTGCATCATCACCAACTTCCAACGTGTGTATTTTCGGTTTGAAAGTTTTAAACTTATTTTCGGCCAAAATTCTTTGAGTGTGTGTTTTGCTAATATCAATTTGTGCCGATCTCTTTCTTAATGATAGTTTTGGATTTTCTTCGACTGAATTTAAAACTAGAATTGTGGCTGCATCATCGTCATCATGGACCTTTTTTTGATTTTTTTCAGCATTTTACATCACCAGTTAAATTAAATTTTAGTACTAACTTTTTCAAACTTTGACCGCTAATTTCGATTTCTGGATATTATTCATGAAACAATTCAATTGCATGACGATAAGAAATATTACTGATACCATAACATTTAATAAGATAAATTTTATGTTGTAAAGTAAGCATTATTTGGAATTAAAAATCAATAATTGAAATTTCAAGCGCTTTGTCAAACACAATGTCAAAAAATATCAATTGCCTTATTGATGGCTTACTGGAATTTAAAATATTCTAATTAGGGACTTTGAGAAGAAATATTGTAAAGACAACCTATTAACTACAGTGTTGATTGACTAAATGATCATCTGGATGTGCTGTTTCTTCAAAATAAATGTTTAAATAATATTTTTTGGGGTTCATGATTTCTTATTATGTCTGCGCCTTTAGTAAACATAATTTTTGAAATGGCTATACTTCAAACATATAACGATGATAAAAATTGCAGAATCACTTCAAAATACTTAATATTGACTAGTAGGCCATGCTTTCATATTTGAATATTAAATTTATTTGCAAATAATTTTTTCTTAATAACGTTTTTACATAGCGTTGATATTTAAGGTACTTTACTCTTCATTTTTATTTAATTTTTTGCTATTTTTAAACACCCTGTATGTTAAATTGAACAAAAAACAAACTTTCTGGACGTTTCAAGACAAGCAAATCTTTTTATGAAGAATGACTTTTTGTCGAAAAATTAATTTTTTTGTCCATTTCACCTATAGGTAACTCAATCCGGGGACACCCAGTATATCGAAAAGGAATACACGTTACGTAACGTAAACAGTCCACACACTATGGGGATATGGGCTGAATGTATTCTTCCACACGATGTAAATGTCACATCTGTGTGTCCGCGTGAGTCATACTGTATTTACTCGAACGCGTTACTTCTCTCAATATATTATTAGTTGTGGGATAGGTATGGTCCAATAACGCCTTGAAATAACACTTTATTTTTAGTTCTTGGCATAGGTTAGTAACGCATAACGTGACATACGAAAAGTATAAATAAGCGTACAAACAATATAAGTATGTAAGCAATGTATTGTGCTCAGCCACGGCAAAAAAATACTTGTTCAACATTTGTAGAATAACCGAATAGTAGAATAGACCCCAGAAACCCTCAATGTGAACAAAAAACAAAACATCGCCTGATCTAAGTTAGTAAACTGAATCGTATTTGAACCGAAAGCAGGACGCTGTACTTTCCATCGATAAACGTATATATTTAAAACTCGGTATTTGTTGATGACGGAATTCCAATTCTTCTGTCACAGCGTGGTGTTACGACCACACGACTCACCGTTACGTGTTACGTTGATACGTTTACCTTGAAACGTCAAGGAAGGTGCGTGCATCTTCTCATGTATTGCTAATGTGCTTACATGCATATATCGTTGTTCTACAAAATTTGAGCTTTCAACGATTTTTTTTGCCATGACCAAGTGTGCGTCCGTTACAACTTTGTAAAAAGTTACAATTTTGTCATAATTTCAATTTGTGTAAATGAGATGCCATTCACACGATTTCTGTATCTAAAAAAACATATGTATAGGAAAAACTAAGGTTCGTCGCGACGCCCAGCGTCGAACTAGTCAGCACTACATTTCTGTTTCAATGAGATGCAGCTGAGTCGATTTCTAAAACAGAAAGTACAGGTTGCCGTAACAAAAACCAAAAGTTGGGCATTGCAACGGCTAGCGTCGAAATGATAAAAGTGAAAATAGGTATGTAAACAATAAGGTAATAAATATATAAAATTAAATAGAAAATATAACGCTATTCGGTTTTTATCATTGTTTAGTTCAGTGGCGGCTCGTGGGTGTGTTACATCAGTGGGCACAGGGTGTGTCAGTAGGATTACTCAT
Organism: Aromia moschata; assembly: GCA_029963805.1. Taxonomy (NCBI): domain Eukaryota; kingdom Metazoa; phylum Arthropoda; class Insecta; order Coleoptera; family Cerambycidae; genus Aromia; species Aromia moschata. The sequence continues at coordinate 687,137 of JAPWTK010000150.1, read as the reverse complement.
TAGCTACCAATGGCACCGCAGGCGGAAATTTTAAAAAAAATTTCAAGGTCATGCGTTTTACTGACACTTCAGAATTTCAATGAAATATTCTTTTATACAAAAATATAGACTTTCACAAGAATAATTTTTGGGATTTGGTAGCTTTTTGAAATAATATTTCAAAATCACGAATATTGAGGGCATAAATATATTAAAATAATGGGTGGCAACATGTGAAAAAAATTTGATATAAGTAGGTATCTTAACGTTATTTGTAGAGGAAATCAGCTCGCCTGTCCTTATTGTTCACAAAAATTTAATACAATTAATTATTTGGTTTAAAATATGTCTGTTTTTATCCACATTTTCATTGTGACGTCTTATATTTTCACGATAAGCACTATCAAGCTGTTGCCTTATGTCTACCTTTCCCAACACACTAAAATCTAAGTTGTTATGTAAATGTTTTTCATTGTAGCTAGAATGTTTCTTAGCTCGTTCATTTAAATGTTTTAAATCACTCACCCCTTCTTGAGTCCATGCACTTCGGTTGCCACCCATCACTAAACAAATAAAACAAAACAGTTTGTTTCTTTTAGGACACCCACATAACCACTTAAATCTGTCGTAGACATTACTATGAAAATTTCGTGAATAATTTCGCGATTTTCCTACGTCTGTTTCGGAAATAATCAAATCGGGCATCGGCCTTCCTAACCGTTTAATTTCCGTTCGGATCTCGTATGTAATATCTTTATTAGTCAATAAAAAGTTTCACAATCAAAAACAGTAAAAACACACTTCTCAGCGAAGAAAATAAACAATAACACTAAAAAAAGGACACTCAACAAGTGTGACCCGTTCTGCTGATTTTCGACCGATTTAACGACGTTTTGTCTGCAATGGTCTCCAAACTTTACCAGTCAACGAAAAAGCCCGATTAAAAACGAGGGTTGGGAAACTGTGTGCCCTAGCCCACGCGCGCGAAATGCGAGGAATTCAGACTACGGTGGCTCGGTGCTCGATCGATAGTCTGTCATATATATATGATAAAAATAATTATTTGTGGTATAAAAGGAATAATAATTAGAATATGGATAGTTTGTCGTATACAATTAATTGATATTATTGTAACAGTAATTTATAGTAAATTAACACAAAAGAAATATTCTCTATTGAAATTTGGGCTGGGCACGTGCCCTGTGCCCTTTTTCACCAGCTGCCACTGGTTTAGTTCCCACTCCTCACCTTTTGTCAATAATTAGTAAAAATCCAAAATAATTTTCAGTCTCATTTTTTTCAGGACTTTCCAGAACTACTGAAAGTTTAACAATTCTTTATGAGTCATAAAATATGTATATTTCGTACCTGTCTCCAGTATATAGTACCTGTCTCCAGTTACCAATACGATCTCATCGAAAAAGTCGAAATCTATTTAGCTTGTCCAGGATCTGAGCTGCTAACAAAATAAGAACTGAAAAGAAAAAAACCCGAATGTTTACGAAAAGTACAAATGTTTATTGAAGAATGTAAATGTTTACGTAAACATTTATTTTTGTAATAATTTCGAGTATTACATTGATATAAAATATAAAGTATAAACGGAAGGAAGTAGGTACCGACCTATGTTTGTCGTCTGCATCAACATTTAATGTAAATTCCGTGCGGTGACGTTTCACAGAAATCTATTATTCAGTGACTACGTTTCAAGTTTCAAGCGCGCCGTATTTCATTCATTTGACTTCGTCAGTACGTCTGTTACCCCGCGATGATAAATTATTGAATGACGGAAATATGAATAACGATGAGATGATTTTGCACTTTATATAGGTGAATTTTTTAAACCCTTAAGCTCGGCGCGGAAACGCGTACATCCTATTCGGTGAAAAGAGGCTACAAAGAGAGTCACAAAGAAAGCTTGATTGGTCACGCTGTTAATTGTAAGCACGTCGCCCACATATTGATTCGTAAATAATTTAATTTTTATTTACCGAACGGTTTCCGCATTATTAGTTATCTTGAGATCTTTTTTTATTTCTATATCTATAGTCCAGAGGTTTAAGTTGTTGGTTCAGGTGTCTGTATTAATCAGTCAGCGAGTACTTTATTTATTTTTATAGAATATGGAACAAAGGTTTCATAGGTTCCATAGGATAGGTCGAGATTTGCTTTTAAACAGGGCTTACGATTAAATCCTGAGCGAGTTGCTCTTAAGTTTGACTGCATGATCAAAACATATTTTACTCTATGAGCGAGCACGAGATGTCCGAGTTGCGAGGCAAACGCTCCTCAACGATTAAATCCTCTAACGATTGAATCCATCTACCGAGTCGAAACCTTTAACTCGTATATACATAGTTTAACTCCTTTGAGCGAGCGAATACATGAGGACCTAAACCTCACGCAGCTCTTGTTGTTTCACTCGATAAAGGAGTAAAACCCGAAGAGCAGCAAGAGCGATGAGGTTTAACTCCTTGCTCGAGTTTAACTCTCTTATCGGCACCGAACATAAACTAGTTTATGTTCGGTGTTATCGGTAATTATAATATCGGAAATCGAAATATCGGAAAGGATTGACTAATCACGTTGTAAAAAACTACGAATTGAAAAATATGAAAAAATATCGTAAGGTGGGGTGAAATTGATTTTAAGAGGTGACTTTGATTTCGCATAAGCTAGATATTTAATTCAAATTACGCGCATTAACTTCACATCCATCCCAAAACCTTCTGTGGTATTTCGGGCGTAGTTTGCTTGTTAAGAGAACAAGGTAAGATTTTCTTATGATATTTTTTAATCACAGTTGTCGGGTTCGAAAAATTGAGTTTTGCGTACATGAGGATCTAAAAGTTGAGGTTATGGGGTTATGGGGGTTCGACAGTTTGAGTTATGGGGTCACTTTTCGCCCACTGTAACTTTAAAATCGATGTAAGTGGAAAGAGCAACGGCCACTGAATGACTAAAAACTTGTGAAGCATACTTGACTCTCATTTTTTTGGAAATTATTCGGGTATAGGTAGGTGTTCATCGGTTAATTTCGGACAAGTCGGTATTCTTTAAGTTTATCATTATTGTAAAAAGTGACTAGGTAATCTTTTCTAAGGTAGAACATGTTATTTTACTAACTAGTAGTTTAAAGCACAAGTCACAAAATGTCAATAAATAACCAATAAAAAAAATGTCCTCTTAAGCACAATAGTGTCTTTAAATATCCACTTATGAAGTCAGATATTTTATTAAATAATCATAATTCATAAATTGTGAACCATAATCCACATAAATATCAATAAATATTGGATCCGTCCGGTATAGCGAACTGCCCGCGACTCTCGAATGAACTTCAGCTTTACGCTGAGACAGACGGTATGAGCGCGGCCGCCGACAACCGATGAGATCCGGGACGGGGCAAGGAGAGTGCATTAGTGGGTGGAGCTTAGAGTTGACTTTCTAGTTTTTTTATGTTCGGTGCCCACAGTAAACACGCAGTAGCCACGCTTATAAATGCGTAAATCACATGAGGAGTTAAACCCTGCCGCACTGCTCGAGGTTTAACTCCTGGAAGGATTTAATCGTACCATCGACTCGGCTGACTCGCTCGAGGAGTAAAACCCCTTGCGTATCGCTCAGGTTTCACTCCCGAGGCGAGCTAAACGACCTAAGTATGTTCGAACCCCATCCCGATTAGATCGTATTCTCTGCAGAGCGTATATCTCTCGCGATATGAGTTATACCTATCGCCTATCAAATTACTCGCTCTAGGATTTAATCTCTAAAGGAGCTAAACCTTTTACTCGTAAGCCCTGCTTTAAATAGTTCTATTCTGTAACATCTTTAACAATTATCGCAAATATTTTTCGACGCGTGAAGTTATCGTCACTTTGTTTTTTTTTTTAAGCGAATCCCTCCTTTCATTGATATAATAGAATTCTCTAGTCACTCTTCTAGGTGATTGCATATAAGGTATCTCGGTACGAGTCCTCTTTGCTAAATATTGAAATTACGGTTGCGACTTTCTGTTTCTATCTATCTTCCTTGAATACCTCCATGTAACATATCGTGTACTATCTTTCCATTCTAAATTGAAAATAGGTAGAAAAAAGCAAGGTTGTCAGATTTATTTTCTAAAATTGCTAAGCTCACTATACAAGTATATTTCATACTTCAGTAAACTGTTAGTTCGTGACGTTCTTAGAAAGCTAGTTTGGAAATATTTAAAAAAAATACATAGATATGAATTTATTAGTTAGCATTAAAATAAAGCGTTTAAAATTGCTGGAAAAAATAATTATAAATTCAAACAACTTTATGTATATTACTATACTCAAGAAATTTTTAAAGAGCCGGCAACGTGCTGGCCGGCCAACTGCTGGCGGCTGGTGGCACAAAGTAAACCACTGGCGGTAAACCACTTTGCAAATAATACATTGCTAATATTTGTTCGGTCCATTGTGCCATAAAATTTTTACGACGTCGTTAAAATGATTTACGACTTTAGGAATTAAGAACTTAAACTACTTGTTTAAGACGCCAGTGACGTGTATTTCAGCTAGGTTTATTAAAACAGACAATTTTTTGAGATTGTCTGGCTAAATGAGCATTATTTACAGCAAATTATATTACAAATATTAAGAGTTTTGTATGCAGGCTAATTTTAATCTCCTATATTGATTTGAATGAAAAAAATTATTTCACGATTTTCGAATTTATAAAAGATATATGCACGCCCATGGAATCATAAAGTTGCACCGCTTTTTTTTGTTCCCCAGGCGTATTTATCATTTTCAATTAAAAATAGAAGGACTATACCTAAAACCGATGTGGCTCGAATATGGTTTTTGCGATCCAGCAGGAGTCGCAAGTTCCCGTGTCGATTTCTGTTTTTCACAGATAAATGCGTAGTACTTACATGTGTCAACATAATTTATTTTGCTTTTATCAATTCTCAGCAGCTTGGAAAATACTGAGAAAAATTCTAGTCGTTCACCTTTATCTTGATCTAAAATAATAACGATACACTATCGTATCGGATGTTTTACCGATTGTCGCTTTGGTAAACAAGAATAATTCCACTGAACAATCGGAAGGTAAGCGAACATAACTGTATTGGATAATTTTTAACTAGCGACCCGGCTTCGCACGGTTTACGACTTACGACATCACATTAGAAACCTCTAAAATTATCAGTGTTTCTCTAATATATTATGCATGTATTATACATATAAACCTTCCTCTTGAATCACTCTATTAAAAAAACCGCATCAAAATCCGTTGCGTAGTTTTAAAGATCTAAGCATACATAGGTAGTAGAAATAAGATAGGGACAGACAGCGGGAAGCGACTTTGTTTTATACTATGTTATGATTATGATAATAACACTGTTCTGCATTTTGAAGTTTTTTTTGTCGTTCCCTGATATTTATTTGGGTCTTTTTGTATATCCTGCAATGTGCTGAATTCAAATATGAGCTCGGTTCGGTCATATCGGTTATGATCGCCCATACGTTTTTAGATAATGGAAGAAGAATAGAAGAAATGAGAAACCCAAACCATAAACAATCTAGCGAATTTTCCAAGATTAAAAAAAAAAAAAAAATCACCTTTTTTACAAAATATACTTCATTTCTGATCGAAAAAAGTGTAACACTATCAATTTAGTATGTTGTCTTTTTTCGCTTGTGTTCGTCGGGATTGATTTTATGTTTGAGGGCCCACCAGTCCGTCAACATGTTTGGGGTCCATTTTCCACTATACCGCTTCTCTATTCGAGCAATTTGCTGGTGAAATCTTTCGGCATGCTTGTCTGAAACTGCACCTGAATTGTCAGGGAAGAATTCCAAATGGGAGTGACGAAAATGTCTTGTAAGATTTCTTGTAAGATTGGAGAAGTTTTCGAACTAGACCTTTTGTAGTAGTGCTGCGACATCGAGGGAAAACATCGATATTCACCATCGATGTTGACATCGATAACAATCATCGATGTAGACAAAACATCGCTAATAAACCTGTTCAAAGAACATCGATGTTGCTGTTATTTATTGTAGCCTGTAAGTTGTACGTAAATTGAAAATGCTAATAATAAGTAATATAAGTGTATGTATAAATGCTAATAATAAGAAATATATTATGTACATACGTAGGAATTATATTATAATATATGATCCATTAATCCAGTATCAAAATGCAACACAACTTGTAATTTTAAAACTACTGAATTGATCACTTTTAATATTCGGAATAAGCTGTAACAGAAGGGGACACGGGTAGCCGAGTGGGTTAAAGCACCGTCTTTCCAGTCGCGATACCTCTGTGCGCGTTGTTCGAGTCTTGGCCGAGGTAGAGGATTTTTAATTGTCTCGCTTTCTCTGTCAGGACTTGATATGCAACCACTAGTACACACTAGTACAGGTGTGGATGCATAGATGCCAATCCAACCGCACATGCCCTAGATTTGGTAATGTTCTGAGTTTTCTGGGTTTCCTCAGAACTCTAAAGCAAATGCGTTACCGAAATAATCTTAAGTCGCTCCCAGTGCGCCGTGGCAAATAATAATAATAGCCATCGCTTTCCCGCACAGATCCCTGAGAGGACCTCTGGGGTTACTCTTCGGAGTAATTATAGGGTGAGTATTATTATTATAGAAGGAGCGCTCGGGTTTCAATCCATTTAATTTTCTTATTAATAGACATAAGTATGTTTTATACATATATTTTTTAAATTAATGTTTTTGTATTTGTATCAATTGTATCAAATAAAATATTACCACAATCGAAGTAACTGCTCTTTTTTTGCGATGTGTGTAAATGTAACATCGAAAGGCAAACATCGATGGCATCGATGTTTCGGTCTTTCTAACATCGATGACAAAACATCGAACATCGACAGCAAACCATCGATGGTTTCGAAACATCGGATATCATCGCCCAGCACTACTTTGTAGTTCTACGATTTGTTGTTACCTACATACATTTTTGAAGGCAGTCTACGCCTTATTTTCTTTTCTCGAAAGTGTAGTTTCAAAACTTTCGTCTTTAAAAACTCCTCGTATTTGCCGCCCAACGAACATTCCTTCTTTAAATTTTGCCTCGCTTATACGCGCTTTCCGTCTCAAATAAAGAAAAGCATTTCCTTATGTACCTATTTAAGGCTTTAACAAATTTATTTATAAGCCCTGGTTTTATATGCAGAGGTGGTAAATACATTTTCTGCTGCTCTGCTAAGGGTTCATTAATAACGTTTTTCAGACAGTTTTTCACATTTTGCTACGTGATACAACTACATATGTTGTATCACGTTATATGTTTTTTTCTACCTACATATGTAGGGTTACATGTGTAGGTAGATATTATCGAAATAATACGTTCGTTTGGCGGGGAGGCTTTTCGTGCAGAACAGTGTAATCCTACATACAGTCAACAGCTTTCTATGTTTTAAAAAAGTGTATTTTGTGGCAATTCCAAGTAGTGGCGTCTGTGAGTCGGAAAAAACCCTGAAAAAAATGATCTCGATTTACCCGGATGGAGAGTACCTCCCTCCCCCGTTTTCGAGGATTCTGAACACGATGTCCGTGTCAGAATGTCTCTTTGGGATTGCGCAACCCCCCAAATCGGCCAAAAACCACCCCCCTACATAATTTCCTTGTAAAAAACGACTTTTTCCCCGTTTTCGAAGATGCTGAGCTCGGTGGTAGTTGAAGATGACTTCCGACCCTCACCAACCCCTCCACCGGTCAAAACTCACCCCCAGCAGGGGTGTTTGTTTTATATCAGCGACAAAACGTATGTCGCGGTCTGTGGTGGTGTTCAATATCCCTTGCGACCCCCCCAACCCCTCCATCAACCAAAACTCACCCCCGAAATAGGTATTTTTTTATATCAGCGGAAAAATGTCTGTCCCCTCCGTTTTCGAGGATTCTGAGCACTGTGGTGGTGTTGAAGATTATTTCCGACCCCCACCAACCCCTCCACCGGTCAAAATTCACCCCCGAAAGGGGTATTTTTTTATATCAGCGGCAAAACGTCTGCCCCCCCCAGCTTTCGAGGATGCTGAACACGATGGTGGTGGATGATTTTTTTTCAAATCCCTTCAATCCCAAAATCAATAAATAAATCACCCCTTTCGGAGGTGAGTTTTGACCGGTGGAGGGGTTGGTGAGAGTCGGAAGTCATATTCAACATCATCACCGTGCTCAGCATCCTCGAAAACGGGGGAAAAGGCGTTCTTTTACAAGGAAATGATGTAGGGGGGTGGTTTTTGGCCGTTTTGGGGGTTGCGCAATCCCAAAGAGACATTCTGACACCGGCATCGTGTTCAGCATCCTCGAAAACGGATGGGGAGGTACTCTCGATCCGGATAAATCGAGATCAATGTTCGTCCGACTCACAGACACCACTAAAGTGATACTGGCGGGTTGCAGAATTGATAAAACCAAAATATTCGGTTCTTTTTTTATTAAAACTACAGCGGATATGAATAGCACAGTTTTCGGAGAACGCTGTAGATAGCTGGGACCTTCTATGTAAAGATGAATGCGCACTTTTTGCCGGTCACTGTATAATAGCTGATTTCGCTTCACTTTAAAGAACGACGTATCGTAAATAAAATCAACTGTGCAGTTCAAATCAAGAAAAAACGAAGTGCGCCTATCGTAGATAGAACGCACTGTATCCGTTACATTTGTTTATGAACGATGTATACTAAGTTTATCAGAGTACAGATACACACAGTATTTATTGTAAACAATAGAATGAACGTTTGTAAGCGGGTTTTGAGTAAACGGCGCGCGCGTGTGGGTCATTAAAAGGGAATAGTGCACCCCGCGAACAATTGACGGCTTGTTCGGCGGCAACAGTTAATACGTACTTATATGTACGAGTACGAAACTTCCTGGTTAGAGAGTAAAACCGCACAAAGCAGAGCGACGCGACGCCGAACGCGATATGTGCTTAAAAAAAGGCACTCCTTTTAGCACATATGCAGCAGAAACTTTCAGCGGAACTCCTTGTGAGTTCTCACGAAAGTTTTCTGCAAGAAAATCCTGTATGACGGCCTGAAGTTGAACGCCAATGCGGATGTTCAGATCGCTACGTAAATGAACGTTTTTAAATACTAATTTAAATAATACAAAATGTGAAGAAATAGTATAAGGTCAGTTCGGCTGCCACATTTCAAAACACAGTAACTGTTATTTTCAAAGTTTTGAGTAAATTAAAGAAAACTTATAAACATATGGCCCTCGAACTATTAAAGATCTTTAAATACAATTTTAACAGTTTAGGATACTATAATTGCAAGTTATTGTATACGTAAACAATAATTGAAAGATTCTTGTTTTTTCAAAAAAAAAAAAATGCAGTTGCTGTGTTTTGGCATAGATGTTTAATAAAACATGAGCAGAGTATTTAGTAAAACGCATTGTATCTGCACATAATATTTTCATTTTGATAATTACCACTTGCTGTGACCAATAATTAACTTTGTGACCAATAATTAACTTTGTGACCACTTAATTACCACTTGCTTTGACCACTTACTGTGTTACGAGTAACTGCCACATACTTTGTTACGGGTAAATTTTTGTGAAACATTCTCTTCCGGATGTTGCTTCCAATACAAAGTAAGTACCACATACTAGGTTTTGCCTATATTTTACTATTGAAAAATAACATTTGCTGGGTTTTGGCGTAGAAAACCAAAAATTGTATTGTAGATACTGTGTTTTGCCGAAATATACCTGCGTAACTATGACAGATATTCGTTTTCTAGGTAGTGCAATAGACGCGGAATAAACACAATATCTGCTCGGAGTAAAAAATGAATTTTTGAGACAAATGTTGGATACTGTGTTTTGAAATGTGGCAGCCGAGTTGGGGTAAGTGCGTTTTTGGGGCAAGTGCGACCATTTGTATTTATTTACAAAGACTGACATATATAAGATGTAACACCATGAGAATATGTTCGTCAGGGACTTATTTTATAACATTTTTGATCTGGCAACCGTGTGCGACACTTTAGCGCGTCTGTCAAAATTTGAACATAACCTACTTGTTTGAACATGGCGAGCGACTAGGTAGGTCAAATTATGAACACTTATAGTTTTGAAATTTTTGCTCATAAAATAATTATTCTGTTAGGATAGATCTAATTGACTAACATTAGAGCTTAGATTAATTGTGTTAGTAACGTCATTTTATCTACTGACTCTTATTTAACTAGGTGGACCCACTTACCCCTCAAAAAAGTAGGAAGGTGTATCACAAGTTAGGTGATATGATTTTTTACAGAAAATTGTTGTTGTCTGTTGTTACAGAAAATAATATTGTAATGGTCTTACCAACTCCAACAATTGGCAGACGTGGAGAAATATCATTCCAATTATAATTTAATGGTTATACTGTCGAGTAGGAACTTCTATTTATTTAAATAAGTTGTTTATAAAATAATATTCAAATCACTGTTTTTAGTTCACTCTTATATTCTTGTTTACGAGTTTATACTTTACCACTTATTTATTTAGTACTTTTACACTTATCTATTAAATTTGCTCTTACATTGTTCCATGCTTTACTAGTTTTTTTAGTAGTATTTGTAGAAAGAGTAGGACTGTATAACAATATTCTACACTCGCAGAATAAAACGTCTCTTTTAACACTACCAGGTGTCGTAAATAACATTTTTTTTATAAAATTCCATCGTGAGTCGAGTTTTTCTCCCGTAAAGTGAACTAGAACATCCGCTAGCTCTATTAATAACATTTATCATTTTTTTAGTTTATCGCTAGGTTATTAAGCAAATATTTGTTAAATTAAAAATTCATAAGTAACTATCGTTAATGTAAACAGACCCAATTTCTTGCTTGTACAAAAGTTTTGTCATTTTCTGCGGCTATGTAGCCCGTTTCATTACCAACATTTTTAGAAAATGCACAGGGCGATTGTGTAGATCTTGACCATTTTATATTTATTGATATTAACAATTATTCTATATGACGTTTTTCTATGTTCTTAAAAATAATGGTACTTCGAAAAAAATGCATAATAAAAAATACCATATGGCACATGCCATAACAAAATATTCATTTGTATAGGATTTTCAGCTTAATAGGTTGGAGGGGTAATAAATCTCTAAGTCTAATATATTGCCCCACATAAATTTTGGTATACTAAATACAATGTACAGACCTCTAACTTTTATCCTTCTCTTACCACCTTTTTGGAGTTAAGATCAGTTAAAACACGAACATATGTAAATTATATGTTAAATTGACGTTACTTATTTTTTTAACAAATCTTTAGATGTTGACAAAAAGAGTTGAAACTAAACTGAAATTAAAAACCAGTTTCGAGTTGAAACTAAATCTTCATAGAAATGTTGTTAACTTTCTACTAGGTACTACGTGTCCGATGACAAGCAAATTATTATTTCTTGGAACCAAGCGAGGACGCAATTTGTGTCATCGTTAAGAAAATGGGTCAAATCCGTATTTTCACCCCTACATGACTAACGATTAATTCCAATAGCTTGCAATGTACACTAATATATAGCAGAATCATTTTTTATGCGATTTCGCATTCTTGTGGTCAGCAATTAAAAAAATAATCTGTGGTAATCTACAGTGTGTTAGGAGGGGAGATGTCTGACTTGAAACAGGTGATATACCTAGAGTAACCCTAAGCGAACAGTTTGTATAAAATTTTCTCAATACAAAGTCTCACGATTTTCGAGATACGAGGTGTGTAAATTAAGTAATGAGACATTTTAATTATGTAAGAGATTTTTTTAATTTCTATATTCGAATAGAATTACAATTCAGTATTATCTCCTTAAAAATAACTTCCTTGGAAAGCCACACAGCGCTGGAGACGGTTCTTCCATTCCTCATAGCAGTGCTGGAACTCATGTACTGGAATAGCCTTAAGCTGGTTGGTTACAGCCGTTTGAATGTTTTCTAAGGTCCCAAAATGACGTCCCTTGGGGAGATTTTTCAATTTCGGGAAGAGAAAAAAGTTACAAGGACTCAAGTCAGGTGAATAAGGAGGCTGAGGAGCCACAGGAATATTTTTACTGACTAAGAACTCGTTTATTGAAATGGTTGTGTGACAAAGTGCATTGTCGTGATGCAATATCTAGTTGTTCTTGATGTTTGGTCTCACACTCATGACCCTTTTTAGAAGTTTTTCAAGAACGTGTCTGTAGATCCGTATTCTATCGACATTTTCATCGGTTCTTGAAGATGAAGGCCTTCCGCTGCGTGGTTAATCTTCAATCGACTCTCTTCCTTCCGAGAATACCTTAAACCACTGACAAATCTGGGCCCTTGAAAAAACGTCTCCGTAAGCGTGTTGAAGTTTTGCAAAAGTATCCGTTGCAAAACCTGATAGCACACCGTTGCTCAAAATTAATGTCACTCATTTTTAAAACGCACTAGAAAAACCGGTTTACGAAAACAGTCACAAAGAACAAACAAATGACTAACAAGTTCAAACTTGTACTGAAGATGCATTACATGTTAAACCTACCGCCCTTCCAAGTTCCGTCTCTAGAGTGTTGCTAGATCGGGTGCTACGACAACAGTTTCATTATTTAATTTACCCACCTCGAATGTAGGTATTGTATTTTTGTAGAATTTTCGGATACTTCGGGCCACTAATTCATTATTATCAACGTACAACATAAAATGAATGTAGTTAAAATAAATTATGTGCAAACAAACTTTTATTTTAAGAAGGTACTAAGATTGGGTTTCTCTATCGTGAAGGCACTTTTTTAGTGAAAATTCATAGAGTATTATTAAATGTTTTAAATTATTTGCAATAACGTTATACTACGGATTTTTAATGCAATTGACTGCAATAGTCTGTCTAATAGAGGAGAAGAACATATTTGCAATTATTAAAGCTTTTTTTTATATTCACATTGTGACTGAAGACACGCGGGGAGAAGAATTGATGCAAATCGCCATATAAATCAATTTCATTAATACAACACGATGTACTTATAACTTCTTATTCATAGACACTGGACTAGTTTACAAAGAACCTTCACGCACACAAAACGTTACCATAATATAATTTGTACATTTTTTGTGAAAAAAAAATAGTTGGGTTCGACAAATGAACCTATTCGCCCAATAGTACGGTGGAGATGTCGGTGTCCTCCCCCTGCATCCTGTCGACGTCCGTGGGCTCTTCTATCACGATCGGCGGCGACTCCTCGATCTTCTTCGGAGCCCTTTCTGCCTCCTCCTCGATCTCCTCCAGCTCGGCGTTCTTCCTCAGCTGCACTCCGTAGTAGACGTGCTCTATGGCGATGGCGATCCAGTCGGCGACGGCGATCAGGAACAGGCCCGCCTGGTCGGGGTCCTCCCTGTTCGGCTTGTCCACGTTCCGCAGGTCGCAGATCTGCTCGAGCACGATGTCGGCGAGGTTGCGCAGCCGCACCGAGATCAGCGGCGGCACGGGGTTGTTGAACGCGTGCTGCATGCCCCGCTCGAACAGCCGCTCCACGAAGCGGTACGCGTTGCCCTCCTGCCGCTGTCGCTTGCGCTTCTGGAACAGCTTGCGCAGCATCTCCTTCACCCTCTTCCTGTGCGACATCTTCTTGGCCTCCCGCCGCAGCTGCAGGAAGTACTTTTCGGTCTCCTCGGGCGTCATGGCGTACAGCTCCTGCAGGTACTGCTTGATCTTCTCCACCTTGTCTCTGGGCAGGTGGTAAGCGTGTTCCTGGTACAGCGCCAATATTATCCTCCGGTTCGGCGTCGCCAGTTTGTCGATCCTCGTTCTGCACGTCTTGTTGTTCTTGTTGCCGTCTTTGTTGATCCGCTGTCTGACGGTGTATTCTTCGTTTTCCTCGCCCGCCTCTTCCTCCATTTTCAAAACGCCTCTGTGTCGGTTGCCACTTTAAATTTAATCGTTTAGTTAAATCCCATTTGATGTACTCGAATAAATTTAGCGTACTGTCATGCTGACGCTGTCATCTGATTGCCGAATATTAAAGGAACCGCTGATCAGTCATCACATAGACACACACGGGAAAAAAGTTCCCATCTAGCCCAGTTGATGCGTAGCCTCAGAGGGTTCAGCTTGCCTTAATTAGGGCAAATTATTTTTTCTTTCTAGGATTGTTTGATGTAAGGTGGGAAGTGTGAAACTAAGTTTTCGACCTCAAAAGCCAAGGGGAGAACTTTTGGCAGGAGAAAACCCACGAAATTTTCGCGCTTTTTTTAGTTTTTTGCTTATATCTCCTAAACGACTCATGATACAGAAAATTATATACGTTCCAAAATTAAAGTAGACAAAATTTCCTACAAAATGCATTGGTCAAAGGTACTTGTATGCCGTGTGGTTCATATTTTACCGAAGTTTGAAAATCGACGAATTTAGATGGGTTCGCCGTTCCAAAATGAACACATCAGTAGACATTACCTTCGAAAAAAATAACTCTTCCTCCTGCTGTGTCCCAGAAAAATTTTAGGGTAATGAGAAAAACAAAAACAATCTAATCCAGATGTTGAAAACACACTTCGAGGCGAATTGCATAAATATTATGGCAGCAGAGGATGCTGATGTTCTCATGGTGACAACAGCTTTGTCTCAATCTCCCAATTTCGATTGTGTATTTATAATCAGCGAATATTTTGACATTATTGTGTTGCTCACTAGGATTCCTAGTTCAGCCAAAACGATCTTATACATGCTGAAACCAGGAAAGAGAGGCAAACCTGGCACATTCTCCTCAACATTATCATATAAGTATGATCCTGACTACATTCTTTTTGCTCACGTCTTCTCCGGTTGTGACACAACGTCATTCCCTTTTGGACATCGCAATACCAAAATATGTGCCCTCCTTGTAAACAACCCTGCATTAAAGGAAGCAGCATCTACTTTTTATGAGGCAACAGCATCAACGTCGATTTTCAAACTTCCGTAGAATGCGAACCACACGACATACAATTAAATTGCACAATGCATTTTGTAGAACATTTTGTCTACTTTAATTTCGGAACGTATAAAATTTTCTGTAGAATACGGCGTTTAGGAGATATAAGCAAAAAACTAAAAAAAGTGCGAAAATTTCTTGTTTTTTCGCTTGCCAAAAGTTCTCCCCCGGCTTTCGAGGTCGAAAACTTAGTTTTACACTCTCCACCTTATACCAAACAGTCCTACAAAAAAAATAATTTGCCCTAATTAATGCAAGGTGGAGTGTTTGTATCAATTGGACTAATCCGCACACGTTTTCGAGGTAGCTGAATCCGAGTCCGCTCTCAGTTTAACCCCATCTCGTCACAACTCGTCCCCATCTCTAACAATCTACAAAAAAAAAATCCTTTTCAAGTAACGAAATTGTAAATATTATCATTTTCTTCGCATGCCTCTCATTCAAAGAAATATTAGCTGTAGAATGATAAACCAAACACCCTGTATTTAACCACAACATATTTTGTAACCAGTGAATAAACTTTATTCTAGCTCAGACGATAGCCACGAATATGCTGAAGACAATAAGTTTCAGTAATAATAAAACGTAATATACTGTAGAGTGTGTGCGATACTTTTCAAAAATGTACCTAAGAATAAAACAACTAAAATAGGATATACCGTATGTGTAAAGCCGACATCGGCCAGTTATGAAAAAGGACAAACAGAAGTGAGACGACAGATAAGAAGCAACCGCATATGCATCGAAGGTAGTGAGGGAATAAGACTGGTTCCCTCACCACCTGCGCTAGGCGTTAGAACGAGAAGTGCAGCATTTGTCGTTTTTCACAACCGGCCGATGTTGGCTTTACACAAACTGTATATGCACACGTCAATGGATTTTGTGAAAATAGCGTTCAGAATGATGCTATCGAATTGCTTTTCATTCTTTTGCTCCACAGGTAAACTGAATTGTGACTAAAAATATTCTGGTAGATAAAACTAGCAGAATGTTCGGTAAACTATAAAAAATAAGTAATATGGTCAAAGTACAATCGGGGACCTATTGTCATATCTTTGTGTAAACTACATACCATATCATATTATTTACTTCTCCTTATTCTACGAGAAAATCCCTATGTTTTTATCTGTACTGAATAGTTTCAGATATAATTTAGATTAAACTCGATAGACGGAGACGAATAAATAAAAAAAGCGATAAACGGTATTAGATATTGGCGACGAGATATATTCCATCGTAATCTTGTAAGGGGTTAGCACTTATATTGATACACGGAATTTTTATGTTGACTTACATTAGGTGTCGTTTTTAAAATAGCAGCTTTTAAGGAAAAACTCTTCGGTTTCCTCAAGAGTTTGTTCTGCACCAGCGAAGTCAAATTCTCCGGAGTTGGGACACGTGGAGGCACAGGCAATAGCCTGTATGCATTTTTTTAGAAAATCCTGAGACAAGTCAATTTGTAATTCTAAAATGACATCTTGCGACGTAAAAATGTCATCCCTAAATTCAACCCCCTTCAGGTGACAACCCCCTTCAGGTGACACATCCCCTAAATATTAAAATTGGAAGTAGGGGCTTGTGATACTTCATTTGAAAGGTCTTTTCATTCTCTATTCAAAACTGCTATGGTTTTAAATTTCATTGCAGAAATTAACAAGAATAAGTTTCTCCAGCGTAGGAAATTCGTTACATTAAAATAAAACTTTTATAAGTAACACTATTTGTCAATTTTAGGTTCTAAAATGTTAATTATAACAAAAGATAAATGTCTGTAATTGCCGACATTCCCTACTATAAGATAAAAACTTACTTACAAAAAAAAATACCGTACAATTTTTTGCTTGACGATTTTGATAGACGAATTGTCTTTTGTGAACAAATGATGCAAATGATAGATGACAATACTTTATAAATAGAAAATGTTTTATTTTCGGATGAATCTACATTTACACTTCACGGCCATGTTAATCGCCAAAACTGTCGTTACTGGTCGAGAGAAAATTCTCACTGGATGAGGGAACTACACACGCAAAACCCTGAGAAAGTTAATGTTTGGGCAGGAATAATTGGAGAAAATATCATTGGTCCCTTCTTTATTGACGGCAATTTGAATGGAGAAACTTAGTTAGCGCTGCTCCAAAATATTGTTGTACCGACGATGGCAAACTTTTATCCAGCTGAAGGAAACCCATAACTCTCAGGTAATGCAATATAGTTCCAGCAGGATGGTGCACCAGCACATTACGAAGTCAATGTCCGGCAATATCTCCACAATCTTTCCAAATCGCTGGATAGGGAGACGTGGTTCTGTAGAATGGCCTGCACGATCACCTGATCTCACTCCGTTAGACTTCTTCCCATGGGGAAATGTAAAAAGTATGGTTTACAAAACCAAACCCGACTATTTAGCTGACGTAAGAAGAAGAATAACACTTGCAATTACGTCGATTACCCTGCAGATGTTAACTAACGTTAGAAGACATTTCTATTTACGTCTAGGATGCTGCCAAGGTGCTGGGCATTTTGAACATCTGCTGCATTAATAATGATTTGTTTTTTATTTTAATGTAACGAATTTCCTACGCTGGATAAACTTTTTTTTTCTTGTTAAGTTCTGCAATACAATTTAAAACCATAGAAGTTTTGAATAGAGAATCAAAAGACCTTTCAAATGAAGTATCACAAGCCCCTACTTCCAATTTTAAAATTTAGGGGTTGTAGCTGTCACCTGAAGAGGGTTGTATTTAGGGATGATATTTTTACGTCGCAAAATGTCATTTTAGAATTAGAAATTGACGTGTCTCAGGATTTTCTTAAAACATGCATAATAATGGAGCTACTGAATTTATTCCATTTGGCTGTTCCACATGTATAAATAAAATACGTTATATAGAGACATCCCAAAAAAAAAACGTCCTCAAAGTTAGCCAAGAAAAAAAAGACGTATTTCTATTCTTATTCGAATTTATAACCTTATTTACTTGTCAAAACTGTCACATCATATGACAGCTATTGATTATTTTACAAATTGTGACAGTCACTTGTCAAAAGTTTGACATAACCGAAAAGCGTAGACATGACCGCTATTTCTATCTCTCTCGTTCATAGCCAGAGTTTTTGACGTTTTTTTTTTGGATGTCTCTATATTACTCAATACTTTGTGAATTACGTACTTTAACTTCACAGGAATTCATAATTTTACCGCTATTCAGTAGCAACGCGATCGAGGACATATAAACGGAGAGCCTGCTCGGAATTACGAAAGTATACGAATCACAAGATCCGACATTATACAGGGTTTATTTAAAAAAAAATACTTCGTTTCAGGTCACGTACACATTCAGTTCTGTTTCTGTTTTTGCAGCCCTCACTATGCAATACACCAAAATGTTTCGCTTTGAAAAAAAAAAATAAATTCGCTAAACAACCGGAGATAAACACCTGTTCAAACTCACGAACGACTGAATAAGTCCACTAGTCCGGGCCTCCCAGTGGGCTTTCTCTTAGCTTCATCGGTCTATGTCTAGTACATAGCATCGTCGTCATCTTCGTCGAGAAAGAGGAGCGCCAGGAGAAGTCGTACGGTGAGTGCATTGGTGTAGCCGATGCGGCCGCATTAGCGCTCGCGACGCAAGAGCCGCGCGGGCATTGTGTAAAAGGAGTGGTGATGTATTTAATGAGATACCGGTAACTAGCGTGGACGTAAATTATAAATAGCGAAGGCCATAGGTTGACATTGAGCGTCTTACCCCGCTGGTATTCGCTGCCGCTATTTCCGTACTCGTACCGCTCTGCCTACGGCGGAGACGCAAACCGGGAATGGTATTTTCTCGTACTAGGGCGCCGAGCGACGGCGCGACGAATCTTTGTACGCGCCCGCCCGGTGGTTGTTCGTCGTCCTCCGGTCCGCCGTCGCCTGCTCGCAGGAGCGGGAATTTATCGGAAACAAAGGAAGCACCAACAGTGGCGGCTCGTCAGGGGAGGCAGAGGAGGCAGTGCCTCCTAGTGATGGGAATCGAAAGCAAAAATATCGATACTCGGTATTGCAAGTATTTTGAATTTTTCGAAGCCGGGTATCGATACATCTATCAAAATTAATCGATATATTGGTAATCAAATGAATACTTTTCTAAAATTTGAACATTTAGAATAATTCAACGTGGATATAAAGTTAAAAAATTATTTGATGAGCAGGAAAATAATCCAAAGTTTAACGAACGATTTATTTTTATTTTTTTATTATTCATTAAAACGGATAAAAGAATTGCTCTGGAATAAACATTCTGAAATAAATTAAAACTTCAAATTTCTCTCCAACATCAAGCGAGATCAACAAAAATAAAAATACTATACTATACTAATATTTCTTTGGTTTTGATCAATAACACAAATTTAAAAAAACATTTCGATTAATCGTACACATAAAAAAAAAGAAAAGTAAACAGGATAGAAGTATAGAATGGTAAACTGACTCTCGAAAAATATTGTTTTCATTCAATTTTTAATGTTTTAATGGTAAAAATTCAATGAAAACTCCCTCCATCGTCGTTTTACTATTACAATTTATTAATGTTTACATATCTTTTTTCCGTGCATCACAAATATTGTCCCTAATAATAAGTCTCATTTTGCTAAAAATGGAACAATTTTTTTATAAACAAGTTTTTCTAACAGTTTTTCAAAAACTAACACACATATAAAGTTATAATAACAGTTTTTTTTTTTGCAAATGTATTTCACTCATTTTGAGTGAAATTTCCAAATTTCTTCAGAGATCGTTGCTAAAAAAAATGAGCTGAGAAAGGTGTTCAGGAGTAAGATGATTTCCTTCATCATCCATAATTCTCCCAGCCAGTGAGAAGAGCCTTTCGGATGGTACAGAGGTACAGACAGTGGAAAGAAACATTCGCTCTTCGGAGGTGCCATTTTTATTTCTGTTTCCTTTTAAAGAATGAAATGGTTAATTATAAAATATACATTAGCATATTGAAATTCGTCCGTTTGAAATATCAAAAAATTTGAACATTAGCAGAAAAGTGTACAGAGAGTTAGGTCAAGAGATGGCCTGTGCTGTATACACAGACTCTTGCCAATATTAAAGCAAAGACAGAGAGTTAGGTTAGGTTAAATACTTACTTGATGTTCATCGAAGTTTTTGCAAAAAAATCCTGCAATAAACAACAGAAATTCACTCTTGTACGATTGTTTTGGCACAGGGCGAACATGCGTTTTTTTACCGGGTAAAAATTTTCCGATACTTATTCGGTATCGCAACGAAAATATCGATATTTTAGAATATCGCTCGAGCGAATTATCGATGCCAAAAACTCGATGTATTACAAACGAAGTATCGATACTTCGATATATCGGATCGGTATCGCCCATCCCTAGTGCCTCCCCTGTGAAAATTCCAAAGAAGATTTTTTTTATAAACCTACCTATACCTGCGTACCTATAATACTTACCTTTCATTTTTACATTCATATCGGGTAAAAAATGATTTCTAAAAATAAAAATATTAATAAACATGCCTGCATATGTCACAGGAGTTTCTGCACTATTATTTGTAACATATTAGCCCTCATAAAAGACCCAGCGCCTAGTCTATCGCCGTGGTGGCATGCCTCCGCACTCAAATGTTTTCATATCTATTTATGTATACGGAATAACGGGTTATCGCGTCACAATCTGCGTCTGTTTAAAATGTAACCCTTAACTTCAGTGGCATTAAAGGCCATTTAAAAAATTGCATAGCGGAGGCAAACAGGCCCACCTTCCACCTCTCACACGTGACAGCGCGGAAAGCGGTTATTTTATTTCATGAATCTAACCTAGAAAATTTATGTTATTATGTTTATTGTCCGGTGTTTCGGAAATTTCGTTGGAAAGTGCCGTTATTCTTGCCGGGTTTTTTCAGTGCTTTGAGTGGTATAGGAGGGTAATAATAATTATTGAAAGTGAACCATATTACTTACGTAAGTCAGTATTTGAACGTTTTATTTAATTAATTATACAACATTATAATGGAGGTAACTGGCGAGTGTGGCAGTTTGTTTGATAATAATAATAATACGAGTTGTAATGACACTCAAATAAATATTTGAACCTGCAATGATATTGTTCAGTATCTTATAAAATACAGATTTAGTTGTCTATCTTATGAGGATAAATTATTTGTTAAAGATTTAAGAATACCACGGTCAGATCTAAGTAAAACTTTAATTAATCGGAGTAAGCCGGCTCGTGGTTTTGTTAATACGTGGTATGATAAATGCAAGTGGCTAAGTGGTTCTTTAACTTTAAATAAATTATTTTGCTGGCCGTGTGTATTATCAAATTGTGGAGAAGATGCTTGGACAAAGTCTGGATTTGATAATCTTAAAAATTTATCTCGTTCAATTGACAGACATTCAAAAAGTCTGGAGCATATTCGTTGTGTTTGTAAATTACATCTTTTAGGCAAACAAAATATTATGAATGTGATCGATTCAGCCCGTAAAATCGAAATTGAAAAATATAATGATTCAGTTCGGAAGAATAGGGACATTTTAAAAAGGTTAATTGAGGTTTGTTTATTTCTTTGCAACCACGAATTCGCATTTCGCGGACATAACGAAAGGTCAGAGTCTCTGAATAGGGGTAATTTTAAAGGATTTGTATCTTTTATGGCAAAGAGGGATAGTGTTTTGCAAGATTTTTCAATTCAAATTCAGTTTCTGAACCAATGAAATATATTAGGTACATTATATTAAACAAATTTACTGAATATATTTTATTGACCAAGTAGAGGTCCTTCTCCTAGCTATACGGTATATTACTAACAATGTTTACCATTACAAAAATTTAGGTAACAAATATTTTTATAAAATTTGTTGCCTCCCCAAAAAAAAAGTCACGAGCCGCCACTGAGCACCAAGTACCTACCCACACAATGTACACGAGGGAACTCCGTTGATCTCTGATGGTTGACGTCTTTGAAGTTTGATATGGCGAAATTATTGAATTTTAAAAGCAATTATAATAATGCGTAATGTGCCAAAAGTGCGTAGACACGCAGTTTTGGAAATAAATCATACTTATTACAAAAAAACAGTAGTTGTTAACCCAGTCTAGACCGTATATCCAACGGCTCGATAATATTAATATACATATGTGCTTTCCAAACGCCGTAAGGATATTCGCTAATAAACAGACTGTTTACCTCATCGCAACTTTTTTACATTTTGCAGCCAGATTTTAAATTCGGTTGCAGTAGAAAAACATAAATGTTTTCATTAGAGCAGGTCGCGTTAAATACAAAGATAACTACGTAATTTAGCTTAATTATTGTGCTGCCTCTTAGTATCAGTAAAAGTTAATTATTGGAGATAATAGAGGCTAAAAAGTACAAAATACGGGAGTCGAGTACATAAATATACATATAATGTACGTGAATCGATAAATATAGAATTTTCCTTAACATCTTTTAGCAACATTTTGTACTGCCTAAACATTACACACCTTAGTTATACGGTACGTTCCTAACGAGAATTAAGACTCAGGATAATGCCTTAACCGCAGTTTTTATATCGAAAAAGTTTGAAATCTATTGGTATCTATAAAGAGTGTCTCATAATTAAAGGGACACAGCAAAACTGCATATTTTTTGAGTAAAAATATCGCGATTTAACCAAACTTATCTTAGTCCAATAGTTAATAGTAGATGACCAAGATACAGGGTGTCAGATAATTTTATTTTCGATTTTCGTAAATAATTTTTTTAAAAGCCGACATATTTGCATATAATTTAATGGCTTTGGTGTGTGTAAAAATTATTAACTCTGAAAACTCGTACTGCATTGCTTCAGTTCTTTAACTGGAATTAATTAATTTCTTATTACTCCAACGAGTGATATAATATGAATAATCAGAATATTCATTGAAACATGTTCCAGTAAAAAAATCGCCTATTTGTTCCACATTTCACGCCCCCCTACTTTAACATGTAAGATGGTAATACAAAAAATGTTATGCCTTAGTATCAGTAAAAGTTAATTATTGGAGATAATAGAGGCTAAAAAGTACAAAATACGGGAGTCGAGTACGTAAATATACATACAATGTACGTGAATCGATAACTATAGAATTTTCCTTAACATCTTTTAGCAACATTTTGTACTGCCTAAACGTTACACACCAACGATACGTTCCTAACGAGGATTAAGACTCAGGATAATGCCTTAAACCGCAGTTTATATATCGAAAAAGTTTGATATCTATTGGTATCTATAAAGAGTGTCCCATAATTAAAGGGACACAGCAAAACTGCATATTTTTTTGAGTAAAAACATCGCAATTTAACCAAACTTACCTTAGTCCAATAGTTAATAGTAGATAATCAAAATACAGGGTGTCAGAGTTATAATTTTATTTTCGATTTTCGTAAATAATTTTTATAAAAGCCGACATATTTGCATATAATTTGATGGCTTTGGTGTGTGTAAAAATTATTAACTCTGAAAACTCGTACTGTATTGCTTCAGTTCTTTAACTGGAATTAATTAATTTCTTATTACTCCAACGAGTGATATAATATAAATAATTAGAATATTCATTGAAACATGTTCCAGTAAAAAATCGCCTATTTGTTCCACATTTCACGCCCCCTACTTTAACATGTAAGATGGTAATACAAAAAATTGTATTCTCTTGAAATGGTAAAACTGCATAGAGACACGAAATACTAAAACAAAAACGAAATAATAAAAAAAACGAAACCCGGAAATATAAGCACTAATTTGCAAACAAGCCGGTAATTATAAAACGTTCACGCACAGACGAAAGTAAAATCATTAACGATATATGTATCCTATTATTATTTCGTAAAATTCGGATAATGTAGAGTACCAAAACTGACTTCCGCCAATCCCCGCCGGCTCTAGCGAAAGGATAGCAAAACGCGTGTGTAACATCAATACTATATTTAAAAAGTGAAAATAATAGAAAATTTCTCTTATATAACCGTGCAAGACTTCACATAATAAACTGCATTAAAGTTGTATTTGTGCCAAGGTAGTTTCGTCGACGCAGGCGCTCGTTCATTCAGTTCACTTTTTTACCCAGATATGTACGTGCTGTAGGTATCCAGTGGCGCCGCCGCCTCGTCGTCACTTCCTTCGGGAGCCCCTACTCGTTATACAGTGTGTCCCATATGCGTGGATTAGTGTCCCTATAGGGTTAACCAAACATCCTATAAAAATAGTTTTTTTTTTTCTGAAATCGTATTTTGTCAATTACACAAACAATTTGATTGAGGAAAATTGAATTTTTCTTACCCAGTCATGTGAAAATAGGCTATCAACATTTCGTTGTGATAAAAAAGTCATACCTCAAAAAATAATAACTGGATTTTATTATTAAAACGTAATATTCAGATTAATGGTTCATTTTATTTATTCAAAATATTGATAGTATAATAGGTAACTTTGGGAATTATATCGAGGAAGATAAACTTGCAGCAACATTTCTTGGCTCGTTTGCCGTTCTTTCTTATACTCGTTTTACAATTTCTACTTTACTTTTATTAGAATCAGTGAAGTAGCCTTCCGGTGCATCTGTCACTCTGAGTTATTAAATATCTCCTGCATGAATTACACTCACATCATTACATTAATCTTAATCTTAAGACGATTAAAACTGATAGAAAATTAAAACTGAACAGTTTTAATCTTCTCCTGAGGATGCCAACTTGGTTGGCGAAACGCGCGTCGAGAAAAGTGTAGTAGTTCGGTGTTTCGTCGAAAACGTCCAGTTTTTTGTTTCTACGCCGAAGGTTCCAGTACCCACTCCAGGAAAAAGGGTTATTGTCTTAGTATCTTCGAGAGGTTCTATGTAATATATGTTGAGCCCCCTTGGAGCGATCGCCGCGCGCCGCTGCCTTTTACCCAGATACGTGTTGTAATCGTTCGTGATCCAAACAACCAGCCGCTGAATTAAGACTTCACGTCTGTCCGGCGCTGAAACGCAAAAACGGAAACCGCATTTCGCGAAAAAACTGCTTCGGCTCCGATATGACTTAATTAAAATACATGTAATCCCCTTTTGTGCGTTTTCGACATACAGGGTGTTTACAGAGTTCATGGAAAAAAATTACAGCATGTTATATTTTGGTAAGATAAGTAATTTTTTTTGCCAAAAAATAAAAATAAAACATGAAATGTAAAGCTATACCTTGAACTAGTTGCGACAGGTACATATGTATGAGAAAACATTTAGAGAACCACTGACTGGATGATCACAACAGTAAAGTCACAAAGAATTCTGCTCTTTGAATGGTAACGACGAGGCAATCTTTGTGCTTATTAGACTGATAACAAAAAGGGAACTGCAACTTTAACAACAAAACCAGATAATTCCCCTAAATCAGTGTCCTAGGATGGGAACGATGTTGAAGTTTTCCCGTGACGTAATTGCCGAATAATGGCAAAAATTTGAACGGTTTAATTTAACTTTTTAAACAACCTTTCTGACGATTTTGTTCAGCTAAATTAATATACTGAGCGATACATTTTCAAGGCCACGTTACCCCTTTTAACGCGTGTAACTTTTTTCAATGAAAGTGATATCATCAGAAATATCACTCGTGAAAAGTTTCTAGGATAAGTGGCTCTTGAAAACCACAGGGTAATATTTAATGCCACCCAATTGTTTTACGTTCAAAATATATTCCATAAAGTTGTAACTTTTATGGATTTTGGCTTTTCCGACAAATAAACGAAAAGAGTCACTTTTTTTTGCCGGCGCCTTTTGCTAATTAGACGAATAAAATTTCGTAATACAAGCGTTTTTTGGGAAACTAAACAATCATTGTTTGCGGTTATTAAGGAACTTTCAATTGGCATTTTTCGTGCACTGTGTATAGTTTTTTTTTCGGAAAGGTTTAATGAAAACTTCTTTCAGTCATCCAAGGTTTTCATGATCCCTTGTTTATGACATTATGAGTAACTGTGACTATATTTGTGTATAATATGTAGTTCGAGCTAACGGCTTGTATAAAGACTGCCGCTCTGGCTGCAGCATATTAACAATAATAATAGCTAAATTTTACCACAACCGTGGATATACGAGGTTGTAAAATTAGGCTAGCGATATATATTTAAACTTCTTTGTATTCAAATGTTTGTGCCAGTTAATGGTGCTGTGTGAGAATGACTGTTTTCGCTTTCATTTGGTGACCTGGTTTCTGTTACATCTAGAAAGTGTAGGTATGGCGTGCGCAGCGCTGTCTAAATAAATAGGTACCTATAATGCCGGCCACGGCGCTGCGTACGTTCCTGAAGAATACAGAAGGAAAAGCCCTGGGTATCCATTAAAAAAATATGTTGGTTAAACAGCTACAACATTTTCCTTTCGATCCACTCCTTGACAGCATATTTAAATTTCAGAAAAAAAATATCCCAAAAAATATTTTAGCTCTAAAAATAATGGAGAAACGGAGGGGAATGTATACGAACTCAACAAAAAATTTAAAACAAAAAGATGTATATGTCTGCCTCACCCGCAAATCTTTTTTTCCCATATTTTCAAATATTTGTGATGTGATTTTTCCTTTTTATAAAATAATAGTTAAATATGTATACCCCGTATACGGAAATGGTTTCCAAGACAGGCGAAGATTATATACTTACATATGTAATTTTTTTTCGGCTAAATATTCGTATTTTTATGAATATTTAGGGACAACATTTTTCTTCTAAATTTCTTCAAAGATGCTCTTCACTATTCCATACGTGGATGTTGAAGTAATTTATACTTGGTTTTATCGTTTGAGGACTTCGTCGTGCTGCAAAATTAGTCTACATTGTATTCCATATTACTTATTGTTAGAATATTGCAATAGCAGGAGAGAAGTGCATCCTTAACAAAAATAACACTCGGTCAGCAAAACAACCGGTACCTAATCCAGTTACAGGTAATAAATACACAGCGAAATGTACAAATATACAGGGTGGGCCATTTTAATCTATTATCATACTAATCACCTAAATATTTCACCAGGGAAGCTCCAAATTGAAAAAAAGTCTTAACAAAAGTTGTCGAGCATGAAAAGGGCCATCTGACGGTGACCTTTTATTTGACCTTGAACTTGACCTTCAGGGTCATTTCAAGGTCAAGTTGAATTTTAAAAAGGAACACCTAATTTTGACCCCGGATTCAGAAAGAGCGGGAAATTTTACGTTCGGATAGATGTTTGCTCTTTTTTTTAAAATTTTTTTTAGGGGTCATTTCAAGGTCAAAATTACAAAGAACGTCTAAAAACACCAAAAAATCATGAAAAAAATGATTTTTCCTTACACTTTGCGTAAAAGCGGTGCTTGAGGTAGTATTTAAAAAAAAAGAACTTACCGTTGCCTCTAACCTTACTTTTAGCGTTACCCAGAAACAACGACGTGGACGTAGTAAGGACTGTTTCCTTTTGGGGTGCTTGATTACCGTGAGTCCCCTAGCCTCTCATGTTCAAATTCAATTAATACAGCACAGAAAAATCGCATAATATTACGATAGTGGTAAATGCACAAATCAGAATACACAGAAAAATGTGACTACTATGTAGACGATGGAAATAGCGGTTATAGTTTTAAACACGGAGTAATTATTATAAGAAAAAATTTTGAAATATCAATTACAAAATTTTATTTCACTTGTTTTTCCGCCTAGCTTCTTATTCTTCCCACATTTTTTTTTTTAGTTTAAAAAATAAAATAGGAGTACGTGATAAATATTACTGGCTCGAACTATTAAAAATTATCTGAATCCTTATAATTACTGATTATTAAAGCCGACTAAACAGTGCGGCGGCCCACAAAGTTTTCACACATCTCGACGTAAACAACAGGGTAAGTTTAATCCATCTCTTTCTAAATTACAACAGTTTATTGTTTTCATGAATTTTGTTTTTGCACATAGGGGAAACCGGGGCGGAACGATGTACAGGGGTAGAACGGGGTGGGTTTTATATTTCCCGCTGCAGACGCCAGATACTACTAGCGCCCTCTGTCATTATTTACTAGAACCCCACGGATCAGCTGGTAACAATAAACGGGTTGCTGCAAACAGTTTAGAGTGCATTCGACCAAACGTGCTACAATTGTGTGTGTTGGTACAACTTTTCGGCATTTTAAACACAACGTAAGTTAATTATCTACTTGTTTTGGAGATTCTTGTTTATTTTAATGTATACGGCATGATTTTAAGTATCTTTAGACATTGATACGCCAAGATATTGATAAAGCCTGTTTAGCCAAAGGTTATGTTTGGTTTTTAAGTACATGTGGGGCAGAACGGGGTGGGGCACAACGGGGCAACACCCATTCCGCCCCGGCTTTAAATAACTATATAAACATGAATTTTATGTTATTTTAGATGGTTCGCAAATATGTTCGAAAGACCGTTAGGCAACAGTGGCGTACTAAAACTATGGAACAAGCAGTAGATGCTGTTATTAGTGGCATAGTGAGCAGCAGGAAAGCATCAATTCAGTTCTAACTTCCACAAACTACATTAGAAAGATATGTAAAAAAACGTAAGGATGATCCAAATTCTGTAGTTGACAAAACAGCTGGTAAATATCATTGTGTTTTTACTAAAGATCAAGAGCTAGAACTGGCGATGTATTTAAAGGATATGCAAAATAGGTTATTTGACTGACTGAATCAATAGAAAGGACCAGTGGCGGTGGGCTATAAGGTGCGCTGGTGCGCGCGACTACCAACAATTTAGCATTAATAATTTTATTTAGTAATTAATGGATGCATTCTTAATTTATCGCCTTGCCGCATCCCTAGCGTTAATACCATCTGAATATTATTTGGCCGCAGCGTACGAATCCACTAGACGCTAGGTCTCTATCTCCAACGCCACTGGTTTCCGATCGCGGCGCGATGCGCAATACGAAAAAAGCGGCCCGACGATCATGCTTCCGTGCAATACGAAAAAGCGAACGCGTATGTTACTGCTTGCCCCTCCACAATTAGGACGCGTAGTGGGCGAATCCTATAGATATGATGTGCGGAGTTTAAGAGCGCATGAGAGTGATCGATCGGTTAGTTTATGAATTGTTTTCGTACATTGCGATTGCTGTTTTATCGCTCACGTTTTATAAATATAAACTCGGTTACAATCTAGTTTGGAATAATGAATTATATTCAAAACTTATTAAAAACTCCATTCTCTAATTAGTTTGGAGGAAAAAGTGCAAATTAAAACTCTAGGTAGGCCCACTCCAAAAATTTAAATTAACCGTGAAATGAAAAAGTAAACAATTTGTAAGAACATTTAATAATGACTTATTTAAAAAACATTTGTGGTTAAGTGGATGCGATGTATTGAACGCAGTGTTTTGTTTGGCGGAGAAACACCTTGGACCAAAACTGGAGTAACGGATTTAAATCACATAAACGAGAAAATAAAAAAAAAAACATGCAAATTCTGCTGGACACATGAATAATGTTTTGAATTTAGCCATGCTAGGCACTGCAAATATTGCGACAATGCTCGATTCTGCTCGACGAGCAGTGGCAGCATACAATGAAGCGGTTTCAAAAAAACAAGTATGTTTTAAACATTATTATTAACTGTATTCGTTTTTGTGGAAAATTTCTATTTAAAACGAATAAAGACATTTTTGCGAACACCATGTGCCATGAAAGATGTCGGCTTTGGCTAGCTCTCCATTGAAAAAGACTATTACAAATATCGAAAATTTTAACAACAAAGTAATTGAAAATTTTGCACAATGTAAAAATCGCAGAATTGAGCTATTTACAAAGAAAATTAGGTAAGTTTTCAAATTATGGGTTAATAAGAATAACCTTAATATATAAATATTTATTCTTGGGATATTTTTCTTATCGTTATTTTGTGCCCCCATTGAGCACCGCCACTGGAAGGACAAACCAAGTTAAGGAGGCACAAAAAAATAAAGTAAAAAGAAATCTGTCAGGTCAGAAACAAAAGAGAGCAAAAAAGCAAAAGATAATAGAAGAAGTGGAAGAAAGCCCTGATTCGTCTGAGGAGGAAGACGACGCGTTATGTTTATATTGTAATGATCAATATTCAGCTTCAACTGAAGGTTGGGTTTCATGCATTCAGTGCAAAAAGTGGGCTCATAATTCTTGTGCGGGGAAAGTGACGATGATGAATGTACTTGTTTGTGAAATATGTAGGTCTATAATGCCGTCCCCATCTGCCCTGTCGGGCAGAATGGAGTGAAGGAGACGTTTGTTTTTAAGTCAAACATGAAATAAAAAACTATTAGTTTGTTTTTCTTTTGTTTTTGTTTACAACTAATAAAGTATTTTTTTTTTTTTAATTTATTTAACGTCATTTACCCTATCAAAAATAAATTAAACGTTTTCCTATTGCCCGGCTTCTCCTGTCGATTACGGCCCGCTGCCGGATTGCCAGCTTACTGATTATCCTCCAAAAGTGTGATATGATATGATTTTAGGGGGGTTAGTGTCTCACAGGCCCACAAAAAAATTATTTTTTTGACTGGATAAGAACATAGTTTTTCCCTGAATTTTTTGACGCTGAATCAAATGGTTGTTTCTAGTGATAAGGTATTTCGTCAATAGCAAATAAAGCTTAAAGGAATAAACTCATAACATTAAGTTTCTGGGGTCGCTGAATCAAACCGGTGTCCGTTTAACCGTAGCACGTTAGTATAAAGGTAATTTCAAGGTCAAATTTTTGCCTCATTAATGCGTGTTTTAGTGATTTGACCTTGGAGTGCTCTTGAAGTCACGTATATGGTAAGAATAACAGCAGATTCTAATTCAGCGATCCCAGAAACATAAATTTGGTTTATTCCCTTTTAAGCCTTTTCGCTATTTGGATCCTTGTCCTGACGTGCTACTTCAGTCCACGACCCCAGAAACAAGATATTGGGTTTATTCTCTTGTAAGCCTTTATTTCGCGATTTGACCTTGAAATGACCTTGATCCTGACGTGTTACGGTTAAACGGACACCGGATTTGGATTCAGCGTCAAAAAATACAGGGAAAAACTAGTTCTTATCCATAGTCAAAAAAAAATTGTGGCCTGTGCAATTATCCAGCTTACTCAACGTTTTCCGGAGAAACCACCCTAGTAATGACAATACGCAGTTGAACTGCCGAGCTGTCAACTTTGGCAACGTATAGAGAATATGATGAAAACATGCTCGTGTTCTTACTATTCTAGCAGCTATACATCTTAATCTTCTATTAGCAGTCGTGTTGAAAGGGAAATCGGTATACCGAGAAGAACATTTTTGAGAATTTGAGAAGCCTTAATTATCATGCCTATCATATTACTCTTGTCCATGAATTAAGACCAAATCGTATTCAATTAAGGATTGGAATTTGACAATGGGCTTTGCAAATTGTAGAAAACGATCCTCAATTCCTTAACTTTATGTTTTTCTCCGATGATATATTTCGTAGCGATGGACAACTGAATAGGCACAATTGCCATTATTGGTCAAACGAGAATCCTCACATGTAAACCATCAGCATTGTTGGAGCCTCATGGTATGGTGTGGAATTATAAATGGATATCTGATTGGTCCTTACTTTTTGAGCAAAATATTAATAGAAATAATTACTTAGAATTATTAAGAGACTGGTTGCCAGAGTTATTGGAAGATGTTGATTTGGAAACAAGACGAAGAATGTGGCTTCAGCAAGATGGTGCAGCACCACATTTTGCACACATCGTACGTAATTTTTGAATGAAAATTACAATGGCCGATGGATTGGAAGAGGAGGTCCAGTTAACTGGCCACCTAACTCTCCTGATTTGACAGCTCTAGATTTTTATTTATGGGGTTATTTAAAAAATGTTGTTTACCAACTACGGCCTACAAATGTTGCAGACATGCAAGATCACATTCGCCAAGCATGCGCTAATATACCTAGACAAACACTACTTAACACCGTACGTCATTTTCAAAGGCGTTAAACTTTGTGCCTACAGGCAAACGGAGGCAACTTTGAGCACGTGCTCAATGGTTAAAATGATAACCGTAATGAAGAATTAGTGGTTATCATTTTCACCGATAGTGAGAGGCAAGGGGACTCACGGTAAACAAGCACTCCGGACGTGAGAGGCTAGGAGACTCACGGTAAACAAGCACTCCGATAGTGAGAGGCAAGGGGACTCATGGTAAACAAGCACTCCGAACGTGAGAGGCAAGGTGACTCACAGTAAACAAGCACTCAGAAAGTGAGAGGCAAGGGGACTCACGGTAAACAAGCACCCCGACCGTGAGAGGCAAGGGGACTCACGGTAAACAAGCACTCAGAAAGTGAGAGGCAAGGGGACTCACGGTAAAAAAAAGCACTCCGAACGCGAGAGGCAAGGGGACTCATGGTAAACAAGCACTCCGAAAGTGAGAGGCAAGGGGACTCACGGTAAACAAGCACCCCGAACGTGAGAGGCAAGGGGACTCACGGTAAACAAGCACTCAGAAAGTGAGAGGCAAGGGGACTCACGGTAAAAAAGAGCACTCCGAACGCGAGAGGCAAGGGGACTCACGGTAATCAAGCACCTCAAAGGAAACTAAAAAGTCCTTTACTACGTCCAGTCGTTGTTTCTGGGTAACACTAAAAGTAAGGTTAGAGGCAACAGTAAGTTCTTTTTTTTAAATACTACCTCAATCACCGCTTTTGCGCAAAGTGTAAGAAAAAAATCATTTTTTCATGGTTTTTTGGTGTTTTTAGACGTTTTTTGTAATTTTGTCCTTGAAATGACCCATTAAAAAAATTAAAAAACAAGATCAAACCTCTATCTGAACGTAAAATTTCCCACTCTTTCTGAATCCGGGGTCAAAATTAGGTGTTCCTATTTAAAAATCAACTTGACCTTGAAATGACCTTGAAGGTCAAGTTCAAGATCAAACAAAAGGTCACCGTCAGATGCCCCTTTTCATGCTCGACACCTTTTGTCGAGATTTTTTTCGATTTGGAGCTTCCCTGGTGAAATATTTAGGTGCATAGAATAAATACACATATATATGTACAGAGTGATTGATTATACTAAACAACGATATTTTCCAAAGTGTAATTAACTTTATTGAAATGATTTAGAGCACCATGATATTGGAAAAAAAATACTGTTCGTTTCAAAACCAACGAATCCATCTGAAAATGATGGAGATTTTACTTTCTAATAGTAAAACTTAATTCATCACTTCATTTCACCTCAATTGATGCAAGCTTCCAACGTTATTATCAAAAACAGTGGGTAGAATTATTTTATTGAAACCCACTTTGTTGTTTATAGGAGAATCGCTTTTGTAAATATACGTATGTACATATGTAGCTACTGCCTTTTCAGGATATGAAATTTGTTATATTCTTTTTTATTACAAGCCCAATACTCTTCAGTATACGTGGACACGTGCGCTGAGTTTTTAAACCCGGCAGGTACATCAAAAAATATAACCAGATGATGGCAACTATTTCTTTTCATTTATCAATAAAAATAAATTATATCTTCCTCGTCTAGTATGTGTAGATAAAACTATTTCGGTCAGTAAATGAAAAGTTATGCGTAACAATATCTTATTCTTGAACTTTTAACCTATTTTATCTAGTTCGACCGCTATACTGATATTCAAATTAAAACATCCACGTACGTGCTGTCTAAGGCTGTACTTATTTCCGGATTACATATGTGTGTATTATATGTCGCATAACGAAATCCTCCATTTCACTAAAAGCCTAGGTATCTAGCAAAATTGTTATGTCACACCGTTTGGTCCTTTTGCCTTGGAAGTTCCTGGAAAAACTTTTATTCAGTCATCTGGTATTGCTAGCAAGTTCAACACAATCTGGCTCATAGACCAGCGTCGGTAAACCCGCGGCACGCCAGCGTATCTTCTGCGGTACGCAAGGGAGAATAAAAAGTTTTAAATCCTAATTCTTTTTACAATATTTAAAAAAAATGAGAATTTCATTTAGTTTATTTCACCTTCATTATGATAAGTTTGGTCTTATTCACAATTTAAATATTATAATTTATCACACTGTTCCGTTTCATTAATATAGTATGACGTATTTGCAAAATGGTCATACATATGTTTTAAAACTAAATGAAATTCAAAAAGTTCAAAAGGCATATAATTTTTGGTCCCTGGATTTTCTACACATTTTTATTACAGTACTTAGATACAGGCTATATATTTTTCTATTTTTTTCGTTTAATAACATCTTCTGGAAATCTGAATAACCCATTCTTATGAAGAAGAACTCATTGTGTCATTTTAATTCCAGGATTGAAATTTTGGTTTGGTTTTCCGGCGAAGTGTTGTGAATCTCGTCAGTATAGCTCCAATTTTTCGGAATTGTTGAGGTATTACTAGTGTTAAGGCCCTATTGCATAACCAATTTCTGCGGCGTCAGCCGGCTTGCGAAGAGGATCGAGCATTTGCATGCGACATCCACAAGAAGAAGAGGCCATTGACGACAAGGCAAAGGGGAAACCAGAAAAAGGTACTTATTTTTGAGTAGTATTCAAGTATTTCCAATTTTGAAAAAAAATATATTTACACTGAATAATACAAAGATTGACCTCTGTTATATTATCTAAAAGCTCTTAAAGAAAAATAATAACAAGAATAACAAAAAAAGAAAAATACTAACCAACAGGGACCCACTAATAACAGCAGTAGCAAGAGAGGACGCTGGTTACACGCCCTTGAGCCTAAGATGTGAACTTCTTCCGGTCGACGACCAACAGAAGAGAAGCTCGGAGTTAGCCACTTCAGAATGCTACAGCCAGACCACATCGACAAAGAAAATTCATTAAAATGGTTTACCGATGGGTATCTGTACCTCGAAACCGAAGGCTTCTTGTTTGCCTTTCAGGACAGGGTTATAAAAACAAGAAATTACCAGAAGGGTATCCTCAGAGACGACGTCGAAGACATGTGTAAGAAACGTGGATCTGCAAGCGAAACTATAGAACACATAAATAATAGAGATAATAGAGATAAACTATAGATGCACTTAATAATATGCAGAGTCAGCATATCTCGGTAGGCACAACCAACTTGCGAAGATGATCCACCAACAACTGGCACTCAAATATGGCCTGTTAGCGACGGCTCTGTCATACTACAAATATACCCCAGAAGCTGTGCTGGAATCGGAAGCAGCAGTGATGTACTGGGATAGGCTATTCATCACCGATCGAACAGTGGAGTTCAACCTACCAGATATTGTGCTGATCAACAAGGTACAACGCAGAGGGATCATCATAGACATAGCAGTGCCACTTACCCATAACATTCAGAAGACGAAAATGTATCAATCTATCAGAGGGAGTTATGACGACCGGATTCAACAAGAACATCGCGGAATTACTTTATTTTTACGGCATTACTTTAGGCAGTTGTACTACAAACTTGTCACATTGTTAGAAAGGTTTTGGGATAAGATGCATTTCCTCCCCTCGCCTGAGCCTAATTCCTGCTGGAGGCGGGGATGAGCTATCAAGCCATCACTGTCTGCAGCAGGAATGGGTGAATGTTTCCCAACGTTTACGCTGAGAAGGGCGACTATAAAGTCGACGAAATAATAATAATAAAATCGAAGATACCGTTTCCAAAATATACCTTTTCTCTTTTTTTATTTGCGCAGAATATAAATATTTTTTTAATATCAGTCAATTCTGTAATCAGGATCAAGCCACAGAGCTTAAAAACCACATACGTATATACAGAATTATCCCGAAAAGTGTGGGTCTGTCTTTGCAATGTTGTATAAACTAACAATGTGTAATAAAAATTATATCATTTTTAATTCCGGCGCAAGGAACTAATATTTTACATTTGGATGAGTGAGGTAATTCTGAATATTTTTTCAAAATTCATTTTTTCCCTTTAAGCAAAAAACAAAGGTACTTAGTTATCTCTTAACAAAACATGACTTTTAATTTTTTTTTTGGACACAAATGTATTACAAAAATATATTTTTCTCATCGTGAACAGTATTTGTTGACAAGCAAAACATTTTATGAAGAATGACTTTCTGTTGAAAAATGCAATTTTCTATCCATTACACCTATTGTAAACCGCATCCATGGACATATTGTACAGGGTTTGTATAAAAAGTAATGATTCATTTTTTTCCTCACGCGACTGTACTTCCCGACACACTGGCAGCTGGCGGGTTTGATGGTGGGAACTCTAAGCTTCGAAACGGCGGGTTGGGCAATCGTCTGCAACCACTTGCTTGGGCAGCATCGTCTTTTTAGTGTATTCTGTGATAAAACTCGGTCGAAGCCCGAAATGCAGAAATCAATTGAGCAGCGTGCTTTTACGTGGAAATGCTCAAAAGATTGAAACAAAGAGTCAATAGAGTGAGGCCAGCCATCGCCGCCGATTGGAAGCTTCACCACGACAATGCTTCAAGTCATTCCTGCTTCGAGGTGAGCAGCTACCTCGCCAAGAACGGGATTTCAACGATTCCCCAGCCAGCCGCCCTACAGTCCCAACCTGGCTGCCACGGCACTCTGGACGCCATCAAAACGGCGTCCAGGCAGTGGCGGCTCGTGGATGTGTTACATGGGTGGGCACAGGGTGTGTCAGTAGGATTATTCATTAACTACCAATGGCGCCGCAGTGAACCAAAATTTTTAAAATTTTCAAGGTCATGCGTTTTACTGACACTTCAGAATTTCAATGAAAAATGCTTTTATACGAAAATATAGACTCTCACAAGAATAATTTTTGGGATTTGGTAGCTTTTTGAAATAATATTTAGCCACGAATATTGAGGGCTTAAATATATTAAAATAATGGGTGGCAACATGTGAAAAAAATTTGATATAGGTATCTTACCGTTATTTGTAGAGGAAATCAGCTCGCCTGTCTTTATGCCTTTTCATGTCCACAAAAATTTTATACAATTAATTATTTGGTTTAAAATATGTCTGTTTTTATCCACATTTTCATTGTGACGTCTTATATTTTCACGATAAGCACTATCAAGCTGTTGCCTTATGTATACCTTTCCCAACACACTAAAATCTAAGACGTTATGTAAATGTTTTTCATTGCAGCTAGCATGTTTCTTAGCTCGTTCATTTAAATGTTTTAAATCACTCACCCCTTCTCGAGTCCATGCACTTGGGTTGCCACCCATCACTAAATAAATAAAACAAAACAGTGTGTTTCTTTTAGGACACCCACATAACCACTTAAATCTGTCGTAGACACTACTATTAAAATTTCGTGAATAATTTCGCGATTTTCCTATGTCTGTTTTGGAAACCATCAAATCGGGTATCGGCCTTCCTAACCGTTTAATTTCCGTTCGGATCTCGTATGTAATATCTTTATTAGTCAATAAAAAGTTCACCGAATTCATTTTGAAACGTTTCACAATCAAAAACAGTAAAAACACACTTCTCAGCGAAGAAAATAAACAATAAAACTAAAAACGGTCACTCAACAAGTGTGACCCGTTCAGCTGATTTTCGAACGATTCAACGACGTCTGTTTGCTGCAATCGTCGCCAAACTTTACCAGTCACCGAAAAAGCCCGATTAAAAACGAGGGCTGGGAAACTATGTGCCCACGCCCACGCGCGCGAAATACGAGGAATTCAGAGTACGGTGGCTCGGTGATCGATCGATAGTCTGTCATATATATGTGATAAATATCATTATTTGTGGTATAAAAGGAATAATAATTAGAATATGAATAGTTTGTCGTATACAATTAATTGATATTATTGTAACAGTAATTTATAGTAAATTAACACAAAAGAAATATTTTCTATTGAAATTTGGGCTGGGCACGTGCCCCTGTGCCCTTTATCACCAGCCGCCACTGCGTCCAGGGCGTCCAAGCCATCAAAACGCGAACTTCAAAAGACATTCCGGAAGCCGCCTTCGCCTTCGAATAGTAGAAACATCGCTGGCAGAATGTGTGTGGATGGCCAAGGGACATACTTTGAAGAGTAATAGTGATTTGTAGTTATATTCACAATAAATAATTTTTTACAAAGTTAGTTTCACTACTTTTTTTACAAACCTTGTATTTATATGAGACATTTTTTTTGTATTGCAGGTAGGTCCCGAACGAGGAGGAGTAGCATTTTCAAAGTATGAACTTTTAAGCAGTGTTCTCCTACAAATTCGCCGATTGCTGGTGGCAGCTGCTCTGCTATCCATTCTTCGAGACATCTCTAACGCAATTTGAATAGGACTGAGTTAATTGAATTGCAAGGCTTAACAGTAATATCACATTTTATAAGTTTTAGTCAATTACTAAACTATAAGGAAATTCGAAAAAATCCTTAAATTTTGTTTTACTGTCATTTAGATGTTTCTCTTTTACAAGCTTTTATTTAACTTGCAATGTATGTTTGTTTGTTTGTTTGTTTGTTTGTTTGTTTGTTTGTTTGTTTGTTTGTTTGTATGTTTGTGTTTGTTTGTTTGTTTGTTTGTTTGTTTGTTTGTTGTGTTTGTTTGTTTGTTTGTTTGTTTGTTTGTTTGTTTGTTTGTTTGTTTGTTTGTTTGTTTGTTTGTTTGTTTGTTTGTTTGTTTGTTTGTTTGTTTGTTTGTTTGTTTGTTTGTTTGTTTGTTTGTTTGTTTGTTTGTTTGTTTGTTTGTTTGTTTGTTTGTTTGTTTGTTTGTTTGTTTGTTTGTTTGTTTGTTTGTTTGTTTGTTTGTTTGTTTGTTTGTTTGTTTGTTTGTTTGTTTGTTTGTTTGTTTGTTTGTTTGTTTGTTTGTTTGTTTGTTTGTTTGTTTGTTTGTTTGTTTGTTTGTTTGTTTGTTTGTTTGTTTGTTTGTTTGTTTGTTTGTTTGTTTGTTTGTTTGTTTGTTTGTTTGTTTGTTTGTTTGTTTGTTTGTTTGTTTGTTTGTTTGTTTGTTTGTTTGTTTGTTTGTTTGTTTGTTTGTTTGTTTGTTTGTTTGTTTGTTTGTTTGTTTGTTTGTTTGTTTGTTTGTTTGTTTGTTTGTTTGTTTGTTTGTTTGTTTGTTTGTTTGTTTGTTTGTTTGTTTGTTTGTTTGTTTGTTTGTTTGTTTGTTTGTTTGTTTGTTTGTTTGTTTGTTTGTTTGTTTGTTTGTTTGTTTGTTTGTTTGTTTGTTTGTTTGTTTGTTTGTTTGTTTGTTTGTTTGTTTGTTTGTTTGTTTGTTTGTTTGTTTGTTTGTTTGTTTGTTTGTTTGTTTGTTTGTTTGTTTGTTTGTTTGTTTGTTTGTTTGTTTGTTTGTTTGTTTGTTTGTTTGTTTGTTTGTTTGTTTGTTTGTTTGTTTGTTTGTTTGTTTGTTTGTTTGTTTGTTTGTTTGTTTGTTTGTTTGTTTGTTTGTTTGTTTGTTTGTTTGTTTGTTTGTTTGTTTGTTTGTTTGTTTGTTTGTTTGTTTGTTTGTTTGTTTGTTTGTATGTATGTTCGGGTCAAATCTTGCAACTGAATTTTAAAATAGTTATCCTCAACCGATTGAGATGAAATTTTGCATACACGTTTAGTTTGGATGACAATGAATGGTTAACTAAATTATGTCATTCTAAATTCAAAATGGCGGACGGTCCAAGATGGCGGAATAGTTATTTTTTGCGCATTCCCATGATATGGGTATCAAATGAAAGGGTTTGCTGAGAGGAAATAAGAAAAATAAAATGAATTTACTCTAAATCCAATATGGCGGACCGCCCAAGATGGCGGACTAGTTATTTTTGCGCACTCCAATATGGGTATCAAATAAAAGGGTTTGCTGAGAAGAATACGAAAAATAAAATGAACACTCTAAATCCAATATGGCGGACTAGTTATTTTTTGTGCACTCCCATGATATGGGTATAAAAATGAAAGGGTTTGCTGAGAAGAATACGAATAAATTAACGTATGCGTTCAACCCTTCGAGGAGATGGTGTACTACTGCCCGGCTAAACAGTAAGACTTAGCGGGGTCGTGACTTAAGCCAATATCAACCTATACCCTAGGCAAATTCTAGCGGTGGTGAAAAATTTCAAAATGGCGAAAAACAAGATGGCCACCATGCCAATTTTAAAGAGTTATAACGTGGTATAGGTTAGGGATAGTATGAACAGGTTGAGAAACATTTAGATACAAAAACACGACGATAATTAAAAAAAATAAATAAATTAATAATAAAAAAAATTAAAAACAAGCTTTTATTTAAATGCTCTAAAAAGAAGAAAATTAATTTTACATTGATTCCAAACCTCAATTTATTACATTACACAATTTATATGATATAAAAGCTTGTCACCGAGATTTACTTGTGTAGATAAACAAGAATGTAATAATGATGTAACTTGATCTTGACAGAAGAAAATCTAAGAAAAAAAGTATGTATTTTATAAAATAGGTAAATACATCTACACAAGTAAATCTCGTGACAAGCTTTTATATCATATAAATTGTGTAATGTAATAAATTGATATGTTTGATTCAATTTAAAATTTATTTTCTTCTTTTTAGAGCATTTAAATAAAAGCTTGTTTTTAAAATTGTTTTTTATTATTGATTTATTATTCTTTTAGTTTTT
Source organism: Aromia moschata (assembly GCA_029963805.1). Classification (NCBI taxonomy): domain Eukaryota; kingdom Metazoa; phylum Arthropoda; class Insecta; order Coleoptera; family Cerambycidae; genus Aromia; species Aromia moschata. The sequence goes on along the minus strand of JAPWTK010000150.1, from coordinate 646,682 downwards.
TTTATTTAAAGTTATTCTTATTAAAATTGATTAGAATCTTTCTGTTTTTTAAACATATTTAATTCTTTTTTCATATGCCTCTTATTTTCTAGTGTCAAGAGTAAAACTATATTTTATATTTCCGTAGAATGAGTGCATTTCTACAATATTCATTGTTTTAATGTTATAATCCTAGGACATTCGCCTGAGACTATCATAGCTGTAGACGGGTGTATACAGGCAGGACAAGGGCTCATGTCTTGACGATTTAGTAGCATTATTATACCCGGTGCTCGGTTACCAGCGACGGCGAATTTATACAGCGAACGCTGCGTTTACCTTTACTCTTCCATGTTTTCTTTTACGTATTGCGGCAAGGAAAAAGTCTATTGTTATGATAGTGAGTGTAATTTGTGACCTATGGTTCATTTTATGTTATCACTAGCGACCCGCCCCGGCTTCGCACGGTTTACGACATCACATTAGAAACCTCTAAAGTTATCATTGTTTCTCTACTATATTATGCATGTATTATACATATATTATAAACCTTCCTCTTGAATCACTCTATCTATTAAAAAAACGCAGGCCTTCGACGCGCTATCTATAGGCACGCGCCGCCGGCCGGTACCGCCGCAACCGCTATGTCCCTGTATTTTAAATCTGTAATATCTTCGAAAATATTAATTTAAATTACATGCTGTAAAGGGCCATATTGTTCTATATTAAATGCACAATGTATTTAAGGTACCTAATTGGATAAGGATTAATGCCTGTATTGCTTAAAATCGCTTCGTAAATAAGCCAATATTTCTCGTAAGAAGTAAAGGATAAAAAATGATTATTGTGGGTTATCCCCAAGAGATAGACATATACCATCGCGGACTTTTTTTGTAGACCTTTTTTAAGGTGTACAATACTGTAGTACATTATTTTGATCTATCTCGTCGGGTTCAGCCAGCGTTTGCAATGTAAGCGCAAAAAAATGTGTTTATTTACGACATCACATTAGAAACCTCTAAAATTATCAGTGTTTCTCTACTATATTATGCATGTATTATACATATAAACCTTCCTCTTGAATCACTCTATCTATTAAAAAAAACGCATCAAAATCCGTTGCGTAGTTTTGCAGATCTAAGCATACATAAGTAGGGACAGACAGCGGGAAGCGACTTTGTTTTATACTATGTTATGATTATGATGAATCATTCCCAGATGAGTAAATTAAGTTCTTCTTTCTTGAAGTTACTTTGTGAATTATAAGTTTACCATTATTTTACAAATTTAACTTTATTCAATACTAGTTGTCCCGGCAGACGTTGTCCTGCCCTTTTAATATCAAATTTAATGAATTTATGACTATGGCGCTACTTATCGAATTTTAGCATAGCTATAAACCATTGTCTCGACAGTTCAAGTAAATACCACCTCAATCGGTCAAGTCGTTCAAAAGTTAGCACGATCACCGATCACCCGTATGTTACTGATTTGCAGTGGACATCAATTACAAATTTTCTGTATAATTTTTTTTCCGTGAATTTTTCCGATATTTTAATAGTTATTCTGCTATTCGGGGCAGAGACGAATCCGACAGATCAAAGATCGCAAAAATCGGTCCAGCCATTCTTGAGTTATAAATGGTGTAACTAACACGACTTTGTTTTATATATTAAGATATACCACTTAACCCGTTAACGCCCAAGACAACGCAATTTTTAACTCTTTTTCGTGCTATGTTTCCAATAGTAAAAAGAAAGAATATTGCCACCAAACCTATGTACCTCAGTATTTTTAGGTGTGCTCTTTCGATTTCCGGGGTTAAATTTTGGTTTCTAGTTCTCAGAAAAAAATATATGGCGGCTTTAAAATTGAAAAGTACCGAAATTTCGAGGACATTTGTTCTCATCATTTTTTTTTTCGAGCCAATAGAGCTTTAGAATTAGATTACCATTGTGATCAGTGGTGATCTAGATAGTTGAAATAAGATAAGAATTTTTTTCCGTACCTCGAGTCAACCTAATCCTCTCCAAAATGACGAAATAACGTGAAATTTTGTAAAATACGGATTTTTCTTGGATTTCTTCGGTCGGATAATATCGAATTATATTCCATTCGATACGGAATTATATAGTAAGCGGCACCCTAATGCGTACATAGCCGAATGAAGGGCAATTGATAATTTAACTTCTTTACTAAGCAGATGTAAACATGAGGTGAGAACCAATCGCGATCCAATCGCTAGCGCAGGCGTATGAAAGGCATCCGGTCTGTTGGTAGGGCTGTTACACAGAGTTAAAATTTGAAATACCATTTTATATTTTATTCTGGTCTAGTGCCTGATTAGAAAAGTGCGTTATTACGAGCGTATTGTAGAAGCACTACTACTTCGAAACAAAATAACGGACGTGTTCCTTGGAATTAATCCTAATATGTTGTCTCGAGTAAGACAAAATTTTATGACAGGCTAGGTTATTGCTTAGCTGAAGAAGGGGGCCTATTCGAATATTTACTATAATTACATTTCTTTTCCTTGCTTCAACTGTTTATTTTGTTATTTGCAAGTACGGACTTGTAATAACGCGCTTTTTTATGGCCGAATCTTTTCGGCCCATATTAACTTTTTATAAATTATTATTCAATATTGTCATTTGCCAATTATTTTACGTATGTATGTGTGCAAGTTAAAACACATACGCCAGTACATCCCCTTCGAACAACTATTCGCATACTAATATAAAATATAAATTAATCAAACGACAACAAACCTCTAGTCTCCGAGCGATGGCGTAGTTTGAATTTGACATGCGCAGATGCTACTAACATGAACATCGTAATTACGTCAGATTTCGGCGAATCTCAACAGAGGCGGACTCGGGTCATTATTATTACAAACCGATAGTTCACAGAAAATTAAAACGTAATAAGGGGCTAACTATTACAAAATGGAGCCGTATTTAGGTGTGGTAATGTTAGTGGTCCCGAAACATGGCACAAAAATAACTTAACCACGAAGGTCATAAAATTTCGGCCTAAAATGTACACTATTGCTTTCTTCGTCTCTTCTTAGACAATTGCGGTTTCCTTACAATTGATTAGAATTTACTTCATCAATTTTACCTTTAAACCGACAAAATATTCGAGTCTTACTTGCCAAATTTCTATACCTGCCAAACGGATATTTGGAACAGGTCTGTCCTTGAAGGAAGACTCGTTTTCCAAGGTTACCTATACCTGTTCCAAATTCCTGCTCCCATAATACCTGTTTTGAGACAAGGAAGACTCTAATATTTCGTCAGGTTAAAGGTAAAATTAATTAAGTAACACACAATCAGCTGTAATAAAACTGCAACTGTTTAACAAAAGACGAAAAAAGTTGCAAACATATGCCCTACAAAATATCATACGCTAGTTAAAAAGTAATGTTACTCTTTTGTATCAAACAATTTATGAGTTTCAATTGGTAAGTCCTTTTTAAGTTGCATTTTTCGTGACCACTGACATTACCACACCTAAATACCGTCGTGTAATACTACGCTTCATAGTACGTTTATTCGAATATTCACTAACGTATTCTGATGTATTTTCTGTGTATCGCTTTGCGCTAATAGTGACCTGAGCCCGACTCTGACCTGAGCTACGATTCGCCGCAACGTTGCTCTTTAGATTTCCGCTAAAAATCCCCACTAAACCAAGCCACGGCGGCCCAAGTAAATTCGCCTAACTATGACATAAAAATGTATCATTTAATATGTTGTTAATATCCACCTATGTACGCATAAGGTGCCAACTTACTGTATATATGTTGAAATGAATATACCTGAATGTGTTTTATCAACATCAATATTCACAATAACGATGAATCCAATATGGCGGTCATGTAACTGAAAAAAATTGTGATTTTTTTGATTTGGAATGAAATTCTTGAGTCCTGATGTTTTCCCATGTCTCTTATCACCCGTGGATTGAAAGCCGGTAACGAGTATTGGAATTCAAGATTGCGAATTCAATATGGCGGGTACGATATCAAAAATATCAAAATTGGTTGATGCAAAAAATACTGTGGTATTCTGCCTAAATTTGTGAATGAAGTATTCTCAGCAATTTTTATGCTAAGTTGTTTTTGAGGAAAAAATTCAGAAAAGCTAAAAGTAGAATAGAAAAAAAATGATTTCCACAGAAACGTTGATAAAAGATGCGTGTTCTACAGCCGATGTTCAGTAATTGCAATAAAAGATTGTTGAATGAATCATAGAAATACTGGGTGTAACAGGATTATGGTACACCCCCCTCTTCTCCTTTAGTTTTCAAGATAGTTAACCCCTTACCGCATACTGTGACAAATATGGCACATATCAATGATTTAAATTCTAAGTCACTTTTCAAGAGTATTATACCCAATGTGCATGAAGTACCATATCCGGCACGTTCGCTTTATAGGCCGCGATACGATTCCAACGTCATCTCGTTCAAGCTACACCGTTTATTCTCAGTTTGTTTACGTTGGGTGATGAGGTTACTCGCACGTATTTTGTATGCAACTTTGGTGACAAAACTTCATAAACCGGTGGTAAAAGAATTGTGCAATAATTAGTGGAAAAAGGTATGTATTTTAGCATGTAATTCATCGATATTATAAACTTATTTGTTCAATATTCATATATGTTGTATTGATAAACGTACGTGTGCTAAATATGGGTCACTATGCACATAGGCAACTAGTTATATTTTTTGTTGCAGATGAATACGAGAACATTTTATGGTATAAAAGGAATACTAATCCCCAATGGAAATGAGAGTGAGAACGACGAACTCTGATGACGATGATAGAGTTGTGGTAACTAAATCGGATAGTTCGAGTGAAGACGAAGATCAACCAGTTTTAGGAGTTTTTTCTGAAACGGGCATCGATCATGAAGAAAATGTATTGTGAGATAGTGATGATGATATTCCATTGGCCTCATTTGTCAAGAGTTCTCAACCTAAAAATAAAAAAATGAAAAGACCAAACTTTGTTGGCAGGAAGATAATTTACAAGCACCAAAAGAAGACAGTACTTTCAAAGGAACTTCGTCCCTTCCACCCACTATTATGGAATTAGATGATCCTTTTCAGTTCTTTCAGTTTTTGTTCACACCAGAAATATTATCTTACATAACTCAACAGACAAATTTGTACTCTGTTCAATGCAGACCTGAAAAGCCAGCCAATATTTCAGAGCAGGAAATACGCTCATTTATTGGAATATGCATTTATATGTCTATTGTTCATTTACCTTCAGTAAGAAACTACTGGAGTCAGGCACTGCAAATTCCTGCTGTCTCCCCAAACCATGACGTGCAATAGGTTTGAAGAGATCAAGAGATTTCTTCATTTCAATGATAATAATGACCAGATACCAGCAGGACAACCCGGATATGACAAGCTGTTCAAAATTCGACCCTTCTTAGAGAAAGTAAAAGAGAGGCTACTGCTTGTTCCTAAAGAGGAGCACTTAGCAGTGGACGAGCAAATTATTCCTACAAAAGGCCAGATCCAGTATAAAACAATATAACCCCAAGAAACCACATAAATGGGGTTATAAGGTATTTGTTTTGAGTGGAATATCTGGTTTCAGCTACGATTTTGATATATTTGCTGGACCCACTATACTCAAGGAAGATCAGCCAAATTTAGGAGCAAGCAGTAACGTTGTCGTGAAACTTATTGAAAATGTGCCAAGACATCAAAACTATAAAATTTTCTTCGACAATTGGTTCACTGGTATTCCTCTTCTAGTATATCTAAGTAAGGAAGGTATTTTGCCTTTGGGGACTGTAAGAATGAACAGAGTGCCAGATTTTCAGCCTCTCAAAGAATCTGGAGATGAAAAAACAGGGAAGGGGCGCATATGTGGAGAAAGTAACAACTGTTGATGGAGTCGATATATCGCTGGTCTCTTGGTATGATAACAAGATAGTCAATACTATATCTACATATATAGGTAGCCAGCCATTATCTGAAGTAAGAAGATTTAGTAAGAAGGAAAATGTACATATAATGATTCCTAGACCCCATTCCATAAGTGTCTACAACAGTTATATGGGCGGAGTCGATCTGCTCGATTCTATGCTTGGATACCACAGAATACTGATAAGGTCAAAAAAATGGTATCTAAGAATTTTTTCCATTTTATAGATATGATTTGCGTAAACAGCTGGATTTTATGGAGAAGAGCAAAAGAAAGATGAAGCGATGTATTTACCGCTTTCAGAGTTCAAATTAGGATTAGCAGAAGTTTTAACTAGAGCAGGTTCTGAGCCGCCCTCAAGAAAACGTGGTAGACCTTCTGCCTCTTTGCAACCTCAACTTGATTTAAAAAAGAAAAGGTTTCCTTTTTCAGAGATACCAGCTCAAGAAGTTAGGACAGATAATTTGAATCATCTTCCGCAATGGCGTGATGATAGACAGAGATGTAAATATCCCAACTGTCAAGGAAAATCCTACATCTTCTGTGAAAAATGTAATGTACATCTTTGTCTGAATAAAGACCGTAATTGTTTTTATCAATTTCACACTGAATAAAGATTGAATAGAGATAATTTTATGACACATTTTTTTAATATACCTATCTATGCTTTACTGCATATTGTTCCATTTCTGGCACGTAAGTAATATTTTAATTTTTTGAAAAAAAATATTAGTTTCAGAATTTTTTTTATTATTTTTCTTGGTCTATGTGTCCATAATACGACATCTTAAATTAATTTTAATCAAATTAAGAAAATCATGCAGTAAGGGGTTAATTGAAATTTGGGATATCCTATATACATAATAAGCGGCACTGTCTGACATACAAGTGATTATTTTTCCACTTCCGGTTTCGCCGGAAGTGACACTAACTTTCGATTTTTTAAATGGAACTCCCTTTATATTATTGCATTTTTGAATTCTGCATAATTTTCTGAATCCAACCATACCAAATAAGTGACATTTCAAACGTCAATATTTTTTACAATTATAATTTTTAGTTTTTCCATTTAAGTGGGCCTTGACGGTTCCGATTTATTCTAAATGACCCATGTAATGCTACAAAAATCAAAATCCCGTCAAAAATACTAAATTATGTGATTTATGAGCAAATAAAGTTCATCAAATCATTTCTCTTAGCTGTAATTTTGTTTGTATTTATCGCACATATTAATACGACATAAGAATAAATTACTTATTAATAGTAATAATAAATGGTACTACGGTACCAATATGGTTCCATTTGAAAAAATTGAGTTCTGCTAAAAAACAATTTTGATGAACTTAATTTGCTCATAAATCACATAATTTAGTATTTTTGACGGGATTTTTGTTTTTTTGTAGCATTACATGGGTCATTTATACTAAATCGGAACCGTCATGGCCCACTTAAATGGAAAACTAAAACTTATAATTGTAAAAATATTGACGTTTTAAATGTCACTTGTTTGGTATCGTTGGATTCAGAAAATTATGCAGAATTCATAAATGCAATAATATAAAGGGAGTTCCATTTAAAAATCGAAAGTTAGTGTCACTTCCGGCGAAACCGGAAGTGGAAAAAAAATCACTTGTATGTCAGATAGTGTCGCTTATTATGTATATAGGATATCCCAAATTTCAATCAATTATCTTGAAAACTAAAGGAGAAAAGGGGGTGTACCATGATCCTGTTACACCCGGTATGGTACTCTCAAGTCCAAGATTTCATGAATTTTTCCTCAAAAACAACTCACTCAGCATAAAAATTGCCGAGAATATTTTCATTCACAAATGTATGCAGAATACGACAGTTTTTTTTTGCATCAACTGATTTTGATATTTTTGTTATCATACCTGCCATATTGAATCCGCCATCTTGAATTTCACTCGTTACCGGGTTTGAATGCACAAGTGATCGAGACATGGAAAAACATCAGGCATCGTGAATTTCAGAGAAGCTCTTGCTTATTTTTTTACGAAAAAAGTCATAATCTCCTCAGTTACTCGACCGCCATATTGGATTCATACTTATTGTGAACATTGACATTGATAAAACATATTCAGGTATATTCATTTTAACATGTAATTCCGTATCGGATGGAATATAGCTCCATTCAATAAATCCAAGAAAAATCCGTATTTTACAAATTTCATGTTATTTCGTCATTTGGAGAGGTTAGGTTGCCTCGAGGTACGGATTTTTTTTTATCTTATTTCAACTATCTAGATCACCACTGATCACAATGGGAATCTAATTCTAAAGCTATATTGGCTCGAAAAAAAAAATGATAAAAATGTCCTCGAAATTTCGGTGCTTTTCAATTTAAAGCCGCCATTTTTTTTCTGAGAACCAGAAACGAAAATTTGACCTGAAATCGAAAGAGCACAACTAAAAATACTGAGGTACGTTTTATTGGGCGTTAACGGGTTAATATATTTATATTAAGTCGTGGTTTACTGTTATTTTAGAAATGATCTGTTTCTTATTCATTTTTTTTTTCTGAATTTTTGTTCAAATTGTCTAAAGCTAAATCTTTACGATAATATGTTAGGCGTTAGAATGTTTTCAATATGCATCAGCATAAGGTAAGCGTACTTTGAATTTAAGTTATAAGTTCACTTTATAATTTTTGTGAACTCTTTTTACTCTTTTTAGGTGTAGTAGACTGTGATATTACATGTGTATATTCAGTTGCAACAACCACCCTGTAAAAGCTTAGGAAAATACGAGAAATTTAAATTCCACCAGCCACCACCGACATTATTTGTAGTTTATTTGTAAATATTAGAATTATTGCCTATGCGTACATTGACAGTTATACGGGGTTATCCGCAAAATTCACCGGCAACATACACATTAATGCTTAAATAACAGTACCTACCTACTTTTGTTGCTTACAAAGTTTGACCCTGGAGTGGGTACAACTTAAGATATGCCAAAATGGTTAACGAACGAGTTCGAAAATTTGCCTATTGCACAAACAAGTTTTTCAGTTAACAATTTTAGTCAGTTCATTAACAATATCAAAAATATCCAGTTGCAAGAAGGTGAAATTTTGGTCTCGTTTCCGATGTATGCGAATAGCATTGATTCCAAATGTCCCAATTTCGCAAACTTTGGACTACCTAAGAGAATTACTTGAAATGGTTAGACGATAAAATTATTAAGGAATACATTTGGCTACTAGTATTTGTTTGAATCAAAATTGTTTTCAGTATCAAAATCTTTACGATAATATGTTAGGCGTTAGAATTTTTTGAATATATGCATCAATATAAGGTAAGCGTACTTTGAATTTGAGTTATAAGTTCACTTTATAATTTTTGTGAACTCTTTTTACTTTTTTAGGGAACGCCTGTGATATAACATCCGTCTATTCAGTTGCAACAACCACCCTCTAAAAGCTTAGGAAAATACGAGAAATTTAGAATTTCACCGACATTATTTGTAGTTTTCCATTCCGGTGCGTGAATGTGGAACTAAGACGAACCGGAATGTTTTAACACACTGATAGAACGACCTTTGTGTGATGCAGCAGTGCAGGTTCGCTTGGCTTTTTTAACTGTATTTGCCCAAAAGTGAACGACCGAAGACGAACTGTGCTTTTTAGTTTAGAGACACCTCTGCGTTTTTCAAATGTCCAAGTAAATTTGTGCGTTTTCCTTCGCGAGTCGCCTTGGGTGGAATTTGAATTATAATAAAAAATAATAGTCAAATCACTTTTATTTGAAACATTTTTCTATAAATCAAGTGATTAAAAATTAATATTTTTTAAAAAAAAACAAGCTTTTATTTAAATGCTCTAAAAGAAGAAAATAATCTTTAAATTAAATCAAACCCATCAATTTATTACATTACACAATTTATATGATATAAAAGTTTGTCACGAGATTTATTTGTGTAGATGTATTTACCTATTTTATAAAATACATAATTTTTTTCTTACTTTCTTATGTCAAGATCAAGTTACATAATTATTACATTCTTGTTTATCTACACACGTAAATCTCGTGACAAGCTTTTATGTCATATAAATTGTGTAATGTAATAAATTGAAGGGGTTTGATTCAATTTAAAGTGTATTTTCTTCTTTTTAGAGCATTTAAATAAAAGCTTGTTTTTAATTTTATTAATTATTTTTTTATTTTTTAGTTATCGTCGTGTTTTTGTATCTAAATGTTTCTCAACCTGTTCATACTATCCCTAACCTATACCAAGTTATAACTTTAAAATTGGTATGGTGGCCATCTTGTTTTTCGCCATTTTGAATTTTTTTCACCACCGCTAGAATTTGCCTAGGGTATAGGTTGATATTAGTTAAGTCACGACCCCGCTAAGTCTTACTGTTTAGCCGGGCAGTGGCACACCATCTCCTCGAAGGGTTGAACGCAGACGTCAGTTTATTCGTATTCTTCTTAGCAAACCCTTTCATTTGATACCCACATTATGGGATTGCTTAGAAATAACTAGTCCGCCATCTTGGGCGGTCCGCCATCTTGGATTTAGATTAAATTCATTTTTATTTTCTTATTTCTTCTCAGCAAACACTTGTCAGTGTCATCCAAACAAAACGTGTATGCAAAATTTCATCTCGATCGGTTGAGGATAACTACTTTAATATTCAGTTGCAAGATTTGACCCGAACATACATACAAACAAACAAACAAACATACATTGCAAGTTAAATAAAAGTTTGTAAAAATAAGAGGCGGTTGATCCTATACTTCTGCGCATTCTGTAACTTTGTAAAACGATTTCCGAAAAGCAATTTGAATCTCAAGTACATTAAATCAATTACATAAACATAAAAATATCAATAATAGATAAACAGGAGAGTAACAGTGTTTCGAATGGTTAGAAATCGGTTGAACTGTCATTCCGAACGATTAATTAATTATATTTATATTTGTTAACTAACTGCATACCTAATTATAATCACTTGCCGCTTAAGGTGTGATACCAGTATGGATAATTTGGACATACATATTATGTTTGTCCAGCAGTTTCAAAATTATTGCCTTTTTTAATATTTCTTTGAAGAGTTATGCTAGAAACGGGAGAAGGTAACAATATTTAGTGAAAAATGAACATATATCATTTCCTCGCAATGTGGAGTGTTTGCGAATTTGAAAAAGCTCAAATTGTACAATTTTGTAAAAAAATAGATTTTTTTAAATATTATACAAAACTGCATTTTTAATTTTTTGTAACTAATTTATAGGACATAATTTCTGAAAAAAAATTCCACGGTGCGTCGAAATAAAGACAAAGTAGAGTAAATCAAAAAAAAAAACGAGATATCTTGTATAGTGGCTTAGTATCACAAAACCAGTTTTGAAAAATATGGTTTTCGGCATATCAGTTTTTAAAGTTATAATACCACAAGAATGATTCTTTCAAGTGACTTCCCATAAATCGTTTATGTCTGCACTTCGTTTTCCCTAAACGTGTAATGGATAATAGTCCTGTAGGCAGGGAGGTAAAATCATTAAAAAGTGGTCTTGAAACATATAGGTAGTTTTTGACGGTTCCCTATGTATTTTTTTGCGTAGAACACAATGCGCGGGGTCCGTAGAGCTTAAACTATCCGCTAATTTTTTGAATTAACAATTTGTGAAAAAAACCTCTTTTTCACATTTTCGTTTATATCTCCGTTCCTTGGCATATTTTATATAGCATATGCATTTAAGTTGTAGCCTATGGAATTTCCAAAAATTTAAGCCCAACCCGAAGTCTCCAAGTGCTATTGTTAACTTGCAAATGACTGCTGAAGTTGAAAAAGTGCTTTTTTTTCACTATTTTGGGACTAGGGACTGCTATTTGTAGTATGAAGTTACAAAAAATTTCAGCTCGATCCGTTAATCATTTTTCGAGTAATTAACTAACGATCGAATTTTTTTGCAAGCCTTAATTTACAATGACGCCATTTCTTTGTTTATTGTAAAATATTAACCGGGTTGGGCTATAAAAATCATAAATTTTGAAAAATATTAATTTGGACCAGTTTTATTACGTTTTCTACGCGAGTACCTTTTTTGACACGACATTTAAAAAAAAAATAGGCGTCAACGTCTCGCAATCTTTAGAGATTTATGATTTTTTCTAGCCTAAACCAAAAAGGTGATTAACGGATCGAGCTGAAATTTTGTAACTTCACACACAAATAGCAGTCCCTCCAAGAAATTTCATGATTATAGTCGCCCTACTTTCGAAGTAAAAAAATAGTGAAGAAAAGCACTTTTTCAACTCCAGCAGTCATTTGCAAATTTAACAATAGCACTTGGAGACTTCGGGTTGGGCTTAAAGTATTGGAAATTCAATAGTCTACAGCTTCTTAAATGCATATGCTATATAAAATAGGTAAGGAACGGAGATGGAAGCGAAAATGTGAAAAAAATACTTTTTTTCGCAAATTGTTAATTTAAAAAAGCGGACGGTTTAAGCTCTACGGTTCCCGCGCATTGTGTTCTACGCAAAAAATACATAGGGAACCGTCAAAACTAGCCCCATATGTTTCAAGAACACATAAAAATCTCTGCCTACTGGACTATAAGGGCGCTGTTAGACACCAGTCAATACAATTCGCTGTAACTTAGCGTTAATTTTAGGCAACAGTTTAAATTTCCATTTGTTTGCTACATAATCTTGAACCTACGTATAATAGGAAAAAAAACGGCTTTTTGAAAATCTCTAGGCGTACATACCTGTACGTGCCTATATGACCCATTAGAAAAAATCGAAACGTTAAAACGACCATCGAGCGCCCGAATGCGATGCACATCTTACCTGTATATGTACGTTTATCTTAAAATTCAGCATGCGCCGCGGATAGATTCATAACATAACCAGTCTCGGGCCCGTATAACCAAAATTCTCCCGTTCTGATATAGCAGTATTATTGTTACTTGTGGGCCACTTTCACTAGATTGTAGGTTATCCACGTGTCGAGAGCGGTTCTATCTTATTTTTAGGCGCGAATGCTTCATTTTATCTATATATAATCCCGACACATATACACAGAAGATGCAAAAAAGCACCGCTGCACCATGCATCACTCCTAATTGTTGTAAATATTAGAATTATTGCCTATGCGTACATTAACAGTTATACGGGGTTATCCGCAAAAATTCACCGGCAATATACAGGGTGAGTCAAACTTAACGCGACAAACGAAAGGTACGGATAGGGCATGTTATTCTAAGCAAAAAAGTTCTAATAAACATGTGTCCGGAAATGCTTCCTAAGAACGCTACGGACGTTTAAAGATGGCCGGCCCAAATTGGTTTTCTTGCCTTTTATTTCAAAAACTGCTTAAAATAATTGGTTTCACGTAACAAAACAAACTAAAATTTTACAAAAACTGCTCGAAATGTCCACCATCATTTTCAATGCAAAGTTGACATCTGCGAATGACTGATTAATTCACTCCGCTGCCTTATTAATTAAAAAGAGAAGCAGGCCTTGATAACAATTACAGTTTGTTTGACAGCCTTGTTTGACGTGTCGATTGAATTCAATTTGTCACTAATTTTAAGCTAGTTTATGAGTAAATTGCGGAAACATGCCAAATACCTACACTACAAGTGAATATGCGGATATTGTGTTTGTTTACGGGTACTGTGATGGTAATGCGCGCTGCTGTGAATGAGTACGCCCGAAGATTTCCAATGAGAAGAGTGCCCGACAAAGCGGTATTTACTAGAACATTTCAACGATTAAGAGAAACTGGGACAACTTCTTCGAAATCGCGAGCAGACGGTATTTTTGCACCTTCATAATAATCGAAGAACAGGAAAATATCCTAGAACACTTCGATCAAATACCTTCAAGTAGCACGAGGAGATGTTCTTTGCAATTAGGCTATTCCCAGAGCATTGTGAACCGAACTCTGAAAGCAGATGGTCGCCACCCCTATCATTTGCAGAAAGTTCAGAATTTGCTTCCTGAAAACCTACCTCGAAGAAGAGAATTTTCAGAGTGGTTCTTGGAACAAATAACAAACGATGCTTCTTACTATCGGAAGGTGATTTGGACGGACGAGGCAACTTTTACCCGTAGTGGTATCTTTAACCAACATAATGCGCATATTTGGGCCCATGAAAACCCGCATGCTGTAAAAGAACAACATTTTCAACATGAATTTTCGTGCAACGTTTGGATGGGGTTATGCGACGATACACTCATTGGTCCATATTTCTTGCCTCCAAGACTAAATGGTCCGGCCTTTCTTCATTTCCTGGAAAATGAATTTGAAGCAATATTAGATGACATGCCTCTAATTGATAAAACAGGCGATTCCAGTTAGACGGTTGCCCAGCCCATTACACTCTACTAGTGCGGCAATGGCTTCACAACCATTTTTCAGGAAGATGGATTGGTCGCGGTCGAGACTGTCCCCGTCCTTGGCCTCCGCGTTCCCCGGACTTAACTACTATGGATTTTTATGTTTGGGGCAGAATGAAGAGCAAAGTTTATGCTGAGCCCGTCAACGACGAAGCTAGTCTCCGAGCGAGGATCTTGCAAGCTGCCCAAGAAATATCACTAGCGGAGTGTCGTGCAGCCGCGCAATCAGTCATTCGCAGATGTCAACTTTGCATTGAAAATGACGGTGGACATTTCGAGCAGTTTTTGAAATAAAAGGCAAGAAAATCAATTTGGGCCTGCCATCTTTGAACGTCCGTAGCGCTCTTAGGAAGCATTTCCGGACACATGTTTATTAGAACTTTTTTGCTTAGAATAACATGCCCTATCCGTACCTTTCGTTTGTCGCGTTAAGTTTGACTCACCCTGTATATCTACACTAGGGTGGACCTTATTATTTTTTTTTTTTCGTTTTTTCTTAGCGGGCCGGGTGAAAATCAGTTCTGAGTACCTAAAAACTGGCGCGGAAAACAAAACTGCCGCGATCGGAACCTTTTTTCCCGTGCCGCAAAGCGCCGGAACTTTCTTATGGGATTTACATGTTAAAAATCACTGAAAACGTTCGATACGCTCAAAAACTATGAAAATCATCAAATCTGATAGTCGCAAGGATATATTTCCATGTATTTTTTCCTCCTGAATCAGATGGAATCGTCAGATTTCGTTTATTCGTTGAGTGAAAAAAATTATGGGTGAAAAATTACGAAAAAACACCAAATTGAACTAAAAAAATTTGAAAAAAGACGAAATAATTAATTATAGTGATTGTACCTGACTCTGAGGAATATTAAGCATATCATTATTCAAAAGTAGAGGTAAAACCTACAATTTGACGTCCGGTTGAAGTCTGTAGGTGCTTCTGAACCGGAGTTACGATCTTTTCAAGTTGTACGCAAAATTCAGGAGCGTATATGGCGGAAGGTGATTTTTTCTGTTTTTTTCAACCTGATTCTTCTACATCGACTTGCATAATTTAACGGTAGTATGAAATGCTCCATATCATACGAATAATTCATCATCTTAATATATGTAATATTACCTTTAACTTGAAGTCATTTTACATTGATTATAAGAGAATTTCGGATTGGAACATACTATAGTGTCCGACGTTCGTACACGTACCTGTAACGTTAGCATCATACTTTGGAGTTGTGGAGCTGCTCATGGTATAATCGGGTAGTAATACAAATTTCTATGTTATGTGCTTGTTTCTCAACAATCGAGTAGTTTAAGGGTTATTCAAGCTTGAGCAAACGAAAGAACGGAAGAATGAATTCTCGAAAAAAATACGGTTTTTCTCTTAAAGTTGGTAGCTTCATTCGCTCTGACATTAGCCGCGGAAATTTCTTCGTATTACTACCAACTTCAAGAGAAGTCGAGAGAGAAGAAGTTTCAAAAAGAAGAATTGAAATTGGCGGCGGTCGTAAAGTGGTCGTTTGAATAGATTCATTCGGGAATACGCCTCGGAGCGATCCGAGCAATCTGAGCATTTTGATTCGAGAAAAACCGTATTTTTTTCGAGCGCTCCAAACGATCCAAGTGATTCGGACGTAAACACACGAATGTAAACAAACACTAAATTAATCTAAACCGTTTTTATTTGCACAATTTAGTAATTAAATCAATTGAATTGACTTAATTAAGTCAAATCCAACAAAAATTCAATCGATGTACTTGTTAAACTGCACAAATAAGAATGGAATAAATTGGTTTCAGGTTATTTGTACTTGGCGCGCGCTCAGAGCGCTTCGGAGACCTCGGAGTGCTCGAATCAAAAACGTCAGTTCGGGTGAACCGCTCAGATTGCTCGGATCGCTCCGAGGCGTATTCCTGAACGAATCTATTCAAACGACCACTTTACGACCGTCGCCAATTTCAATTCTTCTCTTCGAAACTTCTCTCTGACTTCTCTTGAAGTTGGTGTAATACGAAATTTCCGCGGCTAATGTCAGAGCGAATGAAGCTACCAACTTTGATGTATGCTAATTGTTTCCAAGTGTCCCAATCTCGCAAACTTTGGACTGCCTCAGGGAATTACTCGAATCAATTAATGGTTTAGATGATAAAATTATTGAGGAATACATTCGGCTTACTAATATTTGTATGAATCAAAATCGTTTTCAGTATAATGGTGAATACTTTCAACAACATGAGGAAACGGCAATGGGTAACTCCCCGTCACCTTTCATTACAAATCTTTTTACTCGTATGAGTAAATTTGAGATAGAAGCAAAAGATAAATTCGAGTATCTCCCTAGAGGTCTGGTTCAGGTACGCGGACGATGTCTTTATCGATATCGATATCTACCGAGCGCGGTATTTGATACAAAAGCAATTAGTTTAGATAATTTTATTACTGAATTAAATAACCGTTTCCTGCCATACAATTTACATATGAAATGGAACACAATGCACAGTTAGTATTTTTAGATATATTAGTTATTAGAAATAGTGAAAATAAGTTAGAATTTGATGTACATAGGAAAGAAACCGCGACTCTTAGATAAATCCCCAACTATTCACACCACCATTTTCAACAGGTTCAAATGACAAGTTTTAATATTCTAATTCACCGTTTGTTAAGTTTTCCCCTCAGTAAAGAGAGATTTGAACATGAGAAATATTTAATTAAGGATATAGCTGAGGAATAACGGTTACTCAGTCCATATATATATAATGAGGAAGCATAAATTTAAGAGAACCCTGTACAATTCCACGACTTTTCGTAGAGATACTGAGAATTCTAAATTTGTTTTGTTACCATATGAACCTAAATTCACCCGCGGACTAGATAAAGTTTTTTAAAAATATTAATATAAATTTGGTTTATAACTCAAAAATGAATTACAGACGCTTTTGGGCAACCCCAAAGGCAAAATCGACAATAACGAAAAGTCAGGAATATATGAAATAAGTTGTAAAGACTGTGATCAAAAGTATATTGGGCAAACAAAAAGACTTATTTTGACTAGATTTAAATAACACATGGCTCATTTGAAATATGGCAGAACGGAAAAATCTTGTATTGCCCAACACGCTTTTGACAACAACCATAGGCTAGACATAAATAATTTAAAATTAATTAGAAATGTAACAAACAGTAGACAGTTGGATGCTTTTGAAAGTTAGAAATCGCTAAATGTAACAGTAGTATGAATAAGGACAACGGTTCAATACCCACCAGTCCACTGTTTGTTCTGATAAACAAAGACATATGTTACGGTTCAGTGAACCGTGGCGACAAATTAAGTATGCGTGTAGGTTAGAATTTGGTTTTACTCTTCTCCTGAAGATGCCAAATTAGTTGACGAAACGCGCGTCGAGAAGAGTATAGTAGTTCGATGTTTCGTGGAACATGTCCAGTTTTTTTTTTCAAAGTTTAAACTTTTTACTGGCCATACTTTTTCTGTAACTCTGTAATAATTTTGTCATTTGCTAGAGAGAATATCACGCGTGATGGTTTGAACCCCTTCACCTTGAATGATTACTTTCATATGAATGTTACATCATCATCAATGTTCCGATGTGTATCTGCAAAATCGTTACCTACTCAACTGGTAAACCTAAATTACAACTATTGTACGAGTGCAAATGCATTTACTTTTCACCATACAGCTGTTAAATAGGTACATACATATACCTATGCTGGTAATTTCATGGAAGATTACGCGAACCCCCGTGTTCAAAACATCTAAATATTTTGGCTAATTTACTCTGCGAATCGTTTAAGAGATAGCGAAAATACAAATTTAACACGCCAAAAAAATACGCGAGATATTAAATCCGTAACCTCACGTGAACTAGAAAAATTTCAGAAGGAATCCAAGAGCAAAATATCGTAAGGTTAAATCGCGTTTCATCATGTTAAGTAATTTTCTTAATTTACTCCGATTAAAAAAACACTCTGATAACTTCTTGTCCCCAGCAGAGCCGAAGATAAATATAACCATAAAAAAATAGAGGATATCGCTTTTGATGTAAGTGGCATGATCCTTATTGTTACAAATATTATCGTGTACGAATACTGTTTTAATAAACAATGGGAGAAATCCAACAAATGACGTCACTTCAATCAGCCGTATTTTCAATAATACAACTAACTGTAATAACAAAACGTCAGAGGATTCAAAACAGCCATTTACAGATAGTTTATCTAAAGTAGAACAATGGTTTCCACCTTCGTGTAAAAATCGGGTGAGAAACTCCTTCAAAGGGCCTAACCCGAAGGGAATTTTGATCATTTCGTCTAGACATAACCTTCACTTCCAAATTCCAAATATTTGTTGTCCTAATCAACATCTTCAGAGAATTGTTATAAAATCATTGAGCATTTGTAGATATTCAAGGGTTATTCAAAGAGACATTTAAATATTAGAATATTAAATTTTTTGTCATCGCATTTTGTCATCATTTTGTTATCGAAGCAAGTCAAATAAATATCAAATATCCAATAAATTAGAAATATCTAGTATTACTCCAAAAAAACTTTTATTTTTTTTTTCTTTAGTTACCATGAAAATATTGTTCAAGATGACAAAAAAATAAGCCTGTCAAAAGGGCAGCTCTTAATTTTAATGTTAAGAGGTGTCTTTTAAGGATTTTTTTTTGGAATTTTATTGCGTTCTAACGAATTGTTGTGTTGTATTATTGGACAACTTTGATGACTTTTTTTGGATGGCTCGATACAAATATATAGACATCCAAAAAAAAACGTCATCAAAGTTGGCCAAGAAAAAAAAGACGTATTTCTATTCTTATTCGAATTTATAACCTTATTTACTTGTCAAAACTGTCACATCATATGACAGCCATTGTTTATTTTATAAATTGTGACAGTTACTTGTCAAAAGTTTGACAAAACCGAAAAGCTTAGACATGACTGCTATTTCTATCTCTCTCGTTCATAGCCAGAGTTGATGACGTTTTTTTTGGATGTCTCCATATATGTAAAAGATAATTAGAGACATACATATCTTTACTTTATGAAGAGAGTTTGTTGAATAAAATGCAAAATGCAAAATAAATCGCAAGTGCTCAACTTTTTTCTTATCGAAGAAAAAATTTTGTTAATAAATATATTTTTTGACGGTGGGGAAAATACAGTGTCCGCCATAAAGTTGGAACCATATGAGAAATTTTTATAATATTGGAGTTTGATAAACACTTTTTGGTGACAATCACTTCTACTTCCAAAATAACTTAAAATGCACCAATTCAAAGTTGACAGCTAACATCTGGCAACTATCAAAGGACCCCGCACAAAACAAATGGATGGGGTGAGGGGGGTACAGTCAAATGGACTGAAAATTTAGTATGTTGTACTTCATGACATCCTGATCAAAAGTCCTCATGGACAGAACGGCTGAAAATCAATACTTTTTGAGATACGAAGTTGCAAAGGACTGAAATATTGCAGCACCTGCAAAAGGCATGCTTGAGTGTATTATATCGTACAAGGAGTTGTTTAACACTATTATTTTACAACATTGATATTTATGAAGACATTTTCACTCGATCATTAAATTCACTCGAGAATGACCTTTAAATATGACATAAAGGCGAAAATCAAGGTCATGTCAAGGTCAAGCGAAGATAAAACGATTATATAAATCCGAGAAAGTAGATATATATGTTTTTGGGGTCGCTGAATCCAAATTCGGTGTTTACTTAATCCCTAAAGGTTAACTAGGGGTAATTTCAAGGTCATTCAAAATCAAAACGAAAAAACTGGTGTATTCTTAACCCTAATAATCCAATATCATAGAGTTCACCTAAATCATCCAAACATCAGCTGCTGTAATCATGCTACCGTCGGCATTAGCATGATGACCTTGATTTTCGCCTTTAAGTCATATTTCAAGGTCATTCTCGAGTGAATTTAATGATCGAGTGAAAATGTCTTCATAAATATCAATGTTGTAAAATAATAGTGTTAAACAACTCCTTGTATGATATAATACACTCAAGCATGCCTTTTTGCAGGAGCTGCAATGTTTCAGTCCTTTGCAAGTTCGTATCTCAAAAAGTGTTGATTTTCAGGCGTTCTGTCCATGAGGACTTTTGATCAGGATGTCATGAAGTACAACATACTAAATTTTCAGTCCGTTTTACTGTACCCCCTCACCCACTTGTTTTGTGCGGGGTCCTTTGTGATTTTCCAAAAAAAAAAATCTTTAAAAAATGGCCTAAATTGTTAATTTTTCGAAAAACGTCACTAAGAAATTATGTTCCTAATAACATTTTACGCCTATATGCTCATTTGAGCGAAACATTTTGATATCCAAAAATTTTTATAAGTTTTTGATTCACTCCCGTAACTAATTGATCTGAAAACATTTAAAACGCTTCAAAACAGTATAAAGTCTGCATACTGGGCTAATAATGCATCCTGTGTTAATAATATTCGTAGGTATAGTTGGTTTTGAAGATTATTGATATTCTTAGTCGAAAAAAAGGTAATGTCTGTATTATTTTCCAATTCCCAAAAAAATCACCCATTGTTTTTCAACTGTTTTTTTATTAAACTTTATTTTGTTAATACAAAATAAAATTTTAATTACAATTTGGCTATCTTAACACGAAGCTACTACTTAAAAATAACAAACGATAAATAAATCACTTTAAAAAAGAACTTAATATGCAAAAAAATCAGTAATAGCCATGGAATGCCGTTGCTACAGAAAACCTTATGATAGTTTGTAAAAAAAAACGACAGTTCACTAGCAAAATATTAATTATTTTTTTCACTATTTTGAAGAGAACATGCTTACAACAGCAGAAGAAGTTGAAATAATTTTAATTCATGGCGAAGATCGTACAAATAGAGCTACTGCAGTAATACCAGACATCCTGAAAAATTTAATTCCCAAGCGACGATCGGCAAAATTTTGTCTAAATACAAGGAGAGCGGTTCAATGGGCAATAATTTAAAAAAAGCGCATTATGCATGGAAAGTCGTGAAACGGGAAGAAAATGTTTTGTTACATGTTGTGGAGCATTAGGTTACTTTTGTAGCTGCAATAGCGGAAAGGACAAATGTAGCAAATACAACTTTAAGAAGAATTTTAAAGAACACAACAAATTTATTAATACGTTAAAAGAAAGAGACTTTGCCCCAAGATTTGAATTTTCTGCGCTAATACAAGATGAGATTGCAGACAACACACATTTCTCAAAATACATTATGTTTAAGGACGAAGCCACTTTTACCTCCAATGTAACGGTATCCTCTCAGAAGTGCCGATGATTACTTACAGAATGTTATAATAAAGTGTAGAGACCAGTACTCTTTTAAAACCAATGTGGGGTGCGATATTTTTAGTGGAAATTATGATTGGACCTTATTTTTTCAACAACATTTAAATGCTAGAAGATATTTGAACTTTTTACAACACGAAATAGCAGCAATTGTGGATGAAATTCCGTTGAGTGAAAGATCCCAATGATCTCATTTGGTTTTTCAACAAGACGGAGCAGCAATTCACTTTCTGAAGCAATTCACTTCTAAACATCTTGTTCAGAGGAAAATGGATCGGGAGGTTTTCCAGAATTTTTTTGGCCACCGTGTTCCCCAGATTTGAACATAATGGACTTTTTTTGGGATATTTAAAGGAACAAGTGTACAAAAAGGAGGCCTTTTCAAAATGTGGATCATTTAGAAAATGTTATAAGAGAAATATGTACAAATATTCTAGGCAGTTGTTACTAAATTTTGTCAGGGAATTTAACCGCCGAACTGAAAAATGAAGGAACATGAAAAATGAAGGAAGTCACACAGATGTAAGGTTTACGCAGCTTGCAACGGTATTCCATGGCTATACTGTTTTTTTTTTTGCAATATTAAGCTCTTTTGTGGTGATTTATTTATTGTTTGTTATTTTTAGTAGTAGTTTCATGTTAAAATAGCCAAATGTAATTAATTTATTTTGTACTAACAAAAAGTTTAATAAAAAAACGTTGAAAAATGCGGTGATTTTTTTGGAAATTGGAAAATAATCCAACAGTACCTTATAATAATACCCAAAAATACAATAATATTCAAAACAACTACCTACGAATTTTGAGTTGTAATTTTTTATGCTTTGAGCGTTTGAAATGTTTTAGATCAATTATTTGCGGGAGTGAATCTAAAAACTTCGAAAATATAAAATTTTTTGATATCAAAATGTTTCGCTCAAAATCAGAATTTAGGCGTAAAATGGCATTAGGAACGTTACCAAAAGTTTTTATCAAACCCTAATAGTAAAAAAAACTCCCATATGGTTCCAACTTTATGGCGGACACTGTATATCAATTTTAAGAAGAACATGTGTCACTAGGAAAAAGGGCGTCCTTTTTGGAATTCACTGTATAACATTAAATAGTCTTGTTAAACAATACCATACATAAATACATCATGTCGATGCTTATATCTATTTTTTTGTATATCGGTAGTAGATCTAAGCTTGTTTCTTCCAGAGGCGGCAACTTTTTCGCACCACATTCGCAAAGCTTATTATTCCGCGCCACTCTGATGCCACGTTGACTTTAACCACGCCTGATTTTGATTAAAATGTGAGCACGTGATGAAAATTAAACATTTCAGTGGTTTCGAAAAAGGTCAACAAATAGCCAAGATAATTATTATAACAGTTGTCGCAGTTGTAACAACAAATTATAGTTTTTTTTTACAATCAATTGAGATATTTAGGCTGTATTTTTGGCGATCGAATTTCGTCAGTGTCCTTCGTCACTTCTGCAAAAATTTGAAAATGTCAAACAGGTTAAAGATTCTGCAGGTTTATAGTTTATTATAAAGAAAACTAGTCCTTGAATTAATTTTTTTTCGATGCCTAGTTTTTTTTTATATAAAAAACGGCTGACGAATCGAATGATTTGTTTATTGTCATACCTATTTAATTTTTTCTTTAACCGTTTTATTCACTTTAACAGTGGACATTAAAACTCAATAAAACTACAAACTTTCGCTTTATTTACAAATTTCAAGAGGTGGACAATTGAGAACTAAATGAGAATTTGCGAAGCAAAAGGTCGTACGGAGTTGGTATTGATAAGCTTGCAACAGCTTTTAATCACTAATAAAAAAGTTTAAAGATGATCATTGTGATTTCACTGATCAACCGCGATTTGGACGTCCGTTTGCCGTTGATCATGAAGTTGGACGCGAATCTGTTAAATACTAGGACCTTAAGGGTCGATTCTCGGTATTATCTTTTAACAGTCGTTGTAAAAATGTCATTTAATTTTTCCATAAACCGATTACATAGCTATTATAGCTTTTCTTTGTTTACATGACCATAAGTCTCACAGTAAAATTATTACACAGGCAGTGGCGGCTGCTGATAAAGGGCACAGGGGCACGTGCCCAGCCCAAATTTCAATACAAAATATTTTACTATACTTATATAATATACTATATATATATATATTTATATTACTATAAATTACTGTTACAATAATATCAATTAATTGTATACGACAAGCTATTCATATTCTATTATTCCTATTATTCTTATCTCTTATTATTCCTTTTATATCACAAATAATGATTTTTATCACATATATATGACAGACTATCGATCGAGCACCGAGCCACCGTAGTCTGAATTCTCGCATTTCGCGCGCGTGGGCATACAGTTTCTCAGCCCTCGTTTTTAATCGGGCTTTTTCGGTGACCGGTAAAGTTGCCGACGGTTTATGGAAACGTCGACGGCCGACAGACCAGACAGACGTCGTTAAATCGTTCGAAAATCAGCTGAACGGGTCACACTTGTTGAGTGACCTTTTTTAGTGATTGTTTATTTTCTTCGCTGAGAAGTGTGTTTTTACTGTTTTTGATTGTGAAACGTTTCAAAATGAATTCGGTGGACTTTTTATTGACTAATAAAGAGATCCGATACGGAAATTAAACGGTTAGGAAGGCCGATACCCGATTTGATTGTTTCCAAAACAGACGTAGGAAAATCGCGAAATTATTCACGAAATTTTAATAGTAGTGTCTACGACAGATTTAAGTGATTATGTGGGTGTCCTAAAAGAAACAAACTGTTTTGTTTTAAATAAAAACAAATGTTTAATGATGAGTGGCAACCAAAGTGCATGGACAGAAGAAGGGGTGAGTGATTTAAAACATTTAAATGAACGAGAGAATTTAAAGAAACATGCTACACTAGCTACAATGAAAAACATTTACGTAACATCTTAGATTTTAGTGTGTTGGGAAAGGTATACATAAGGCAACAGCTTGATAGTGCTTATCGTGAAAATATAAGACGTCACAATGAAAATGTGGATAAAAACATATATTAAACCAAATAACTGGTTATATTAAATTTTAAAAAAAAAAAAAAAAAAAAGAGTATTATTTTTTTTGGGGGGGGGGAGGGGGTTTTTTTTTTTTAAAAAAAAAAAAATAGTATTTATAATTTTTTTTTTTTTCGTCTTTTTTTTTTAATTTTCGCCCCTCTGTGGGGGCAAATTTTTTTCACAAAAGCCACCAAAACCCAAAAATTATTCTTGTGATATTGTATAAGTGTATTGTATAAGTGTCAGTAAAACGCATGATCTTGAAAATTTAAAAAAATTTTCGCCTGCGGCGCCATTGGTAGCTAATAAGTAATCCTACTGACACACCCTGTGCTCACCCATGTAACACACCCACGAGCCGCCACTGTCTGAATCACCCCACGCATCATCCCTTACCGCAGCAAATTTTCAGGGGGTGGGTTGGAGTTGGAATATCACTTTTGACGCTCAATCGGCCGTCCACAGTGTATAATAGACATCGTTTAGAGGTGACCAGAGGGGGCGTAGCTTTCTACAGGGGTCGGAACCAGAGGGGGTGAGTGGTGAGTGGGAGGTCGGTGTGGATATTGCCTGGAAATCATTAAGATCAATGGATTCGCCCAACAGAGGAGAAATCACGCAAAACCCTGCGTAAATGCAAAGGGGTGGCTTACGGGGTCTGAAAATGGGTTGTAGAGATGGGACAGCGACCTAACTCAGGATTTATTGAAGAGCTTTTCATGTCTACCGGAATGGAGAGTTTACCCGACAGCATCCTTCTTAGTCCACCCTGTAGTTCTCTGAAATTGCCGTCAAAATCTTGCGAAATCAAATTTCGACATGGGGTTGGTTTTTGGGATGTGGACGGCGAACCGTTTAAGTCACAGCGTGGCGACTTAGGGGCATTAAAACCAACCCTATACGCTACCGAAAATTTAAAATCGCAAGTCTCTAACCCGAATAGAATGCAAATGGCGCTAATCTAAAAAATGTGGCGCTAATTTTGACGAAGTTTATATTATTTAGAAAACTGTATTCGTATAATATTATCACGGAAGAATTTCCGTCCCAACAGATTCGCGTTCACCCAGTCGTATTTCAGTACCTTGTACGAAACAAACACGAGTTTTTCGCAACGATAACCCTCTTATTTGTTTCTAATTCCGCAACGAGGAGACCGCTGTTACTGTGTGGTTTACTTTATTTTTTGTTTAAATTCTTTTTTTAACAGATAACAGAGGTCTTTCGTAACGATATTATTTTGGTTTGCATAAAATACATCTCAATTAATTATTCTGATGCAACATTACTGTTTTCGAATGTCTTTAGAAAAAAATAATGTTTTCACTCTGATTCGTGGCGAAAGCGGGGTGAATTTCCCCCCCTATGGTTTAAAAACTTCGGTGACAGAATGGTTACAGTTTAAATTAATCAAAAAGTTCCATTCCATAAAATATATATTTCGTAAGGTCGATTCTGGGAAGAGAGCTTTGCATGTATAGCAAATAATGATCAAAATGTCTATTCAGAACCAGGTTAAGAAAACTGAAGAACATTAAAAATGACTAGAGCACAGTGGCGGCTCGTGGGTGTGTTTCATGGGTGGGCACAGGGTGTGTCAGTAGGATTACTTATTAGCTATCAATGGCGCCGCAGGCGAAAATTTTTAAAATTTTCAAGGTCATGTGTTTTACTGACACTTCAGAGTTTCAATGAAAAATTATTTTATACAAAAATATAGACTTTCACAAGAATAATTTTTGGGATTTGGTAGCTTTTTGAAATAATATTTAGTCATGAATATTGAGGGCATAAATATATTAAAACAATAGGTGGCAACATATGAAAAAAAATTGATATAGGTATCTGTCGTTATTGTTCACAAAAATGTTAATCGCCTTTTCATTAAAGTCCTGGATTTGTTTCACAAAATTTAATACAGTTAATTACATATTTGGTTTAAAATATGTCTGTTTTTATCCACATTTTCATTGCGATGTCTTATATTTTCACGATAAGCACTATCAAGCTGTTGCCTTATGTCTACCTTTCCCAACACACTAAAATCTAAGATGTTATGTAAATGGTTTTCATTGTAGCTAGCATGTTTCTTAGCTCGTTCATTTAAATGTTTTAAATCACTCACCCCTTCTTGAGTCCATGCACTTTCAACTATGGTTGCCACCCATAACTAAACAAATAAAACAAAACAGTTTGTTTCTTTTAGGACACCCACATAACCACTTAAATCTGTCGTAGACACTACTATTCAAATTACGTGAATAATTTCGCGATTTTCCTACGTCTGTTTTGGAAACAATCAAATCGGGTATCGGCCTTCCTAACCGTTTAATTTCCGTTCGGATCTCGTATGTAATATCTTTATTAGTCAATAAAAAAGTCCACCGAATTCATTTTGAAACGTTTCACAATCAAAAACAGTAAAAACACACTTCTCAGCGAAGAAAATAAACAATCACTAAAAAAGGTCACTCAACAAGTGTGACCCGTTCAGCTGATTTTCGAACGATTTAACGACGTATATCTGCTGCAATCGTCTCCAAACATTACCAGTCACCGAAAAAGCCCGATTAAAAACAAGGGCTGGGAAACTGTGTGCCCTCGGCACGCGCGCGAAATGCGACTACGGTGGCTCGGTGCTCGATCGATAGTCTGTCATATATATGTATGTGATAAAAATCATTATTTGTGGTATAAAAGGAATAATAATTAGACTATGACTAGTTTGTCGTATACAATTAATTGATATTATTGTAACAGTAATTTATAGTAAATTAACACAAAATAAATATTTTCTATTGAAATTTGGGCTGGGCACGTGCCCCTGTGCCCTTTATCACCAGCCGCCACTGCTAGAGCACTCATATGATGATTACTTATGTATATATTTTATTTACCATACCATACCATAATTTATTTACCATTTTTTGAAGCAAGACCTAATGGGAAAATGAAAATTTTCTTATATCAATAAGAAAAAACTTTATTAAATATTGCGGCCTTTACGTGTGACACTGTACACATAAGTATACATTATACAGCATGTATGTAATGTTGTCTTTATTCATTACTTATAAAAATTACAATATGTGTAATTAATTTAATCAAGTTTGCATATGTAAATCCTATATACTCAAAGACAAATCAGTAGGTAGGTATTAAATATTTAATTTGACGTTTAAGATTAATTTAATTTATTTTTTAAGATCAACAGGCATAAACTAGTATTTCGCGGCCAAACATTTTTAGATATGCATTTATTTATGCCAACTAGATACGCATGTGAAACTTATCTTAAATTGACTAGCCGTATCTGAGATATTTCATGGTGTATTTTGTAACTTAACATACTTTTCAGAAATCTTCATCTCCAATAATTTGACACTTTTCCTCGAATATCTTTTACAACTGTGTCTTGTGTGTGTAAATATGTAATTGTTAGGGCAACAATATATGCATTCTCTCTCATGTGTTCAGATTGTCAGTCTCACTCACATTTTGTTCAGTTAGATTATCTACCGCTTTATTGTAAATTATAAGTAAATACATACAGTACGGAAGTTAAAACTAGTTTCAACTATATATGTATGTATATGCACTTAGTTGTTATTCACTTGCTGATACAGTTCTTAAACGAATTGCAGAAATATAATGTATTCATATAAAATGTTTTCTAATGATTAATAACACAACAAAGTATTCAAGATCACTCTTTAATAAATTCATACGCAATTATTAGAGTATGAAGTGACCTTTTCTGCAGTAATTAATTTCAACGACCTTAATATTATTAGCAAAAGTTTACAAATTCAGGATGTACATTTTCGAGTGGCACTGAAGTAAGCATTTGAACAATTACATACATATCTACCTATCGATAATAAAGATACATATAGTTACCGTATTTTTATCACTCGTAATGTAAGTGGTAACAATGAGCGAACTGTCTCTTATTAAGAAGTGTCTGACTGATAAGTACCAGTTAGGTACTTATATCGTCGAATTTCATCCAGGAACTTGGAAACTTTGTGGAAATTCTTTCATTGCGTATCACATATCATCAAAAAAAGGTGTAACAGGAAAAGGTGTTACAGCTCTCTATCAGTGGGTGAAAACGCAGTACGTCCACAATTATTATTATAAGGCGATTCCGATGTAGGATACTGTTTCTGTTCGAGGTCGGTTAAATTAGGGACATGTACAGGGTGAGCGAAACTCGATGTCTCAGCTCTATTATAAGAAAAGGAAAGATGATAGAAAAAATTTGAAAAGAGGTTCTTAAATGGGATTGAGTAAGGTCCATTTTAAACCGAATTTGCATATTTTTCCATATTTGGAAACTGAAGTAATGACGTCATCGAATTTTTTTTCCCCAGAAACATACCTATATTTTGGCATATTTGAAAAGAGCTAATTTTTTTAAAAAAAATTTAAAAAAAAAAAAATTGCTACTTTTTTTGGGTTAAAAAATTTAAACAAAATTTGAAAAAAAAAGTATTATCAAGAATTTGCAATCGTCACGATTTAAACAAGTCTAGCCTTTGTAAGCAAAGAGCAAAGTCGCATCTGTCAATAATTAAACGTTATTCATTAGTATTATTTATTAATTTAACATTACAAAACACATAATATGTTACTACTATTACCACAGAACGAAACAAAGTATGTAGGCAATCACTACAACAAATTTTCAATGTGACCACCTCCTACTTCTAAACACTTATCCAATCTCCGCCTTACTTATCTACCTAAAGCCTTACTTAGTTCATCGCAAGCATTTCTGATTTTTTCTTTTACATGTTCCAAGTTAACAGATGGTGTTCTGTAAACTTTATTTTTCCAAAGTTCCCCACAAGAAGAAGTCACAAGAAGTGGGGTCACGTCCGGTGATTTAGGCGCCCTCGGAATCGGCCCATTTATACCTATCCAATTTTCTCCGTAAGTTTCATTTAAATATTGTTGGACAATTCTTGCTTTATGCGGTGGAGCTCTGTCATGCTGGAAACACATGTTTGCTCGCAGCTATAATGGCACATTTTCGAGAAGTACAGGAAGTTGTTATTGAAGAAATTGCAAATATCGCTCACTATGTAAAATTCCTTCGTAAAAATATGGACCAATCAAATGCCCATTAATAATACCACACCAAACATTAATTCCGAAGTGTCCTTGGTTATCAATCGGATTGACAAAATGTGGATTTTCAGTAGCCCAAAAATGTTCATTTTTTATTGGGCTTACCGTACTAACAAAACGGCTTTCGTCCGTCCACAACACATGGTGAAAAAACCGATTGTCATTGATCTCTAAGTTTACCATCATTTGGGTAACAAATGATGGTAATTCTTCGTTGTTGATGTTGATCTGACAAGTGTTCTAAGTTGTGAAGTTTATAATCGTGATAACCATTTTCTTTCAAAATTTTTCGTACCGAACTATATTTGAAATTCAACTCACGACAGGCTTGCTGAATCGAGTTCCTTGGATGGTCTTCAAAATACTGCAAAGAATTGTTAACAGTGGCAACAGAATTGTTAGAATTGACCCTTTTAACAATTTTTCTTCCCTTTCGAAAAGAAACTGCCTCGTCATTTGCACGTAAATTGCGTTCCAATCTTGCAAATATTTTTAAGCTTGGAATAACTGAACTGCTCTTCTAGGGTTCTTTTGAAATTCCCCATAAACTAATAACATGTCGACTTTTTCGTTGTGCGTGAACATTTTTCAAATGACAACAAAACAATATTTGTCAACCATTAGCTTAATTATTTGCGATGATGCGACTTTGCTATATGCTTACAGACGCTACTTGTTTAAATCGTGACGATTGCGAATTTTTGATACTTTTTTTTACAAATTTGCTTATAATTTTTTAACGGAAAAAGATAGCAAATTTTTTTCATTACAAAATTTGTTCAAAAAAATTAACTCTTTTTTAAATATGCCAAAATATAAGTATGTTTCTGGGAAAAAAAATCGATGACGTCATTACTTCAGTTTCCAAATATGGAAAAATATGCAAATTTGGTTTAAAATGGACCTTACTCAATCCCATTTAAGAACCTCTTCAGATTTTTTCTATCGTTTTTCCTTTTCTTATAATAGAGCTGAGACATCGAGTTTCGCTCACCCTGTATATATACATACCTTGTGTACATATGTACATATGTTGAGCCTTATGTAGGTGATGTAGGACTTATTAAATTTTTTAGTAATTTCGGTAGTTTCAGAAAAACCCTGAACAGATGAAAATGTAGAAAAACGCATGTTTTGCATTTCTTTATAAGAGAGATGCAGTTAAATCGATATCTAAAACAAAGATAGATGTAATCTTTAGAGAAACAAAAGGTGGACCTCGCTGGCGTCGAAATGATAGTAGGTATTTACACAAAAAGTTAGGAAAGCAAGGCTTTAAACAGGCGAATATAAATGTTTCTGCTCCTTAATCGTTTGTGTTTGATAAAATACGGACGATTCCAGAAAAATATATTAACATAACAATTTTAAATGGACAACAGGATGCCATTCAATTTGTGTTCGAAGATTTTTTTTGTCTAGATACTAGCGTTTGCAATTTATATATGTATGTATAAATTGTGTTCGATTTTCAGACTATTTCTGAACTACTGAAAATTAAGAACAAAAATAAGATCTAAACAAGGATTAAAATTGGTTTTATGTAATTACAGATTTTTTTGACTCATTGATAATTACTGTTCGTACTTAAATCAATGTATAATGCGGGATAGCAATAATTGCCGATAACCCATGTAAATTTATCTCTAAAGAAACTGGAGTTAATGTGATAGGAAAGATTCGATTGAGCTCTAGCTTGTCAACACCATAATTAATTTTTCCACGATTTTTGTTTATTTCACGTAAATATGTAGTCAGGCAGCACCTTATATTTGATTAAGATAACCCTAATATGACTCGAAGGTAAATAGAATGATAAAAATTTAGGTTTCTAGATTAAATTTATCAAATCGCAATGTTTTTAAAAATAAAAAAAAAATACAGTCTTATGTCGCACCAATACAAACCGCGTTTGTATGTGTGTACCTGTTTACTTACACACGAATGCGATATATGTACATAATATATACTATGTACATATGTACGTATATCAGTATAGAGAATAGGCAGGATACAAAACATATATATATATATTGACGTTTGCTTAAAAAGTACTTATCCCTATGTAACCTTTTAGTTCAATATACAGGGTTTGTCCGGAAAGTAATGTCAGTGATTTTTTTTCCGTAAACTGTACGCGCCAGCCCGCGCTTTACGTGCTGTGATTGTGGTGGGGGGATCTGGCAACAAGATCCAACAAGCGTCAGTTGGCTACCGGTCGTTGTAGCGGTCGCATCACTCGTTCTTTGTTAGTCGTTACAGTGACCCGGTGCAAGAAAAAATGCAACGTTCGCTTGAGCAACGGATGGCGGTCAAGTTTTGTGTGAAACTGGAGAAGAGTGCTGCGGAAACCATTCTAATGTTGAAGAAGGCTTTCGGCGTCGATTGTCTTTCGGAAAGGCAAATTTTCCGGTGGCACAACGCCTTCGCAGAAGGTCGGGAGGATGTCAACGACGAGAACCGCGCTGGACGGCCATTAACCTCCAGTACCGACGACAATGTGAAACGTGTGCGTGACTTGTTGAACACTGACCGTCGTCTATGTCCGTTTAATTTCCGAAACATTAGACATTACGAAAACCATTGTTCACGAAATTGTGTCGGAGTGTTTAGGAATGAGGAAGGTGTGCGGGAAGCTCGTGCCAAAAGTGCTAACGGACGATCAAAAAGCGAGGCGCGTCGAAACCTGCCAAGAACTTTTGGACACCTGCGAAGACAACCCCGCTTTCCTTGATGACGTCATTACCGGGGATGAAAGTTGGGTCTTTGAATATGATCCGGAGACGAAGAGGCAAAGTGCGGAATGGCACACGTCGAACTCCCCTCGCCCCAAGACGGCCAGGATGTCCAGATCAAAGACCAAGACAATGCTGATTGCCTTTTTTGATTGCCGGTGATTGGTCCATCATGAGTTCGTTCCGCAGGGGACAAACGTAACCGGAAAGTTTTACGTCGAGGTGCTGAAGCAGCTGAAACGCAGGGTGAATCGCGTCCGCCCAGACATCTCAAAATCCTGGAAGCTTCACCACGACAATGCGCCTTCGCACACCTGCTTCCTCGTGGCCGATTACCTCGTCAATGCAGGCATCACCGTTGTTCCCCAGCCTCCCTACAGCCCCGATGTGGCCCCCAGACTTTTTTTTGTTTCCGCGCCTCAAAACCCCAATGAAAGGATAGCATTTTGGGTCGGTGAAAAACATTCAGAAGGCTTGCACCGACGCTTTAAAGGCGATTCCGGAAAACGACTACCGTGCGGCTTTTGATGCGTAGAAGACCCGCTGGAGGAATGTATTTTGAAAGTTTCTAAAGATTTGTACACATAGAACCAATAAAAACCATTTTTTAAAGCTCACTGACATTACTTTCCGGACAAACGCTGTATGTATATATAAAATTTCTTTCGGTTGAAGCGGTTTCCCAATTGTAAGGTTAAACTACGTAGAAAATGTCCTATAAAGAAGGGTCCCATTCTCCATGGTTACAGAGCAATAAATGTTTCAAGTTCGAGCAAGTTTTTTCAAATGTTTTGTAAATTCTCAGATTATAAAAAGAATTGGAATAAACATTATACATATGTACATATATGTATGTATATTGTATACATGCATGTACATATGTGTATGTGCGTTCTTATTTTAGTTATTTTAACATCCACTTCGTTCTCAGTTCATCGGTAATGTGACACTGTTGTAAATTATGTTTGTCAGTGCAATAATGTGGCACTAAATAAATACCGACTGACGTGTTTTTTAAATGAAAAATAACATCATGCGACTTTAAGACGTACGGGGCACATGTGTAGCTTTTGTAATAAATAGTCAACAATGGATAACAAATAATAATAAAATGTTATCGCGCGAAACATATTATAAACTGTTGAATAACAATAATATTTAAATTTTATTTAAAATATATGGGTTGATAGCATTCATGTATTTCTTTAGCATGACGTAAGGAAAATTTTCTCTGCCACAAAATAATTAGATAATGCAGGTATCTTCGAAGATAACAGGATGCAGTTTTCCTCGTCACAGCGTCTTATCGGGACCTGTTGAATCTCATAAAACATAAATACATCGGCAATCAACAGCTTCTTGAACCTACATACATCTACATACATATGTATATTATGTACATGAGTAACCTTCCATGATTTAAAACTAATTTCAATTATAACAACGAAAATGTGTAAGATAAAATACGCTCGCAATGACCGTGGCTTGTTTTTGTCAACATTACAATAAAGTAAATACATAAGTAGTCATAAAAGGATTTGAGGTGTTTTTCTTTGTCGATGCGAATATTGTAGTCTCGGCAACATGTGGATATGGATAATATACAGGGTAATACATAAATTCGGGCGCGTGACACCTTAAAAATAACAGTGTAACTTGAAATTGGCCTCGTAGATTTGTTGGACATGCGTAAACACTCAGTATATGATTTAAATACGGAACTAATTTTTAGCTACACAACATATACATACAAATGTATGTAAGTATGTATACATACAGATCGGATCGCTGTGAACCATTCTCCGTTTTAGGACCGTTCATTTTGCCCACGCCTTGTGTGCATTACGTTGTAGTTTATTCTACTTTTTAAGTTTATTCTTACCTTGATTTACCTTGTCGGTCGTTGACCTTTCTTGGATACATGCATCTAACACGGTGCGTTTTTATAACACCAGATTAGAATACTCTGTGATTGTACAAGTTTAAGTAGGTCAAATTCACTAAACATCCGTGTAAATGAAACGCATTCAGTTTCAAGTGAATTCGTACGATGCGATGGTTTAATTTGATAATTGATTTACTTAAAATATCGGAAATTATTACGCCAGTATATGAATTGTATGAGTGGAAAAAAATATTCGCATTACTCTGTTAATACTAGGCGTTGAAAAGAAACCAACTATTGTACCTATTATTTTTCCAAGTAAAGGTTTTTGATGTGTGAGTTTTTAGTGCATATTTAGTCCATTAAGCATTGTTTCACAAGAAATGTAGACAGATTATTGCCCTTTTTTGCCACTTCTATAGTGTGGTTATAAACTTCTGTGCGGCGAATAATTTCTTTATTTTAAATAAAACACCGTATATATTATGAAAAATTTGATAAAAACTGAAAGAGTACAATTTTAAATCTAGAAGAATTAAAACTAAACTCCAGAGAAGAATAATTTTTAGCATTAGTTACGATTGAATACTGCATTGAATGTATTTAAAATAATTCATCCCGCAAGATATTTGAAATAAAAATATATACATATATTTCGGTAAAGTAACTATATTTGGTAAATACGAGTGTCAGTATTAAATTTAATCTGATTGTGAGACGGCTTGTAATCTGACTGATGTGATGAGATTAGCTTAGCATGTTTTCTTCCGAAAATATTTGTTTTGTTAATAACATGACGAAATCTGCACAAGAATGTAAGTTATCGAAGTGTGGCTGCTATTGGACAATAGATGGCACATCTGAATAAAATTGGCTGCGGCTGGATTAGAGCCACCGAGATTTAGAACATCTAATTCTCGGTGATTAGAGCTTACGACGACGAGAACACTCACCAAATAATTTAAAATTTAACATTCGTTTCGCACACATTTTTTTCGTAATTCTCACGTTTTTACGTCGAATTCAGAATTATCGGAAACATTAAGTCTGCATGCTTATACACATTTTTTTAAAATCATATGTTTATATAGGTATGATTTGTTTCAATGGCGGTTGGTGATATTTCAGTTAGCCATATCTTGAAAACGACGCATGTGACCCACCTCACTTTTTAGGTGATGACTATACACCTCTTACACAAAGGATTTATAGTGAAAAAACCGTCAGCAAAGTTTGCGAAAAAATGTTCAAAAAAACTGCATGGGATCTCAGTAACGCGGAATATTTGCAGTATATATTTTTTTCATAATCTAGAAACGAATATAAGGAGAGGTTTTTCGATTTGTTACAAAATATTTATTTTTCAAAAGGTTATGACCATTTTAATTTTAATTTTATAGGAATATTCTGTTTCCCAAAATTAAAATGGCCATAACTTTTAAAAAAAATATTTTGTAACAAATCGAAAAACCTGTCCTTATATTTGTTTCTAGATTATGAAAAAAATATATATACTGCAAATATTCCACAGAGCGTTACTGAGATCCCAGGGTGTTCGGCAATTCTTTTGAAAAATGTATCGCAAACTTTGCTGACGGTTTTTTCACTATAAATCCTTTCTGTAAGAGGTGTATAGTCATTACTCATCACCTAAAAGGTGAAGTGGGTCCCATGCGTCGTGTTTAAGATATGGCTAACTGAAATATCGCCAACCGCCACTGATTTGTTTAATTCATTTAAGGTTATGAGAAAAGCTACTTTGTTAATGTAGTTATAAATTTGAGAAACCAAATATGTATATACCTAAATGGAAATCATTTTGAATAGTGATATTTTAATATATTATAAAGATGAATATACTTACTGTACCGTGTACTTACATCTTGCAGTGTCTGTTATATGTACAAAATAATAAAATGAAATTTCCATTGCGTAAAAGAAATACATACATATAACACCAGGAAAAAAGAGAATCTAGATGCAGCATTTTTTAAGATTAAGTAAAACAAGAGTGGGAACAAATCATTGGGGATTACAGTTTTATAATATCATATCAGTAAACATAAGGAATCTAAATTTTAATCATTTTAAAAGGAGGGTAAAAACATATTTATTAAAAAAATGCTTTTTTATGACACCAATCAGTTTTTATTAAGTAATGTTAGTGAAATGTAATTATTATAGTTTTGTTTTGTTTGTTTTTATAAATATTATCTGTCGTATACACTGTACTTCATAATGTATTTTAATGTGTATGTTGTGTCTCAAAAAATGTTATATCTACATCTAATTTTATCTATGTATATATTGTATATTTAAATTTGTTTTATTGTATCTACATTTACCTTTTTTTTATATACTTACAAAAATTTGTTCTTTTTTGACGTGTGTAAACACATGTGTATTTAACACCAAATTGTAAATAAATAAATAAATAAATAAATAAATAAATAAATAAATAAATAATAAATAATTTACTATGTACCGCTATATTGAATGAATGTCTCGAACTTTAACTTGCAGTTCCATGTGGGGGCCAAAACATTAAAAATTATTGATGCGTGCATATTTATTCATGAATGCAAAACGAGTAGTTATCTACAATTGCTGTTGTTTTCTACATTGGCCCTTTGCTTTATTCTAAGATATTTTTTTAAAGGCTTTAATAAGGTAAACAGCAAAAAAATAATATACCTACCTACTACATAGGTACATATGTATTTACCACACAAATCATAAAAAAAACAGTTTGTTAAATCTGTAAAAATATACAGGGCAGGTTCATTAAAACACTTACTTATGTTTATGTTATGATCTTGCAACCGGGTGGTTCATTGTTTTTTTTTCCAAAAATAAGGGAGGCACGGGTCAGTATAATATAATCAACGGGCTGTAGTAGGGTATAATACGAGGTGTGTAAATTAAGTAATGAGACTCTTTTTTTATTTTTTTTATTCGAATAGAATTACAATTCAGTATTGTCTCCTTCAAAGTAACTTCCTTGGGAAGCCACACAGCGCTGGAGACGCTTCTTCCATTCCTCATAGCAGTGCTTGAACTCATATACTGGAATAGCCTTCAGCTGGTCGGTTACAACCGTTTGAATGTTTTTCTATGGTTCCAAAATGAGGTCTCTTGAGGTGACATTTCGTTTTCTAAAAACCCTTTTACTGAAATGGCTGTGTGGCAAGACATAATTTTCTCATCTCCAATCCGTTAGTCAAAATCTGATGAACCGTGGTGTGATTCAAGTTTAACTCTTCCCCGATCATTCTTGTCAACCGACGATCTGAACGCATAAAGGTGCGTATACATTTGCGAGCCGAACGGTTCGCGAACCGCTCGTGAACCATTAGTTCTCAGTTCTCAAGATTGGGATGGAGTTTGGAGCGCGGAAAGAATCGCTTGTGAACCGTTCGTGATGATCTACCTCCTGTCAGTTTTTTTGACGAACACAAAGGCATTCGCAGTTCAGATTGAGACGGCATTGTGCGCAGTTCGTTGTTTTTCTTCTGCTCACGAACCACGTGGCTCTATTTATTTTTTGTGCCCTTTCGTATGATTTTTGTTTTCATTGTTGTTTAATAATAACCTTCCTGCTGTTAATCATAATTTTATTTAAAATTACACAGCCACACAAAAAGTTTCTGACCTGGGGGTCTCACTATGTGTACTACATGTTTTTGAGGTCGCTGAATCCGAATCCGGGGAAGTTTCATCCCAGCACGTCTGGGTTCGGCCATAACCTCAAAAAAACCCTCAAATTTGCTATATCCGTTAAAACGACAAACCCTATGCCTCCCGAAACCTCATAATCCTATAATACAATAACCAAGTAACCCCACAACCTAATAACTCCATAACCACATAACCCCATAACCACATAACCCCATAATCACATAACCCTAAAACCCGATAAAAAAGTTTCTGACGTGGGGTCTGACTATGTACTACCATATATTTTTGGGGTCGCTGTACCCAATGGTTGTACATTACGTTGGATTACTGCATGTACATGTACCATATTTATACAGTCGGAGTTCTGGCATTCCTAGATTCATTAATTTATTTACAGATTTATTTATTTATAGATTTTTTTATTATGTATACAGGTTAGTTCGGAAAGTCAGTGAATTTTTTTACCGAAACTGTACGCGCCAGCCCGCGCTTTACGTGCTGGGATTGTGGTGGGGGGATCTGGCAACAAGATCCAACAAGCGTCAGTTGGCTACCGGTCGTTGTAGCGGTCGCATCACTCGTTCTTTGAGAGTCGATACAGTGACCCGGTGCAAAAAAAATGCAACGTTCGCTTGAGCAACGGATGGCGATCAAGTTTTGTGTGAAACTGCAGAAGAGTGCTGCAGAAACCATTTCAATGTTGAAGAAGGCTTTCGGCGTCGATTGTCTTTCGGACAGGCAAATTTTCCGGTGGCACAAGGCCTTCGCGGAAGGTCGGGAAGATGTCAACGACGAGAACCGCGCTGGACGGCCATCAACCTCCAGTTCCTACGACAATGTGAAACGTGTGCATGACTTGTTGAACACTGACCGTCGTCTAAGTGTCCGTTTAATTTTGGAAACATTAGACATTACGAAAACCATTGTTCACGAAATGGTGTCAGAGTCTTTAGGAACGAAGAAGGTGGTGCGCGAAGCTCGTGCCAAAAGTGCTAACGGACGATCAAAAAGCGAGGCGCGTCGAAACCTGCCAAGAACTTTTGGACACCTGCGAAGACAACCCCGCTTCCCTTGACGACGTCATTATTGGGGACGAAAGTTGGGTCTTTGAATACGATCCGGAGACGAAGAGGCAAAGTGCGGAATTGGCACACGTCGAACTCCCCCTCGCCCCAATGAGTTCGTTCCGCAGGGGACAACCGTAACCGGAAAGTTTTACGTCGAGGTGCTGAAGCGGCTGAAACGCAGGGTGAATCGCGTCCGCCCAGACATCTCCAAAATCCTGGAAGCTTCACCACGACAATGCGCCTTCGCACACCTGCTTCCTCGTGGACGATTACCTCGTCAAAGCAGGCATCACCGTTGTTCCCCAGCCTCCCTACAGCCCCGATGTGTCCCCCCCCCAGACTTTTTTCTGTTTCCGCGCCTCAAAACCCCAACGAAAGGACAGCATTTTGGGTCGGTGAAAAACATTCAGAAGGCTTGCACCTGACACTTTAAAGGCGATTCCCGAAAACGACTACCGTGCGGCTTTTGATGCGTGGAAGACCCGCTGGAACCGATGTGTGGACGCAGGAGGAATGTATTTTGGAGAGTTTCTAAAGATTTGTACACATAGAACCAATAAAAACCATTTTTTTAAAGCTCACTGACATTACTTTCCGGACAAACCCTGTATTTGCTTGAGAACTGTAAAATCAGTTTAATTGTGAGATATTGCGTTACATGATTACAGCATCGAGTTATAGGGTTATGTAATTATGTGGCTATGTGGTTATGTGGCTGTGGGGTTATTGAGTTATTGTATTACAGTATCATGAGGATTAAGAGCCATAGGGTTTGTGGTTTTACGGATATGGTGAATATGGTGAGATTATGGCCGAACTCTAACGTGCTGGGATAAAACTGACCCCGGATGCAGATTCAGCGACCCCAAAATATACAGTACACATAGTGAGACCCCACGTCAGAAACTTTTTTTTACCGGGTTTTGGGGTTATCTGATTATGGGGTTATGTGGTTATGTGGCAATGAGGTTATGGAGTTATTAGGTTGTGGGGTCAGTTGGTTATTGTATTATAGGTTTGTAGTTTTAACGGATATAGCAAATTTGAGGGAGTTTTTTTGAGGTTATGGCCGAACCCAGACGTGCTGGGATGAAACTGACCCCGGATTCGGATTCAGCGACCCCAAAAACATATAGTACACATAATGAGACCTCCAGGTCAGAAACTTTTTTTTGTGTGTGGCTGTGTTATTATAGTTTAATTATTATGGAGTGGCCAGAGGAAAGTGTACTAAAACTTATTGACATCTATAAAACTACAAGTTGCCATCACCAAAGCTTCACCACTCATAACTAAAATCGCATAACTTTCTTCGTACGAAGACATGATTAGAAGTAAGCTCACCGAACAAGACAAGGCTGGCAGTTCGTGGTTCGTTCTATCTTTCCACGGATCTAGTTCAGTTCAGTAGATGTTCGCTGTAAAACTAATTTCAACGAACGGTTCACAAGCGGTTCGCGAACGATTCGGCTCGCAAATGTATATGCACCTTAAGATCCCTTATTCTTTCGACATTTTCGTCGGTTTTTGAAGATGAAGGCTTTCCGCTGCGTGGTTCATCTTCAATCCACTCTCTTCCTTCTGAGTGTCTTAAACCACCGAAAAACAGTGTTGAAGTTTTGCAAAAGTATCCGTTGCGCTGTGTCTAAGTCTGAAGCAAAACCTGATACCACACCGTTGCTCAAAATTAATGTCACCCATTTTGAAAACGCACTAGAAAAAAACGGTTTTACAAAAATAGTTATAAAGAACAAACAAATGACTCGATTTGCACTGACGGTGCATTACATGCTAACCTACCGCCTAGAGCTACCAATTTGAGAGTCTTTTGTGTACAAGGTGAGCTCACATATAAACAATTGTGTTATTGTGACCATATAAACTGGAACAAATTGACTAAAATTGAATAGAAACCCGTTACTTTAAACACTTATTGTAACTTTTAACCAGGGCTTACGATTAAATCCTGAGCGAGTTGCTCTTAAGTTTAACTGCTTGATCAAAACATATTTTATTCTAGGAGAGAGCGCGAGATGTCCGAGTCGCGACGCAAATGTTCCTCGACGATTAAATCCTCTAACGATTGAATCCATCTACCGAGTCCAACCCTTTAACTCTTATATACACGGTGGAGACTTTAACTGGAATATATTCGCTAGCGGGGTGGTGAATGCTTTTTCAAAAAAATTCCCGAGACACGTCAACTTTTAAATGTATTTACCTACATTTTGCAAGTAATATGAAAAATATAGCCCTTCAGGGGTGGCTGAAACCACCCTCGACATGATTTTTCAAATGCAACCCTATGGCTTGTGACCCCTCATTGTAAAGCTGGTGGAAAGAGGAATCCAACGCACTGATCAAATTTTAATTTTAGTATGTTTGTAGGGTTGCATACAATTAAAACAATTTAAAAATTAAATTTATTTTCAACGTAACAATTGTTCAAAATGTGCACCATTCACTTGTTGGCAGCATCCCAATCTGTGGTAGGTTTCGTCCCTTACATTATGCAACATTTGCGGTGTTATTTTTCCGATTTCCTCTCTTATCCTTTTCTGCAGATCTGCTATGTTGTTGGGTTTCTGAATGTAAACCCTACTTTTAAGATGTCCCCACAAAAAGAAATCCAGTGGTGTAAGATCTGGAGAATCTTGCTGGCCACTCAATATTACCTCGCCTCCCAATCCACCTACCGGGAAAATTCTGTCCAGATACTGACGAACAATGGCAGCATAGTGTGGTGGGGCCCCCATCTTGCTGAAACCATAACCTTTCGTCGGTCAAGTTAGAGTTTAAGGGTTTGGAAATAAATGACATAGCACTGGCATTAGTTCGTGCTGGAGTAAACGCAAGTATCTTGCTCCATTAAGAGTGTCATCAAAGAAAAATGGTCCTACAATTCTATCTTGTATTATTCCGGCCCACACATTAGTTTTCTGTGGGCGCTGAGTATGAAGTTGCCTCATCCAATGGGGTTCTCTTCAGTCCAGTAACGACAATTTTGGCGATTTACGTGCCCATTTAATGTAAAAGTAGCCTCGTCAGAAAAAACTATCCACTTTAAAGATAACTGGTTTTGATCAATACAAGTCATCAATAAATCGCAAAATTCCACTCGTCGATCTGGATCATCTTCAAGTAGCTCTTGAACAGCTTGCATTTTATATGGGCGTTTTTTTCTCATATTTAAGTATTTTTAAAACTGTTTTGTGATTAAGATTACTATCACGGCCCAGTTGACGGGCTGGAGTGATTGGATTTTCTTCTAGAGCAAGCAACAAATTCAACTTCGTGTCGTCATCAACAACAGCCTGCCTCTTACTCGGTACTTTCCTGACATGACCCATCTCTCGATATTTTGCCTCAATTTTACTAATGGTACCTTGATTTAGTGGTGGCAAGTCAGGATGCGTTTCTCGAAACGCAGTTAAAGTCTCCACCGTATAGTTTAACTCCTGGGAGCGAGCGACTACATGAGGATCTAAACCTCACGCAGCTCTTGTTGTTTCACTCGCTAAAGGAGTAAAACCTGAAGAGCAGCAAGAGCGATGAGGTTTAACTCCGCGCTAGAGTTTCACTCTCTTATCTAACTAACCGAACATAAACTAGTTTATGTTCGGTGTTATTGGTAATTATAATATCGGAAATCGGAAGGATTGACTAATCACAAAAAATTAAAGAAAACATTGGAAATGAAATGAAGTGTAAAGAACGAAGTTGTAAAAAACTACAAATGGAAAAATACGGAAAAAATATAAAAAACCAAAATAGTTTATTAAACTTAAAATTAAAAAATAAGTATTAAAAAAAGTAGTTAACTAAAACATATTGATAGGTAATGCAAGCATTACAGGGACGTCCCATTAGATGGTGTACAGATCAATACCGTAAGGTGGGGTGAAATTTATATTTCGCATAAGCTAGATATTTAATTCAAATTACGCGCTTTAACTTTATCCAAGTAAATCACATCCATCCCAAAACCTTTTTGTGGTATTTCTGGAGTAGTTTGCTTGTTAAGAAAACAAGGTAAGATTTTCTTATGATATTTTTTAATCACGTTGAATATTAATACCAAAATTGTTGTTATTTTTACTCCGTTAAATTTGCTTTTTATTAAGTTCATTTATAAACCATCTTTGGATGATATTTAATTCAAATTACGCGCTTTAACTGTATCCAAGTAAATCACATCCATCCCAAAACCTTTTGTGGTATTGCTGGCGTAGTTTGCTTGTTAAGAGAACAAGGTAAGATTTTCTTATGATATTGCTACTTTTTTATTTATTTCGGGTTCGTGAGGTGTGAAAAATTAAACTCGTACTTTTAAACTAACACTATTTATTTACACTAATTTATTTCTATACAATTTATTTTGAGCGTTGTAAGCCGCGCCGGTTTTCAAATAGAACTGAATCGTCCCGCGTCGAATCCCCGCGTTATATCTCCTTGCGGAGATATCTCGAAGCTTCCGGGCAGTTCGACTTCGCGAGCCGCCGCGATCTGTCGAGGCGCTTCCACATACGTCTATCAGACGACGCGGTCGGCTGGTATCGAGGGAGGCAGGGACTGGCCCAGCGTTCGTAACACTGCCCCCTCCTTAAAGACATCTCGAATTGTATCGTCCTCTGGTCCGTGTCGATACCTGCAGAATGACCCATTCTTGCATCGGGAGGTCTGGTAGAAGAAGCAGTCCACAGTCTTCTCGTTGAGCGATCTCCCTGGGGT
Organism: Aromia moschata; assembly: GCA_029963805.1. NCBI lineage: Eukaryota > Metazoa > Arthropoda > Insecta > Coleoptera > Cerambycidae > Aromia > Aromia moschata. The sequence goes on along the minus strand of JAPWTK010000150.1, from coordinate 602,753 downwards.
TGTAACAGCATACCAGAATCTCAATTCCAGTAAACCGGAAGAGGACTTCTAGCATACTCCTGATCACCCTCCAATCCAGGCCATCTAGTCCGCTGGCTATCTTCGGTATCGCCAAACTTATGCTCTGGGACAAAGCACATCCCTCAGCTCGACTAGTGTGTCCCAGACAGTTTGATAAGTTGGTTTATGGTGCGATAGCTGCTTGGTCACCAAATAGAAAACGGACCTCTCTTTCTCCTGCTCGGCCGCCGTGATTTGAAGGACTGTCCAACCTCTGGTCTTTGTCTGCGTAACTCCTCCAACTGTCCAAACGCCTTCTTGAAGGTAAGTAACCCCCCGGGGACATTCGGAGGTCCGCTGCCACACAGTGAGCAAGACAGAAGTCAGCAGGAGTCTGGAACAGGTCACGTGGTTCTTCTCGCGTTACACCGTAGCGAGCTTTTGGCCGTTGGAATGAAGCGACATGAACTCCTCGAAGGAGAGCTCGCCGTCTGGTGGACTGACGTGTCGAACTCTGGCTTCAGCTTGTTCGTCATTGCTTCCGGCGAAAGGGGCTAAACGGTTGAAGTGGACCACCCTGGGTTTTCCTCTTGGCAACTTGGATTCGGTAGACTACATCGTTAATCCGGGTGACGACCTCATACGGACCTTCCCAGGAGCTTTGAAGTTTTTGGAGATAACCCACGACGACGTTGTGGGTTATATAACCAGACTTGGTTGCCGGGCTGGTACCTGCCATCGTTGGCGTTGATGTCGTAGGCCTCCTTCATGCGGTCGCTGGCGCCCTGGATATTTGAACGGACTCGTTCGTGGATGTCGTCCATTCTCTGGCGTAGAGTACTGACGTAGTCCTCTCCAGCCACGTCGTCCCCTGGTGTACAGCCGAACTTCAGGTCACAGGGTAGACGCAGTTCACGGCCCATCACGATGCTTGCAGGTGTTTGCCCAGTTGTTTCGTGGACTGACGACCGGTAGGCTAGCAGGAACAGGTGGAGAAACTGGTCCCAATCCCTCTGGTGGTCAGAGACTACTTTGGATAAGTACCGGTTGATGGTCCTATTCATTCGCTCCACCATTCCATCTGACTGCGGATGCAGTGCAGTTGTCCTCGTCTTACGGATGTCGAGTGTACGGCACACATTCTGAAACAGAATCGACTCGAAATTTCTCCCTGGTCCGAATGTAATTCCAGAGGTACACCAAATCGACAAATCCAGTCCTTGATGAGAGCGTCCGCCACAGTAGGGGAGGCCTCTTTTGGTTTGGAAGGGCATACGCTTCTAGCCCATTTGCTGAAATAATCCATCACGACGACGATGTATTTATTTCCATTATCTGTTTCCGGAAACGGACCTGCTACATCGATGGCAATTCTTTCAAACGGACTACCCACGTTGTATTGTCGCATTGGAGCCTTCGGGTGCCGTTGCGGACCATTACTTGCAGCGCACACCACGCATTTCTTGCACCACTCCTTCACGTCAGTAGTGCAGTTCACCCAGTAGAAACGCTCCCTAACTTTTCCCAGCGTCTTTGTTACTCCCAGGTGTCCGCCAGTGCTTCCATTGTGGATCTCCTCCAATACCTCTGGCACTCTGTTTCTGGGGACTATCAGTTGTTTTCGCTCTTCGGTACCATCTGATTTCTCCAGAACGTTTTTTAAGAGTCCGTCGCTTAAGACGAGGGAATTCCACTGAGCCCAGTACGACTTTACGGTTGGTGAATACCGCGATACCTCCTCCCAAGTGGGTTTCCGATCTTCTTTCTTCCAATTCACAATTGGCTTCAGATTCGGGTCATTCTCTTGGTCTTTCAAAACCTTTTCCGACAGCCAATCATCGTTCACCGCCGTCGTTCTGTATACTAAGATGTCCTTTTCTTCTGCCCGCTGACAATGTTTGCAATCCCTCAAAGCAGGGTCTTCTGGATAGCGCATCAGCGTTGCGGTGAACTTTGCCTGCACGATGTTCGGTGTCGAAATCAAATTCTTGGAGTCGCTCTATCCACCTGGCTACCTGTCCTTCAGGATTCTTGAACTGTAGAAGCCATTTTTAGCGCCGCATGGTCCGTTCTCAGCAAGAATTTCCTCCCATACAGGTATTTATAGAAGTGTTCGACAGATTTCACTACCGCCAGTAGCTCCCGCCTGGTAACACAGTAGTTTCGCTCAGGTTTCGACAAGGTTTTACTGAAGTATCCAATAACCTTCTCTTGGCCGTCCTGAATCTGAGACAAAAAACTGCTCCCAAACCTACATTACTGGCATCGGTATCCAAAATGAATTTTCCATCTGGGAGAGGATAGCTCAGGATAGGTGCACTGGTCAACGCTTCCTTTAAATGTCGAAACGCTTCACTGCATTCATCGTCCCATTGGAACCGTCTTTCTCCTTCCGTGAGTCGAGTCAGTGGCTTGGCAATATTGGCAAATCCGGGCACATATCGACGATAGTAAGTGCATAACCCGAGGAAAACTTCGTAGATCATGCTTATTGCCGGGTACTGGCCATTCTCGCACTGTTTTGATCTTCTGGTCATCCACTGCCACTCCTTGACTGGAAACAACATGGCCCAGATACCTCACTTCCTTCTGGAATAGATGACACTTTTTCGGGCTAAGCTTTAGGCCAGAGGTTCGCAAACGTTGAAAGACCTCCTCCAGATTTTTCATGTGATCCCCGAAAGATTTTCCAACCACGATGATGTCGTCAAGATACACAAGACATGTCTTCCAAGAGAGTCCTTTTAACACTGTTTCCATCAGCCTCTCGAAGGTTGCCGGAGCGTTACATAATCCAAACGGCATTACGGTAAACTGCCATAGTCCCGTACCCAGAGTAAACGCAGTTTTCTCTCGATCCCGGTGTGCCAACTCTACTTGCCAATATCCACTCTTCAAATCTAGGGTTGAGAAAAATCTTTGATCCTGATAGAGTATCCAAGGTGTCATCGATTCTAGGCAATGGATAGCTGTCTTTCTTTGTCACGTTGTTTAATTGACGGTAAATCCACACAAAATCTGGTAGAGCCATCTTTCTTCTTTACCAATACAATTGGTGAAGCCCACGGACTATTAGATGGTTCAATGACCCCATCTTTTTCCATGTCCTGCACGATTTTATCGGCTTCCTCGCGTTTGGCTAATGGCAATCTTCTTGCTGTTTGTCGGATGGGCCGAGCGTCGCCCGTGTCGATTTTGTGTCGGATTACATTTGTCCTGCCCTTTCCACCTTGCCCATCGTCGAAAATGTCTGCGTATTTAGTAATCAGACTCCTTAGCTTCGTCGTTTGATCACTTCTCAAGGATCTTGAGGAAGATGATAGGAGGTTTGCTAACTCGCCTGTAATCTTCTTAACTGAATTTTCTTGAGCATCTAATTTTCGGATGACGGAGGAAAACCGAAGAACAGTACCCTAAAACGATTCCTTTTCTTAGATTTACTGGGTGGTGATTAAGGTTCATTATTCTCACTGGTACTGTTTTCTCGGTCAACAACAGAGCTTTTCCTACAGCGATTCCCCTTGCTACCTCGCCGTCGTGGGATCTTGGCTCAAACATCATTATATTTCCAACACACGGGTTACCGGCCAAATGAGCGTCCAAGATCATTTCACTTCGTTCTGGCACTGCCGTATCCTCTGCCAGGACAACTCGAATTGTTTCCTCCGCCTTTCTATGTAGTACGATTTCCTCACCATTTATTTTCAGAACATTATTCTTGAAGTCTAGTTCAAATCCCTTGGTGTTCATAATGTCCATTCCAAGAATAAGTTCATCCTCAATTTCAGCTACCAGTGCTCGATGTTCAAACGACATGTTTCCAATGACAATTGTAACATTGGTCTCACCGCGAATGGTAGCGGGATCTCCAGTTGCAGTACGTAGTCGCCAGCTGGTCGGAGTAATTCTTGCCGCTGTTCCAACAATATCTGGTCTAATGATAGTTCTCGTTGCACCCGTATCTAATAGCAACAGTCTTTCTTTTCCATTGACTAGTCCATCGACAAAAAACACTATTAGATGGGTGTTGAAGAGATGCGACTCGTGCTATTTTCTTTGGGGCTTGCTTCTTAGAGGTTGACGATTGCCCCTTACTGTCAACCTCTTTTAGTTTTCCGACGAGGGTGACGTTTCCTTATTTCTAGGGCAGCGACTACGGACATGTCCAACCTTACCGCAATTCCAGCACCGAATTTGCCTCTTTTCCAACATGCCCTCGACGACTCGCCTAATTTCTGCTTCATTGCAGGTTCCTTCTTCAACACCTTCCTCCATCCTACGGACCTTAGCTTGACCTCTGCAACTCTGTTTAGCAGCTTCGAATTCCAAAGCTCGCGCCAAAGCATCCACCAACTTGCTGGGACGAGCGAGAGTCAGAGCTTGACGGGTCTCAGTATCACGCAGACCGTCTAAAAATGCCTGCACGGCTAGTCGTTCCATAACGTTCTCCGGCGTAGATGAATACGCCAAACGAACTAACCGCGCTATGTCCGCTTCGAATTCCTGCAGCGATTCGTTACTTTTCTGATAGCGGTTCTTCAACTGCGAGTGGTAGACATGCTCAAGATGGGACTGACCATAACGCATTTCGAGGTGTTTAACTAGTTGATGGTAATCATCTTGTTCTTCAAGAGAAAGCGTCTGTAATATATCTGTGGCGTCACCACGTAGCGCCAACGTCAGCGCTGTAGCCTTCTCTGCCAACGACCAACCATTTGCCCTCGCTGCAGCCTCAAATTGTCGTAGATAATTAACCCATGAGCTCTTACCATCAAACTGTGGTGGTTTCATGCGAATTCTCGAAATTTCCACGTGACTGCTCAACTCGGGTTTACTCAACCTGTCGATGTCGCTACCAGGTGACTTCAGAGCGGTATTGACCACTTGTTGTTGTTCCCTCACTTCCTAAACTCAGCGTTGCGATTTTTCTCTCTACTTCTAGAAACTTATTCTGGAATTCTTCTTCTACGGTAACTAATTTATTTTCTATTTCCCCAAATTTGCCGTCCATTTGTTTCTGGAGCCAACTAGAATTTTCCGTAATTTTCTTTTTCTAAAGTTGTATGATTTTCCATTAGTTTTTGTTCCATCCCTCTTAAGTTTCCAGACGTTTCCTCAAATTTCTGTTGCATTTGAGTAGCATTTTCGACCAACCTTTGCTCCATCCCTCTTAAGTTTCCAGACGTTTCCTGGAGTTCCTGTTGCATTTTGGTGGCATTTTCTAGAAGCTTCTCTTCTAAATTTTTCTCTAAACTTTGCAACGCCGAATTTATATCGCCGGCAATTTCGAATAAATATGTGGTAGGGTTTTCACCTTCATTTTCCAGAGCTTCTTTAAGTCTATTTTGCAGATCGGCCTTTTTCCCTGTCGTCTCGCACTCCCGTTCTTCAAGTTCCCTTTTAAATCCGCCACTTTAAGGTCCTTTAAAAACACTTGTCTTAAAGCCATTTCACTTAATTTATTTATCGCGAATTTATTTATTTAAATGTTTTTATTATTGTTTTGTTTCACACCCCACACCTGACACCAATGTTACGTTTTTATTTATTTCGGGTTCGTGAGGTGTGAAAAATTAAACTCGTACTTTTAAACTAACACTATTTATTTACACTAATTTATTTCTATACAATTTATTTTTGAGCGTTGTAAGCCGCGCCGGTTTTCAAATAGAACTGAATCGTCCCGCGTCGAAACCCGCGTTATATCTCCTTGCGGAGATATCTCGAAGCTTCCGGGCAAGTTCGACTTCGCGAGCCGCCGCGATCTGTCGAGGCGCTTCCACATACGTCTATCAGACGACGCGGTCGGCTGGTATCGAGGAGGGCAGGGGCGGACTGGCCCAGCGTTCGTAACAATATTTTTTAATCACGTTGAATATTAACACCAAAATTGTTGTTATTTTTACTCCGTTAAATTTGATTTTTATTAAGTTCATTTATAAACCATCTTTGGTTGATATTTGAGATAAATGTTCTGTATAGTGTAGACATAATCTCAAATGATGAAAAATTGTTTGGCAATAGCGAATATATTTTTTCATTATTCACCCTCCCCATTCACATTCACCCTCGAAAAATTGAGTTTTGCGTACATGAGGGTCTAAAAGTTGAAGTTATGGGGTTATGGGGGTTCGACAATTTGGGTTATGGGGTCACTTTTCGCCTACTGTAACTAAACTCGATGTAAGTGGAAAGAGCAACGGCCACTGAATGACTAAAACTTGTGAAGCATACTCTCATTTTTTGGAAATTATTCGGGTATAGGTAGGTGTTCATCGGTTAATTTCGGACAAGTCAGTATTCTTTAAGTTTGTCATTATTGTAAAAAGTGACTAGGTAATCTTTTCTAAGGTAGAACACGTCATTTTACTAACTAGTAGTTTAAAGCACAAGTAACAAAATGTCAATAAATAACCAATAAAAAAATATGTCCTCTTAAGCACAATAGTGTCTTTAAATATCCACTTATGAAGTCAGATATTTTATTAAATAATCATAATTCATAAATTGTGAACCATAAGCCACATAAATATCAATAAACATAGGATCCATCCGGGGAACGGGGCAACGAGAGTGCATCAGTGGGTGGAGCTTAGAGTGGACCTTCTAGTTTTTTTATGTTCGGTGCCTACAGTAAACACGCAGTAGGCACGCTTATAAATGTGTAAATAACATGAGGAGTAAAACCATGCCGCGCTGCTCGAGGTTTAACTCCTAGAAGGATTTAATCGTACCATCGATTCGGCTGACGCTCCCGAGTAGATCGTATCCTCTGCAGAGCGTATATCGCTCGCGATATGAATTATACCTATCGCCTCTCAAATGACAGGCTCTTGGATTTAATCTCAAAAAGGAGCTAAACCTTTTACTCGTAAGCCCTGCTTTTAACAAAAGCAACTAACCCCTAAATATAAAGTTGTGTTATTAATTTTAGTGGTCCAATAATTCATATGCGATCGGGCTCGTATATAGAAAACTCAACATTTGGTAGTTCTAATACCGCCTTCCAAGTCCTGTCTCCGCAGTGTTGCTAGATCGGGCGCTACGTTGCCAGTCTCATTACTTAATTTACACACCTCGTATAGCGGCTAATATCGCAACGTGTATCCTTTTGGCATCTCGAGACACAGCCTTGGCGTTCGCTTTTCCTGATATTCTCCAGCGGGCGTACGTTTTCTTTTTGTCTCGCGCCCTGCGAGTTTTTTTCTTGAAAAAAGCGACCGAGTAAAAACGGCACCTAAATCGAAACTTTCCTCCTCGCCGCGCGGTTCGAAGGTAGTAAACGTTGCACGGTAGAGTGCAAGCTCACGCTCTACTTACCGCGTTATGTAATCCGTAATTGATGTGAATTTACTGGTTAACATCGCGCACCGATTAAGTGATGTAATATTTTTGCGGCAACCGAATTATTATTGGTTCATTTGAGATGGTCAGTTTAACGCGGATTTTGGCAAATCGAAAAACTAAATTAATTGCGTTAGAGTCTAATCGCCGTAGATAATTATACTTTTTTCGACTAATAATCTAATTGTGTGTCTAAAACAATAATTAATACACACGAAACCGAGGAGCTTTACAAAACACGCTTGCCGATGGTGATAATAATTGCTCGGTTAAATGTCTCTCGTGATTTACGACTCGTCTCGTTTGTAAACATTGTCTCGAACCGTTCGAAATTCGTCCAAGTTGGCCAAGCAGAAAAAAAAACGCAATTCTTTTTTTTTTCGTATTTTTTGCAAAACAGACCTGGGACCTTACGCATGAATGTTAGGCATATTGAACATGCCAGACACAACTGACTCTTATCAATACTCCTACAGCATAATCATCGTCATGATATACAGTAAACTTCCGATAGTCCGGAATCCAACGGTCCGGAATGCCCGACGGTCCGGCACCAGCACCGAATTTGAGACGATTATGTCCAAGCGGCAATCAGAAGCGGTCGGTTCGAAGTATTTCGGCGCAGTCCGGAACTAGTGCAAATGTATTCTCAAGAAAACAGTTTTGTCAGGTCTAAGTCGCTACACGTTGGTTATATGCACAGCACGTTGAATATACGTCCAGACGGTGGTTGTAGATCCATTGATATTTATTATTAGCCTAAATAACATGTTAAAATAGTACATTTTAAACATGTTTAAAACGTTTAGCGATCACGGGAGACACCTCCCAACAATCCGGCATTTCCGGTAATCCGGCACCACCCAGGACCCGAACGTGCCGGATAACCGGAAGTCTACTGTATCAGCAAAGACTTTACCATCTTCCATCTTACACTTGCCGGCTTAAAACTGAATCCATTCAAAATATTGATGTATGTATTTGTACTTTATGTACATACGTATAGTCCTATTTCTAATTGAAAATGATAAATACGCCTAGGGAACAAAAAAAGCGGTGCAACTTTATGATTCCATGGGCGTGCATATATCTTTTATAAATTCGAAAATTGTGAAATAATTTTTTTCAATCAAATCAATATAGGAGATTAAAATTAGCCTGCATACAAAACTCTTATTTGTAATATAATTTGCTGTAAATAATGCTCATTTAGCCATACAATCTCAAAAAATTGTCTGTGTTAATAAACCTAGCTGAAATACACGTCACTGGCGTCTTAAACAAGTAGAGTGCCTAAAGTCGTAAATCATTTTAATGACGTCGTAAAAATTTTGTGGCACGGTGGACCGAATAAGTATTTAAGGAGTATTAAATACAAAGCAATCCAATAGTATACTGGGTCGGCATTCCCACGGCATTCGCTGCCGCCGGCGGCTCAGGCGTTGCCGGCTCTTCAAAATTTTCTTAAGTTATAGTAAAATACATAAAGTTGTTTGAATTTATAATTATTTTTTTCCAATTTTAAACGCTTTATATTAATGCTAATTAATAAATTTATATCTATGTATTTTTTTTAATATATCCAAACTAGCTTTCTAAGAACGTCACATCATACTTCAGTAAACTGTTAGTTCGTGACGTCCTTAGAAAGCTAGTTTGGAAATATTTAAAAAAATACATATATATATAAATGTATTAGTTAGCATTAAAATAAAGCGTTTAAAATTGGGAAAAAAAATTATAAATTCAAACAACTTTATGTATATTACTATACTTAAGAATATTTTGAAGAGCCGGCAACGGCGGCTCAGGCGGCTGGCCGCACAGAGTAAAATCACTGGCGGTAACACCGGTCAACGAGATTATTAGACTACTTTGCATTTAATACATTGCTAATACTTCTTCGGTCCACTGTGCCATAAAATTTTTACGAAGTCGTTAAAATGATTTACGACTTTAGGCACTCAACTTGTTTAAGACGCCAGTGACGTGTATTTCAGCTAGGTTTATTAACACAGACAATTTTTTGAGATTGTCTGGCTAAATGAGCATTATTTACAGAAAATTATATTACAAATATTAAAAGTTTTGTATGCAGGCTAATTTTAATCTCCTATATTGATTTTAATGAAACAAATTATTTCACAATTTTCGAATTTATAAAAGATATGCACGTCCATGGAATCATAAAGTTGCACCGCTTTTTTTGTTCCCCGTGCGTATTTATCATTTTCAATTAAAATTAGAAGGACTATACATACATATATCAATATTTTGAATGATCGAATTTTTCGTCGGTAAGTGTATTCCCGTATTTCTAACACGATTAAAATTTAAATGGACATTATGACACTTTTTACTCCGTACAGTCCCAAGATGATTTGTTAGGCAATGTACAGACACTTGCCGGGTTAATGAGAGAAAAAAAATCGACAAAGCTTTACGCTTTCAGCTCTTAAAATGATAGTTCTGCTTTAATTTAAAGAGTTTGTGTTAGTCCTTATTGCACCAGTTAAATTTTAATCTGCAAGGTTGATTGCGGTCAGCCTGGTCCAGCATTAGAATTGTAATTAAAAATAGTAAAAAATTAATCATTAAACACTGTTTGCTTTTTAGCACAAAAGTATTTTCTCTTTTCTGTCATGTTGAAACATAAATACTTATTTTTGTCATTTAAGGCAGGAAAGGAATATTGCAAAAGTCAAGAACTTGTGAAATCACTGGATAGGCAACGGTTTTCAGCAGAGCCCACCAACTCAAAACGTACAACGTAACTTCGAGACGATTTTAATTTGATAACAAAATCAACTAGCAGTCTTCTATTTTGTTACATAGTTGGGCAGTCACCAGGTTATCTTTTACTAAACTTTTGTGATTTAAATAACCTACGTAACTCGAAAAAATTGATAGAAATGTCCTAGAGTTCCTGTAGGTACTCTATTTCCATTCTAAATTGAAAATAGGTAGAAAAAAGCAAGGTTGTCAGATATATTTTCTAAAATTGCTAAGCTCACTATACAAGTATACTTCATACTTCAGTAAACTGTTAGTTCGTGACGTTCTTAGAAAGCTAGATTGGAAATATTTAAAAAAAATACATAGATATAAATTTATTAGTTAACATTAAAATAAAGCGTTTAATATTGCTTGAAAAAAATAATTATAAATTAAAACAACTTTATGTATATTATTACTATACTTGAGAAAATTTTGAAGAGCCGGCAACGCGCTGGCCGGTGCTCCATTAGACTACACACTGGACAACGATCCAATAGACTATTGTGCGATGTGAGAGTATGCATATATACATTTAGATACAATAGATACATTTCTTAAATACTTATTCGGTCCACTGTGTCATAAAAATTTTACGACGTCGTTAAAATGATTTACGACTTTAGAAATTCTATGTTTAAGGAGCCAGTGACGTGTATTTCAGCTAGGTTTATTAACACAGACAATTTTTTAAGATTGTCTGGCTAAATGAGCATTATTTACAGCAAATTATATTACAAATATTAAGAGTTTTGTATGCAGGCTAATTTTAATCTCCTATATTGATTTGAATGAAAAAAATTATTTCACAATTCTCGAATTTATAAAAGATATATGCACGCCCATGGAATCATAAAGTTGCACCGCTTTTTTTGTTCCCCAGGCGTATTTATCATTTTCAATTAAAATTAGAAGGACTATAAGTTAGAAATGTATAGGGTGTTGTATTTAAAATATATAAAATTTACTAAAACCCCTTTTTACAAGTTTTTTTTTGTGTCATATAATAAACCTTTTAAGTACGTTTCAAAATATAAACGAAAACTTTGTACTTAACAATAACGAAGACGTACAAGAACGTGCTAATCCTTTATATTTTCTTTCTTGGTCGTCTTCTTAGGCTTTTCGGTAATCGGTAGGTATAGAACACTGGACGGATTTACATCTCACTTTAGGCTTGATGTTTACTTGAATCGATTTAGTGTTCGCATGTTTTAATTGAGCAGAGGCATTCTTCGATTTAGGCATTTTCTTTACCAAAGTCTTGTTTAAATCGGTCTGTCGACGTGTTTTTGAAAAAGTCCATTGGCAGATTTACACTCTTCTCGACAATCGAAGCGTTGAAATATCAAAGGTGCCAAGTGCCAAATTTTGCTGATTTGATATATTACTATAGAAAGGGACTTAGTGTCCTTAGGCATAATGTAAGAAAGGAGCCATGGGCCAAAAAAATTATTTTACGCTTTAGCTTTACGTCGATAGGTGGCTCTATCGTCAAGTGCCTTGGTAAGTATTATGGTGCTAAGTGCCACTCTATGATGAAATCAGATCACAGCATTCGTGTATCAAGTCGTTGCGTCTCTCAGGTCTGTTTATTGTTTACGCTTTGTTGTAAGGGTTCATTAAATAAAATCTTCAAAATGGAAAAACATCGGCGGTACTGGAACGGTAGCGGAGGCTCAAAGAAAGTTAAAAGTTTCGGGCAAAGCCTATCAATCTCGTTAAAACAATGTCATCCCGGCAAAAGACAGTCCAAGCTTGGAGAGGTTTTTTACAGTGCGACCGTGATTTTTCATTAATAGAAAAACGCAAAAGGAAAGTAAAGGCAATGGTGCCTGAAGACTTAAAAAATATTATTCTTTCTAGTACTCTAAAATGACCAGACGTCCGTCATTCAGAAAGCTTGTCCGTCTTCAAGAGCAGTCCGTCAAACTGTCCGTCATTGAAATTTTTTTATTAAAATGTCCGTAATTACGACTTCTAGGTTAATCTGAAGACGTATCGACGTATCGTATCGATCGTGATTAAATATTAGTATTTCAAAAAGGCATCAAATTCCAAAAAGTATCCTTGTGAAAGTTTATATTTTTATGTAAATGTATTTTTCATTGAAATTCTGAAGTGTCAGGAAAACGCGTGACCTTGAAAGTTTTAAAAATTTTCACCTGCGGCGCTATTTAGCTCGCGCCATGAGGCGCGAAATATTAACTCTAGCTTCGTCAATGTGAACCAGCTGAATATGTCCGTCTTTGGAAAGATGAAAATCTGGTCACTTTATAGTACTCACACTACTCACACAGGTCGGTTTGAGGTAGTTGACATGTGTGAACGATTTTTCAATACTCAATCTTCAGCAGACACCATTATCAACTTGAAAAATGTAAACATCAGTAAAGCTGTCCATCTGAAGTTAGACAAAAATAACCCTGGCGTCCTTTTTTCCAAAGAAAGTTTTAGTGAGGTGGCACCGTGGAAAGAAAACAAATATATTAAAAAAAGGTAAAACGCCCCCTGATTTAAATAACATTGAATTACTTGCCTTGCCAAATGAAAACAAAATATCAGATAATAAAAAAACACTTATTATCAATGATACCATACATGGAAAAAGCAGAACATCAACTTTTCTATAAAAAAACTCCTCAATATAGAGTAAGGCACTTGGCCCCTTTCTCATTTTTTTCTAGATTTTTTATGTTGTTAGTTTTGTATGTTGTTATTACTTTTAGTTAACCTTAAAAACCAATGTAGCGGCCGTACATATGTTTAGTTTTAATTTGTTTATTTTGTAACCGTTAAAAAATAACAATATACACTTTCTTTTTAAATTACTCCGTTTTTTATTTTTTGGCACATAGCTCCTTTGATATTTCAACGCTTCAATCGAAAATGTGAGGTACGACGCCCAGTTTTAATTTAATGGGCACGTTTTTCATCGTCTTAAAGTAGCGGTAATTGTCCAGGTCCTCCTCCAATTGATGAGAAAAATGAAATATAGTTACATTTTTGCATGTTTCGAGTATAGCCCAACAAACAAATAATTAAATGAATTAAATGCATATTGTTGTAGGTAGGTATCTATAAATGGAGATTGGTTGTTCATTGAATGCATATTGTAGTAGGTGGGCATCTATAAATGAACATTATTTGTTTGTTAGACTATACACGAGAACTTACATTAAAGTGGTCCTCGCTGCAGTACTTGGTCGACTTGTCACTTAAGAAGACGTTCGATCTGCCCATGGCGCGTTGCCACGACTCCCTAGCCTCCCGGTTTCTCGGTAAACTAACGAACACTTTGCCGGGTGTTCTCACCGTGGTGTTTCTGCATCCGGGTACGAGGCAATACTTGTGATTTTGCTTCGTTTTTGACATAATTCCTCATTACATCACTCGAAAAATAAAGTACACAGTTTAAGAGTATTACTAGTGGTAATTTAACTTAATAAAGTGGTGCGCTGTCGAAGTAGATATGTACATACTAGGGCTAGAACCAAATGGTACATGCCAGGGTCGAACTTGAGCATGATGACGATTTATGCTGCAGTGAATAAATAGTGACTTACTAAGTAATATTGTTTTCTCTTACTTTTCCCGCATCTATTGTCACACTCTTACACCTCGTCGTCCTCATATAGGAATTCACTGCTTGGGATTCCATTTCTTTTATTTTCTCGGTGTTTTAGCGACTTTACGTGCTTTTCACATTGTCCTTTTCTGTAAACATGTAAGTAACACTTGCATATTTCACAGTACACAGTGGTAGCTTTAACACTTCAAATCTGGAAAACCCTGCACAATTTTTTTTAATTGATAAGCAAATGGGGCTGGCGTTTTAACCATCGTTGTAATATCAATTATGTAAGTATAACAATCAGTAATGCACAATTACAGGCGCGCGGACTAAATAAATACGGAACCTGTTCGCGTCGCAGTCGGGATATACGGGATACCGATACGCGGCTGCCTGGAAGACGGTCGGTATCCGAGAATTTTGTTCTAGCCCTAGTACATACATATGTATATATGTATATGCTAATAGGTACATACGACTGGTTATGGCATAAACAAAAACGAACTGGGAATCTCACGTAGCTTGGTCCGCCTAATCATTAGAGCACTAGAATAATCGCCAACTAGTCAGTCGGCTTAAAATCGGATACACTGACGTAACGCCGTCTGTTGCCAGGGTCGCCGTGTGGGGGCGATCGGAATATTTTATTTCAAATCGCCGATTTGTACCGAAAACATCTCGGTAAAGGAGAAAATAACTATACCTCGTCTCATTATTTGTTTGTTGGACTATAAGTAGCCAAGTAAGGATTTTACTTTAGAAAATTAGAACACATTAGTACGTCAGTTTTTCAGTAGGTATTCGATTTTTAATTATATGTACTTATAGCTCTGAGAAATCTGGAACTGAAAAAAATATTTTGTTCGTTATGACGAATACACCAAATGCTTGTTAATTATACTAGTACAGAGCGCTCATTAGGTAGACATATTTAATTGTTCTATTCCTGAAATTAAAAAAATAGTGCACACCTATTTATTAATCAGTTTGGCGGCAGTCTGTACTATCTGTCACATTTTATTTTAATGTATTTTATGTATTTATTAATATAATGTATATATTTCTGTCTTTTCTATGTCTCATGTTATATGTTTACATTATACAGACATCCAAAAAAAACGTCATCAACTCTGGAACGAGACTATGAACGAGAGAGATGGAAATAGCGGTCATGTCTAAGCTTTTCGGTTATGTCAAACTTTTGACAAGTGACTGTCACAATTTGTAAAATAAACAATGACTGTCATATGATGCGACAGTCTTGACAAGTAAATAAGGTTATAAATTCGATCAAGAATAGAAATACGTCTTTTTTTTCTCGGCCAACTTTGATGACGTTTTTTTTTGGATGTCTCCATATTATTGTGCATTTTCATACATGTTTCTTATATATACTGTTGTTATATTCATCTTGTAATTGGACTTGTTCCGTTGGATTGAATTAAAATAAATAAAAATAAATAAATAAAAAAATAAAAATATATTTTAATACGTATTTCAATCCTAGGGTAATTTGTTAGGTATCGACATTCTTTTCAAAAATAACAATCAATCAAATCATATCAATTTTCAATGTTAATCAGAATTTATCGCCAGAAGTTCTACAAATACGGCCATGTGCATGTATTTTCTAAAAAATAAAGAACAAATAAACCAATTGTCTGCAATATATGAGACTCGAAACTCGGTCTCTGGTCCATATTTCGTATGTTATGTAACAAAATTTTTCTTAATTTTTTGAAACTAAATTGTAAATCTAGGGTAATTTTTGTAACAGTAGTTTTTGTTACAATGAAATTATGATAGCATGGAAAGCCTTTACATGACTAGGGGGGGAAATTTAATTTTTCTGCACCAATTTTTGGAGCAATTGACAAAATACGTACGATTTCAGAAAAATTATATTTTTCGAAAAGAATGTTGAAAAAAATTAACCAACGTTACCGACCAACGACTTATGGCCAACTTTAAAAAAACTGCGATCCTCTATATGGTAGGTGCGTCGAGATAAAAAATAATAGAGAGGAATTGTCGAAACCGAAATAGAGGAAACCGATACAAACAAAAGAATTTTACGTAACCGAAGATATGCCTTAAACTCAAACTGGTTTATTTCTACCAAAAACAAACAAAGCCAACTCTAGATGTGCGATTCTCGCGAAGTAGGCCATGCTTCGATTGATTCAAACTGACTAAACACATTTTAGCTACGTATCCTGATTGGTCGAATTGCTGGGCTTGGACGTGAACAAGTGAAAGTGCAAAGTTAACCTCGATTTCACTTTCGTTTAGTAGGACGAATGAGTCCCACGACGGATTTTATTTTTGCAACGGTGTGCGGATACGACGCATCGCCTCTCCTCGTCTCTCTCGGTTGGAGCGCGAGTGCCTGAGAGAGACGGCCAAAATCGTTGTGCTATTCGAAAAAGGTGGAAACTCTTCTATGCCTAGAAACTACCATAAATTAGGTCGCGTACTCCTTAAGAATTGCATCATAGACAGACTATTATGCGACAATAAAGTTCATTAGCAGAGAAGAAAAAAATGCAGACTAACAAAATAACACCGGTGACGACGGACTCATTGCAGTCGAAGACATTTTGCGTCCTCGTACACTGTTTCGTCTCCTTGCGGTATGCGATAAATGAGGGGTACAGATGCAAAACTCACATTATCCATAATTTTTCGAAATATTGTTAGTGGCGCTATCTTGTTCATCGTGTTGAACTACACCATTTTAAATTTTAAAAGTGGTATAAAACTCACAGTTTCGTATTTATTTTAAATTGTGGAATCTGTGAATTGTTTCAAAACTCTTGTACTTTGTAATTTTAGGTTAATTACAAAAATATTTCACTTCATCAGTCAATGATGATAATAAAACCGTATTCTGAGTATTTTGTGCAGCTTTTCATTTTGATTATGAACTACCATATTACATAAATTTTTTATTGATATACCATTGAGTTTGTTTCCAAATTCCTTTTCTTAGCTTAACTTCATGAATTTTAGTGTAAAAAATAATATTATGTAGAATAATCTGCAGAAAAACGACCATTATCCAAAAAGTTGTATCAATACTCACATTATCCAAATTTTAATTCACTTTCTTGGAGTCAAATATTGTTGTGCTGTCAGTTCACCAATTGAGAAGCAAAAATAAAGTTCTAATACAAATACCAACAAAATTTCAGACCGTCAAGTCACTTGAAAAGTGAGAAATCAGTTATTCCTTCTTCCTGAACAATTTTAAAAAGTGGATAATGTGAGTTTTGCATCTATACCCCTCAAATGATGTGGTGTAGTCTCCTTGTGGTGACTGAAAATACAAACAATACAAATACAAATACTCACCGTTTGAAAATTCCATTCGTTCAAAATATTGATGTATTTTAACGAGCGACAAATTCTGCAAATGTCTTACTTTTTGGCTTACTTATGGATAAAATAGGTACTGTATTTTTAAGCGCATAATTCAGCAGGTAGTCGTTATATAACCTCATGAAAATCTTAAATACAGATACTCACAAAAGTATCGGTCACCCTAGATATTTTTCTAATAAATTGACATACAATAAATAGTTATCACTTACTTTCAAACTGTAAATTAATTCGGTCTATGATGGGTCTCACATAGTATGTCTTTAGAGAAGACTAATTTGTCCCAAAAGTGTTTTTGTTACCGTCAAACTTTCGTTTGTGAAATCAAAAGAACTAAGTTGGAAAAAATTAATTTTCTCGAAATAGGTAGCATCGTTATATAACCTCATGAAAACTTAAATACAGATCCACAAAACCCTAGAATTGCTAAAAATTGACAACAATAAATAGTTATCACTGACTGGCAAACTAGAGAAATTATCCAATTATATATGAATATTATGCTTTATTATACCACATAAAAAAGTAGTCAAAACAGACACAATCTAAAGCCGACAAAACACGATAATGTCCAATTTATATGACACAAAAGTATTCGGCCACCAAAAGGAAAAATAAAATAGGAAAGGTACAAACAATTTAAAACGGCACATCAAATATCTTGTCGGGTATCCTTTAGAATTCAGAATAGCTTTCAGCCTATTTGGCATTGAATGCACCAGTCAACTTCCTGGGTCACATTACTCCATTCTGTTGAGAGATGATTTTTTAACTCTTCTTTATTGGTTGGTAATTCATTTATTTTGCAGAGATCGTTTTAGATGTGACCATAAGTGCTCGATACGGTTAGTACTGGGCGACTGGGGCGGTGTTTTCAATTATCGGTATTCTATTTCCATTCTAAATTGAAAATAGGTAGAAAAAAGCAAGGTTGTCAGATATATTTTCTAAAATTGATAAGCTCACTATACAAGTATACTTCATACTTCAGTAAACTGTTAGTTCGTGACGTTCTTAGAAAGCTAGTTTGGAAATATTTTAAAAAAATACATAGATATAAATTTGTTAGCATTAAAATAAAGCGTTTAAAATTGCTGGAAAAAATAATTATAAATTAAAACAACTTTATGTATAATACTATACTTAAGAAAATTTTTAAAGAGCCGGCAACGTGCTGGCCGGCCAACTCCTGGCGGCTGGCGGCACAGAGTAAACCACTGGCGGTAACACCGGTCAACGAGACTATTAGACTACTTTGCATTTAATACATTGCTAATACTTCTTCGGTCCACTGTGTCATAAATGTTTTACGACGTCGTTAAAATGATTTACGACATTTGGAATTCTGACTTGTTTAAGACGCCAGTGACGTGTATTTCAGCTAGGTTCATTAAAACAGACAATTTTTTGAGATTGTCTGGCTAAATGAGCATTATTTATAGCAAATTATATTACAAAATATAAAGAGTTTTGTATGCAGGCTAATTTCGATTTGAATGAAAAAAAATTATTTCACAATTTTCGAATTTATAAAAGATATATGCACGCCCATGGAATCATAGAGTTGCACCGCTTTTTTTGTTCCCCAGGCATATTTATCATTTTCAATTAAAAATAGAAGGACTATACATGGTATAGCAGCCATTCCCGCGTTTTACGGGCACAGTGCTTGGGGTCATTATCTTGTTGAAAGATATAATGATCGCCCAATCCCAATTTTTCGGCGCTGGCCTGTAAAAGATGCTTCAATATATAAATATAACAATATCGGTTCAATATTCCTTCAATAAAATGAAAGTTATCCACTCCCGCAGCCGCCATACAGCCCCACCATGAGCTATCCACCGCCGTGTTTTACGGTAGGTTTTAAGTTTTCCTTACTTAATGATGTACCAGGTTTTCTTCATACAATTTGTGGTCTGGACGAATCAAATATCTCAAATTTACATTCGTCGCTAAAGTTAACTTGATCCCAGAAAGTTTCAGGCTCATTCACATACTGGTCATCAAACGCGAGTCTTTTTTGTCTGTTGACCTTACTAATCCAGGGTTTCCTTCGGACAACTCGGCCGTGGTAGCACTTTTTTCTTAAGGTTCGACGCACTGTCTCAGTACTAATATTATTTCCAGTACTCTCCTGAATCTCAGCACATATTGTTCTCTGGCACTAGTACTTGGATTTTCCTTTTATTTGTTAGAGAATTTGCCTTTCATCTCTTTGAGTTAATATTTTGGGTCGCCGTGATCGTGCTCTATTTACTGCCGTTTTATCGATTTCATATTTTTTTTATTATACTCTGTACAGTACTTCGTGGCATGCCTGTGTCTCTGCTAATTTTACGCTGTGCAATATCTTTTTTCTAAGGAGATAAGATGCTGTCTCTCTGGTACGGTGATTTCGCGTATTTTTGGCATTTTATTTGCGTGACAAGGGTACACTGTCTAATAGAGGCACGCAGTCTATACCAGTTAATATGTAACCTTTCACACACTAATACTATGGCCAAGAACCGTACTATCTCTACTTGCATAACCTAGTACAGCTTTGCATAATTAACTGACCGAATACTTTTGTGTGTCCGTTTTCATATGTCAAACGCGTTGGTCGGGTAATCCCAGCGAATGTTTTATTCTGCGTCTACATTGTAATTATTCTTTAGTCAAGGAGTAATGGAGGAACGTATTTACGTATATTATGTAGTCTCACTTAATTGTGAATTTGTGTTTTGTACATTCGTTCTTAGAAACAGAAGGGTGGCCGAATACTTTTGTGAGTATCTGTAGTTATATGGAGAATAGAACTGATTCCAATAAAAATTTGAAAAATATAGATTGCTATTAAGGATAGCTGTCACAGCTGCAAAATAATAGATCAAATAAAAAAATGAAGATCACCGGAACATGCGAAAAAAAATAAGTCAACAAACTGTATGAAAAAGTTTCCTGTAAAATAAATGGTAAAAACACTTGGATATTATTGCAGACTTTTGCCGGACCCTGTATATTACTAAAAGGTCTATAATCTATAAAACATAATACAATTAGATTTAATTCTATTAAGATTTTTTATAACGAAATTTCGATACCACGATTTCTTCAGTTCCATTAAATTTGGGTAAAAAAAACGGTCTAGATCGAATGACAATTGAATGGTTTTGTGCAACAGAGCTCCAACCCACGTTACATAACTTTTAACACATATTTGTATATCATCTTCGTGATATCTACATACAGTGCCATCCATAAAATGTGCACCATATGGGAAAAAATTTTGTGTGCATTTAAGAAATTATTTTGCCGTCAGTTGTTTGGTCATGTCTTTAAACTAAAATAGCGCCCATAAAACCTAGTTAAAAATTCATAAAATACGAGTAGCAAACGAAAATTTCAAATCATCCTAAGAGTAAACTACTTTTATTTTCGACCCTAGAGCAAAATATTATAAAGAAAAGTTATCCCTTTTAAAGGACTAGCTCCAAGAAGTTTCAGTGTAGTACGGTGAAAAAGTGGTTCCTGACATTTTTTCAACTTACTCTTTTTGTCTTGAACATAAAATAAAGTTTGCATCAAAAATTGTTTATTTCTTGCTGACCTTTTTATTTACATTGTTTAAAAAAAAAATTTTTTTTCTGGGGGGGGGAAAAAAAAAAAATGGCTTTTTTTTAAAGGGGGGTTTTTTTTTGGGTTGGTGGGGGGGGGGTGGTAAAAAAAATGGCGGGAACCACTTTTCACCGCATACATTGAAACTTCACATTGGAGCTAGTCTTTTACAAAGGAATAACTTTTCTTTATAATATTTTTCTCTAAGGTCGAAAATAAGTAGTTTACTCTTGGGTCGATTTCAAATTTTCGTATGCTACTCGTATATTATGAACTTTTAACTAGGTTTGATGGGCGCTATTTTAGTTTAAAGACATGCCCAAACAACTGACGGTCAAAAGAAATTCTTAAATACAAACACAAACATTATGGTACAAACTTTATGGATGGCACTGTATGTATGTACATACGTAAATATATCCTGAAATAATAAAAATCGCCGCCTAAGGAACCACTGTTTACTCTTGCAATTTTTAGATTAAATTTCATAAAAAATGATATATATATATATATAGGCTTTAAAGAGTAGGACTTGAGTTTCTCTATTTCAAAAACTTACATATAAAACTCTTCGACTCTTGCGTATTTTTTTTAAGTAATTACATTAATTACGAGTACTTATGCGTGTTTATATAAATTCTATTATTTGGATTTGTGATGAGTGATGTGATGAATAATGATGTATATTGTACCATTTTTTGGTTTATTTTGAGTTCCTCAGGCGAAACCTTCTTACCACGAAAAATTGAATGGATCCATCACAATAAAAAATCATTATCTCTTATATGGATCAGTCATTACTCGCGTATCCACATCCACAGTGGATTGGAAGTATTGCGTTCATGAAAAACAAAATGAACATTTTTATTGGCTAAATAGATCCAAAATGTTCTGAAATATCGAGATTTAAGTTTAAGCGAAAATAAAAATAAAATAAAGTTCATACACATACATATATGACCTTCACGACATGTATTACTATTATGACTCATCTATAGTCATAATATAATGAGACCGTCATATTGTACGGCTCATCATAGTCTATATGATCATGAAGAATTAACATAATATACATAGGTCATAGAGGTTTTATTGGTCATGAAAACCACAAGATAAATCATAAAGATCATATTGGTCATAAACGTTTAAGTACATGTCATAAAGGTTACGAAGTTGATAAGGATCTCATTAATCATAAAGGACATATGGATGACAGAGGTCTCTCAGGTCATAGAGGTCATATACATATTTCATAAAGAATACAAAGTTCATAAAACCCATAAAGAATATACCTACTCAAATTCACTTTTAAAAACACAAACAAATGTTTTTAGA
Source organism: Aromia moschata (assembly GCA_029963805.1). Classification (NCBI taxonomy): domain Eukaryota; kingdom Metazoa; phylum Arthropoda; class Insecta; order Coleoptera; family Cerambycidae; genus Aromia; species Aromia moschata. Next base: position 580,744 of record JAPWTK010000150.1, on the reverse strand, counting down.
GATTTGGTTTTATTAAATTTGGAAAGATTTGATGATATGATTCCTGCGGTATTGGTTTTTTACGTGGGTGTAGTGGGTATGCAATAAATTGTATGTATTGTGCTTCAATGTTTTAAAAAATAAAATTCACCTTTCGTTGAGTTGCAAGCAACCAGTTATACAGAATAGTGTTTCGGTGGCTGCCTAATTTGAATTTAGTGGTTGTAAAAATCGATGACACCGAGTCGGTGGATTTTGTAATTTAGCTACTTTGCAAAAGAGGACGCACCTGTCAATTTTTTTGAGTCGAAATCAAACGTTAAGGCGGTTTTCCAATTAACGGACAGTTGAGTTTATGTTGTGTTTGTGTTTTCTAGAACCTGAAAAACAAAAACAAAACTGAAACAAACCCAAAACTCTTTGTTTCCATTAAGCGGGCTATATTTTGTTCGAGTTTTGTTTTTGTTTTCGGTCCTTTTCCACTGGTTGTCGTGAGGAAATCAGAACACATTTTTTCTTCATATCTAACATATTTGACCCTTTTCGGCGTGTACTGGGTAATCTTTTTGATATGTACATTGGTTGTTTTCACTAAGAGAAAATTCACTTTTTCTTTATTAAGTTGCGTTGTTTGAGGAGAGGCACGGAAAAAGTTTTCTCCGCGAATTCCTTATTTGTATGTTAATCTTAAACCCATTTCTTATCTGTAAAAAAAATACGTTATTTACTTACCTACCAATTTGGTACAAAATTCGTATTCAGACTAGCGAAACAAAATCGTTTCTGTTTTCTATTTTCGGCCTTGTATTTACAAGGCGAAAATAGAAAAACACAACACGACCATTTCCACTAAACAGCATAAAAATGTCTGTGTAAAAGTACTTTTTTACACTGACCAGTGGCAGCCGGTGGAATTTGACATGCTCTTTGACCCACACCATAGGGGGTGATTACTATAGACCTAAGTAGAAGGCTATACTAGCAAAAAATCTTACCCTAAGTTTTCCCTGAAGATTTTTGCCATTATAGCCTTCTACTTAGGTCTATAGTAACCACCCCCTATGGTGTGGGTCCCATGCCTCCTTAAGAAAATACGAGCATATCAAATTCCACCGGCCGCCACCGACTCAGATTCTTAAGTAGAACAAGACATTCAACAGTTCTCTGAAGATTTTTTGTCTATAACCTAGGAGGAATTATGAAAAATTCTAAAATGGCGTTTTGCAGCATTATCAGTGGTTTATTAATACAATTTTCAGTGGTTTAGACCACTGAAAATTTGTCTGAGGTGAAACATGTCGCCTCTATGAACTAAAAAATGGGCAGTTTTTCTCCAATTCACTTGATTCATACCTTTTATATGTATAGTCTTTCTAAACTCAATGTGAAGACGTATATTTTTAATTCCTTTGAGGGCTAACGCCGCCCAATAGCGTGCATATATCTTTTTATAAATTTGAAAATTGTGAAATAATTTTTTTCATTCAAATCAATATAGGAGATTAAAATTAGCCTGCATACAAAACTCTTAATATTTGTAATATAATTTTCTGTAAATAATGCTCATTTAGCCAGACAATTTGAAAAAATTGTCTGTGTTAATAAACCTAGCTGAAATGGACGTCACTGGCGAAAATAAGTAAGAATTCCAAAAGTCATAAATCATTTTAACGTCGTCGTAAAATATAATAAAACATTTTACGACAGAATGGACCACATAAATATCTAACGCATTGGATTGGATGCAATAGCACAATACTCTAATGGGTTACTGAAATGGATCTGGCTGACCATGGCTGGCTGGCTAAACGGATTGGTTGAACGAAACAGCGAAGCCGTTGCCAGCTCTTCACCCGGCAGCTAAGTGTTGCCAGCCAGCATTGCCGGATAATTATTTTTTTCCAGCAATTTTAAACGCTAACTTTTAAACTAACTAACAGCTTATTTTAATGCTAACTAATAAATTTATATCTATGTATTTTTTTTAAACATTTCCAAACTAGCTTTCTAAGAACGTCCACGAACTAACAGTTTATTGAAGTATGAAGTATACTTGTATAGTGAGCTTAGCAATTTTAGACAATATATCTGACAACCTTGCCTTTTTTTATGTTTTCACATTTACATTAGAAATAGTATACTATAGAGACATCCCAAAAAAAAAAAAACGGCATCAATTCTGACTATGAACGAAAGAGATGGAAATAGCGGTAATGTCTAAACTTTTTGGTTATGTCAGACTTTTGACAAGTGACTGTCACAATTATAAAATAAACAATGGCGGTCATATGATGTGACAGTCTTGACAAGTAAATAAGGTTATAAATTCGATTAAGGATAGAAATATGTCTTTTTTATCGGCCAACTTTGATGACGTTTTTTTGGATGGCTCTATATTTTAGTCACCAATGTAATCAATCACGTTGAAAAAGTGTATATCTTGTATTTAGAAAAAAATATATGAAGACCACTGAACTCATATAATTTCGTTTCGCTAAAAAAAAGTTTTTTTTTTAATTAAAACAAATTTGATGACGAATGATATAAAATGTCCAAGATTAATAAAAAATAGCTATTTATGTAACAAGTCTATAATGCAAGGCTTTATTGAACGAGTCCGGTTTATGGCCGAGCAAGCATAGCGAGTAAGGCCATAAAGAGGGTGGGTTCAATAAAGCCTTATTATGGACGAGTTGCATACAAAGCTTTATGTTTGACTGCTAAAATTGACTTACTAACGAAAAAAATTAATTCAATGACATTTTTGACATTTTTATGACTGTAATGTAGGATTAGTGACCTGTTTCCATATAACTATATAGTTAATTAGTGGGATGAGGTCAAATGTTTCCAAAAAAAACTAATTTTCAGTTAGTCGACGTTTTATAAAATTTATTTGCATCCTCAGGACTCTAAAATATGACAAACACGCAATGTAGATAATAACAAACGTAATACCACACAGATTAAAATAGGGAATCAGGATTACATGTTTCAGTATAAATATGTAATTGTAAGTATAAATATGAAACATGTAATCCTGATTCCCTATTTTAATCTGTGTGGTATTACGTTTGTTATTATCTACATTGCGTGTTTGTCATATTTTAGAGTCCTGAGGATGCAAATAAATTTTGCGAAACGTCGACTAACTGAAAATTAGTTTTTTTTTGAAACATTTGACCTCATCCCACTAATTAACTATATAGTTATTTTTATGACTGTTGTACATATTTATTTGAAATCGTCAAAATCTGACATCGGCTCATTATTTTTATTCTATTAGAAACCAGTAAAGTGTGCTTTTTTAAGTATTGCTTGGTTACTAATGTTGTTTGTTTGTTTGAAAATTGTAAATGAACCAAATGGAATCGATCAGTGAAGAACCATGTGATGAAATTAAATCTATCGCTGCTGCCGTGAAAGATTCTCTATTGCCATCAAAATCCAGGGATTTATATGAAAAATCTATTATGTTGACATTGACAGTTGTACATATTAATTTGAAAACGTCGAAATTTGACATAATAGTAAAATAAAGTAACTTTTTTTACTAGTATAAAAAAAGAGGTACTGTATAGCCGCAAAACTATGTCATAAACAGTCCTTTATAACATGGTCGGACATAAAACAGTTTTCGTTTCTCCTATTTTTGATTGAGTATCCTGAGTAAAAGGAATTCGGAACAACTAACAGTGAAACCTTCGAAAACGTTACGTATCAGTCAAAAATCTACAGCCTATGTAAATACACCTTCATTTCTTTAATAAAAATTTAATGGTAAACTGTCGGGACACATAAAATATCAAAAACCTTACGAATAAAAAATGTATTGCAGTATAATAAAATTAACAATTGAAATCGTCGACGGCCGCTTCCTCTTCCGCTTCGTATTCGTCCTCCGCGGACGCCTCCTGGTACTGCTGATATTCGGAAACCAAGTCGTTCATGTTGCTCTCGGCCTCGGTGAACTCCATCTCGTCCATGCCCTCGCCCGTGTACCAATGCAGGAAGGCCTTTCGTCGGAACATGGCGGCGAACTGTTCCGATATCCGCTTAAACAACTCCTGGATGGCGGTCGTGTTGCCGATGAAGGTCGAGGACATCTTGAGGCCCACGGGCGGGATGTCGCACACGGCCGTCTTCACATTGTTGGGGATCCACTCCACGAAGTAGCTGCTGTTCTTGTTCTGCACGGCCAACATCTGCTCGTCCACCTCTTTCATCGACATCTTACCTGGGGAAAAAAACCGTACCGCGGATTAGTGAGCAAGAAAAGATGGGGTGCGGCCTCTATTCATATGTACCCTACCTCGAAACACGGCGGCGACGGTGAGGTAGCGGCCATGTCTGGGATCGCAGGCGGCCATCATGTTCTTGGAGTCGAACATCTGCTGCGTGAGCTCGGGCACGGTGAGCGCCCTGTATTGCTGGTTGCCGCGCGACGTCAGGGGCGCGAAACCAGGCATGAAGAAGTGGAGACGAGGGAAGGGCACCATGTTCACCGCCAGTTTGCGGAGGTCGGCGTTCAGCTGGCCGGGGAATCGCAGGCACGTCGTGACTCCGGACATCGTCAACGAGACCAGGTGGTTCAGGTCGCCATAGCTCGGATTCGGCACCTTCAGCGTCCTGAAGCAGATGTCGTAGAGGGCCTCGTTGTCTATGCAGTAGGTCTCGTCGGTGTTCTCCACCAGCTGGTGCACGGATAGGGTCGCGTTGTACGGCTCCACGACGGTGTCGGATACCTTGGGGCTGGGCATGACGGAGTACGTGTTCATTATCCTGTCGGGGTACTCTTCGCGGATTTTCGAGATGAGGAGGGTGCCCATGCCGGAGCCGGTGCCCCCGCCCAGCGAGTGCGTTAGCTGGAACCCCTGCAGGCAGTCGCAGTTCTCTGCCTCCTTGCGCACCACGTCGAGTACGGCGTCCACCAGCTCGGCGCCTTCCGTGTAGTGGCCCTTCGCCCAGTTGTTGCCCGCCCCCGACTGGCCGAACACGAAGTTATCGGGCCGGAAGAGCTTCCCGTACATGCCCGAGCGCACGGCGTCCATCGTGCCCGGCTCCAGGTCGAGCAGGATGGCTCTCGGCACGTATTTGCCGCCGTTGTTTCCGGAAGCCACTGAAAAAAAGAAACAAATTACTTACAGCTCTAGTTATTACAGCTCTAGACAAAGGACTTGCTACAGTGTTGGTATTGTTGGATTTTTTAAAAAGCGTTTGACAGGCTTGATCACACTCTGTTATGCGCCAAATTACCTTATTATGGTTTTTCAGACACCTCACTTAATTTTTTTACTCATTATCTTAATAACAGGAAGCAAAAAAGTGGTTTTGGATAACTTTTTTCTAATGTGGGGCAAGTCACTTCCGGGGTACCACAGGGCTCAGTTCTGGGGCCTCTCTTATTTTTATTATATACTGCATACATTGCAAGTTCAGTCAGATATACAAATGTACAAACTTATGCGGACGAGACCCAGATTTTATTGTCATTTGATCCTAAATTGGTGAAAAGAGCTAATCACAATATTAATCTCGATTTAAATGCAATATCTAAGTATTCATGTGACAATAATTTAAAGTTGAATGGTAATAAGTGTCAAGTAATATGTTTTTGTCCCAAGAAAATTAAGACATTTGTAGAATCGAATATTCACCTCACGATTAATAGCATGTTTCTTAATATTGTTAACACTGCTAAAAACTTGGGGGTCATTTTTAACACAAATATGAAATTTCAGGAACAGGTCTCCCATCTAGTAAAAAAGTGCTACATTAGTTTGAGACTGCTCTATAACAATTTAAGTATCTTAAATTACAAGTTCAGAAAAAAATTGTGTGAAACATACGTACTACCAATTTTGAATTATTGTATTATTTTATATTATCCTTGTCTTGATAAAGTAACTCAATATAGGTTACGAAAAATCATGAACTCATGTTGTCGCTTTGTTTGTGCTTTAAAAAAGTTTGATAGAGTATCCGCAAAAATAACGGAATTGGGTTGGCTTAAATTGTGCAACTTATTTAAATATCACATGGCCGTGTTTGTTCATCGTCTCCTTGATACTTCCTCTCCTCCCTATCTAAAAGAAAAGCTTATTTTTTCGCCGAAACATACATGATATACATGTCAGATATAACAACAAGTTATCACTTCCTAAATTTCATTCTTCCATATTTACTAGATCATTTACTTATAATGCCATAGTAATTTATAATAATATATCAGATGCCTACAAAAATTTGTCTATAAATAGCTTTCGGAAAAAAGTTAAATTGTATTACTTGTCAAATCAGTAAGTAACTTTTTTTAGTACATTTTCTACGACAATATAAATATAGTTATTTTCACTCTCCATAGTTTACATTATGGAATTTTCACCCTAATTATTATTATTTTTTTTATTATATTACATGTTCATTACAAACAATGTAAATATTTATTCGCCTTAGCTTACATTTGTTCTTATATATTAGCTTATATTATGTTATCATTAATTAATAGTGCCATATTTTATGTATTTTCTTTCAGTTTATTTATCTTTAATATGTCACCACTATAATTCTATATTATTATTTTTTAATGTTATATGAGGTTAAGTAGAGTAGCAGTTATAACTGCTAGACTTCGCCTCGTGTTAATATTGTATGTAGTTATTGTTAATACCCATAACTTCAATAAAGTCACTTTATAATTTTTCCTTTATATCACACTTCTCAGCGTAAACTGAAACATTCACCACCACAGTGATACTTATACTCCCCAAGAAAAAGAGAACCCCCAAAACCTTTCTTAAATATACAGTTACCCCGCCCAAAAAAAAAGACCTAAGCCGACGAATACCGCAACAACGACCCCCATTGATAGTTTTCGTATTTCCGATCTTCTCCCTTCATCTTAAAGGCAGATGTCCCTCTCATCATACAAGACAATATACCTATCCCAACACCCAAACTACACCACTAATTCACCAAACCCTCCTAAGTAACCAATCCACCTTTCCTACATATTCTTACGTCGTCTCTCAGGATATGCTTCTGGTAATTTCTTGTTATAACCCAAGGCAGCAAGAAGCCGGGGGTACAGAAGCCGTCGGTAAGCCATTAACGAATTTCTTGCGAGGGGGGGCATTTCCGGAAAACTTACATTCCATCATGTCAAGCCTCTTTGTTGTAGTGACCGAATAATTCAATCCAGGAAAGGGGCCCCCGCCCCTCTCTTCATTCTTATTTAGCACCTCTTCTTAAAAGCTTTTAAGGCACTACTTATATACCCCTTAAAAAAAAAAAAAAAAAACCCGAATTACCCCCAGCTAACCTCAAAACACCTCCCCCCCCCCCTCCTATATCACTTGGAATTCCTCCTTCACTTCTGTGTGGTTGATCCTGCCATCTTGACACACTCCCAAGTAAGGTATTTCTTGGTGGTAGGAGAAGCGGCATACCCCCCTGGATTGTTATGAGGTGCTCCCTTCACGGTCGCACTTATCTACCAAAGACATAGTAAGCCAGAGCAAGAGGGGGTTTCCTTGCCCACTGAATAGTTTTAGATCTCCATGTAAGAGGTGAGGAGTGCTCGTTTCTAGATCTTACCCATGTTCTTATTAGAGGGTTGATAAGGTTGATCCAAAAACCAAAACCAAATTCCCTTCTTATTCAAAACCCCAACCAAAAAAAAAAAATACAACAAAAAAAACCTAATAACAAATCTCAAAGGAGCAGGGACCCCCTCCTCTGATGCATCCCTTTTGTTCTTCTAAAAAACGATATTTAAAACAACAAAAAAAAAAAAAAGTTCTAACCGACACATTTATAATCTCAAAAAAAGGAGCCCCCCCCCTTTTCCCCAAGCCCCCCAAAAACTGCTTTTGGCCAAGAAGTTTTTTTTTTTTTCCTTTACTTAACTTGTTGTATCTACCAGCCTGGCACCCTCTTTGAGTTCAATAGTTTTCATACTTTAGCTTTTTTTACCATACCCTTCAGATTTTTCCTTAAAATTAACAATCACAAAAAAACCCAAAAAAAAAATTATTATTATTATTATTATTATTATTATTAAATTCTGCTAATGCCGGCTGGTTGACAGTCTTCAACCAGAGTTTGCTAATTGAGTTTTTTTTAACTTTTATTAAACAATTACACTTTGCAAATAGAAAGCATATAACCATACATTTCTTAAATCGGCGAGAAAAGTATTTGCTAATAGAAAATATACAAAGTGTTCTATTTAAAATTTGATGTTTAGTATGTTTTGCGCCTTTTCGATAATGAATCGTTCATTTTTATAAGCTTGCGTACACAGGAAGTGCAATATTGGAATATTTTCACCGCGGGAAATACTAAGAATTCATATTACCTGAAGCCTCATTGTAATAAACGTTTATTCGCTCCAGCTGTAGGTTGCTCGTTCCCGTATATACGCCGCTGGGGTCGATTCCGTGCTCAGCAGAAATAACCTCCCAAAACTACAAAAGAAAAAAAAGAAACTTTATAAATGCTCATGAACACTATACTTCCACCCCATTGCGGGGATGTGGAAATAATAGAACGTGCAATTATTTATTTTCAAAACATCATTGACTTCCATTAAATATTACCTCACTTCAGTGCAGTATATCCATTTGCTAATGAAGCTACAAAATACTTTTTTTTGGCCGCCCTTAAGTTTCCCTTTTTTCTCGAGATTTATCTCGAGAAAAAAGCTATATAAGAATAATATCTATATAAGAGAATCTCGATAATATAATATATATATTATCGAGAAAAAACTATAAGCTTTATGCTACGCGCAATGAAAAAAATCCTAAGAAATTCCTACTTCCTCATCCAATTTTTCCACATAAGTAAGTAGACTAAAACGCTAAAAACTCCAAATAGCACCATTGCGGTGGAGCAGACCCAAGTGTCCCATTTTTTTTTTATTCAACGAGACACCTCATACTCTACTAAACACAACAGAAACTACTAAAAAACTATACCCTATGGTTTTTCACTTTTTTCTGGAGCGGATTTTCATCTTGCCCTAGCAAAAACCACTTCGCCATGACAAATTAGACCTTTCTAGACATGACTGTTGAGTCATGTCTAGAAAACGGGCCTTTGACACGTTTTTGATGCAACCGTCAAAAACGTGCCAAAGGCCCGACTTTTTTTGTATTCACTTCCTATTTGCATCAAACTACACTCGAACCCCTCTTAAGTCACCAAATCCGGGCATTATTGTCTCGGTTAAGTCGCGAAATTTAGTCTCTTAAGTCGCGATCATAACCTCAACTTTTTCGTGTTTTAGCTACAAAAAAGAAATATATAGAGATATACCACAGCACTTGTTATAACGAAAAATGAGCCAACTGAACGAACAAATCAACGTAAGTATACCGAGTCGTGCGTGACAAAGTTCAATTTTCCACTTGAATGAATATTTTAAAGGTTAAATATTTTTAAAAGACACCTAACCTATTTTAAAGGTTAGGTGTCCATATTTATTGTATTATACAATCATTTTTTTCAATAAAAATTGTATTCATGTGAGAATCCAATTTCCAAACGTAGTTCTAAAACTTTTACAGGCGGCGACTTAAGAGGGGCGGTTTCGTGACATAATAGAGGAAAACGTGGTGAAATAAGAGGGATGTGAATTAAGCGAAGGTGACTTAAGAGGGGTTCGAGTGTACTAGAAATTCATAACTTAAATATACATACATATAGTAAGCAGCGAAAGTCATCATACACCCACTTTTTGAAGTTTACTTAAATTCTGATAATTTTTGTATTACAGCATTGATTTTCTTTTGCTTCATAAAAATTCAAAATTCTATCATCCTTACTCTCGTTTTCGTAAAGATCAATGTTCCTGAAATTTTAATAAAACATATGGAGTTCTAGAGGGATATTAATCCTTAATTTTTGTTGGAGTACCTAATGTGTGGCGTACATGGCTTTTTGAATTTTCGTGATATATTTGGTTCTACTTTAGATTTTTTTCATGTCTAGAAAATTTTTTTTATTAAATGATTCAGTTAGTCAAATTGATACACTGAAGATTTCCTCTTCGAGTCCAACAACTTCGAAAGGGATTTACTATTTTCGGAGTTATTTACGTTTCTTTGAAAACATTAAAATTTTACTTTTTTAGCAATATCTTTTCACACAATCGACATACCGTCTTCAACTTCGGCTTATTAGACGCAGAATCTCACAAGCTGCAATCCTATCAGAAGCAAAAAAAATCAATGCTGCAATACAAAAATTACCAGAATTTAAGTAAACTTCAAAAAGTGGGTGTATGATGACGTTCGCTGCTCACTGTACATATATTTCAAATATTTCAAAACGAACAAAGCAAATTCTCATTTTGGCCTAGCAAAACCACTGCATTGCATCACATGCAAAAATTGGACTCCAAAGATGATGAGATAATAAATAATGAATATGTACATATGATTGACACTTTTGACAATTAGATTATACACGAAACCCCGAATATCTAATAAATAGAATAACCCTTTAATTCTTTTAACTCATTTTTACTAATAAAAATAGTGTACCTACAGAGAGTATTTCGAGAATATGTAAAAGAAAAAAGAAACAAACGCGCCGCAGGATGAATACGTGCATGCGTATAAATCAAATTCGTTGTCTTTTTGGACGGGCAAAAATAGAATGACAAGCTAGACGACTACTGGAAGTGGGTATTTTAAACGCATCGGCGCTATTCGAAATATTTTAGGTTGACGAAGTGCATTGGTACCTCAGGTCTATATTTATCAGCCGAACATCCACAGTAGAGACATTTCAGTCTCACACATTTCAGGTTATATCCGTTCTTAATTGTATTTACTTTAAAATACGCTTTAAGGGGATATAACGTTGAGAACACGATCCTCCGAGCCCGCTCTATAATTAAAAGCGTGCATTGCCGGAATGTTAGACCTTTAATAGCACTTATTCCAAGTCGTCTCAGATGGACCAGAAAAAAATCCTTCTAAATATTAGGCAGTTCTAAAAACATAAACTCGGAAATATTTCGTACTATCGGTGAAAAATATCAACACCTAAATATGCCTAAAATGTTCTTGAGACTATTTTAATTTCACCCTAGACTAGATATCTCACAGTTCGGGCAAAAGAAAAGTGCTCAGCCAACCAAACTTTCCCGGAATGCCACTGCCATATTTGCGAGAACCAGGCCCGTAGTCAAAGGAACGCCAAAGTGGTGTTTGTTACCTCGTTCTAAACAAAAGTATTTACATCGACGTTGCGGCTCATCGCTGGCATGATGAATCATTCATTATTTAAAACAAATCAAAATTATTTATTTCATCCTATATTTTACTCGTTACTATACTCGGAGTAGAAAATAAGAATTAAAACTTCTTGTGTTCATTATGCCTTTTCTACACGATAATATAGAGAAAGTCTGAGGCCTCCTCCGGAGTTTTTTCGGCCCCCACTCCTAGAAATCGGGGCTAACTACGGCCCTGCTGAGAAACTAGAAGTAAAGGCGGTTGTGACGACCAGTGGAGTGGAAAAATATTGTGTGGTGAATGAGTAATATTTTTATAGCAGATAAGTAGTACTTATCTCGGTTTTACACAAAATTACCATACCTTAACGCAATGTATCTAATAATAGTTAACCGTAGAATTAATACAAACGTTTAAATAGTTTTAAGCTTTAATTATTTTACCTACATTTTTGATACAGTGCAACCTCGATAATCCGAACTAGTAAAAACCGCGGTGATCCGGATAATCAAATAATTCGGATTGCCGAAGCGGGACAGTTTGTTATTAAAAAGAGAAATAAAACTACAAAATAGTTTATTACAAATAATTATTTGGTAATACAGAATACAAAACAACTACAAACTAACTTACGTTTACATTATTTTATAAAATAATTAGTAATTTTTGTTTGTTTAACATTTTTTTGATTCATTTCAAAGAAAACCATTTCTTTTAATCTCTGAAGTGTAATAACATCATGTAACGAGACATCGTTTTCTTCCGCCCACTTTATGCACAGATTAAAACATTTAATTGCCTCGTCATGTTTAACAGTCTTCTTTGTATTTAACACTGGATCATCATTGTCACTATCATGATGTTCGTTTGCAACATCTATGTCTTCAAGTGGTAACAAAGCTTCATCATTTTCAAGCCAGTTATGTATTTCCATGTTTGTGAGATTTTGATTTTGCTCTGTAAGAATATTATATTAAGCATATCTGAAATATCTGTGATCTCTTCCGTCGAGGAAAGCATATTGCGCCGCAATTGATTGAGAGGAATCAGGTCTTCAGCTTCATATTCAGTGTCTGCTTCATTATTTATTACTTGAGGAAGGATTTTATGTCAACACTTCTGCAAGACTTCGGAGGAGATTTTTCCCCAAGCATTGTCTTTTATACAGCGTCTTTTAAATTCAAGGTTTTTAATACCTTAACATCTTTTTCATTATTAGATAAAATATGGGCTAAAAGACTTTTCCGGTAAAATAATTTTGTCAGTGTCAGTACGGGTGTGGGGACCCCGTATTCATTTGATAACACTTTTCCACTTTCACCACGGTTTAGTCGTTCTAATATATCGGATTTTTTGTTTAATTGACAACGTAATATGTTTTCTTTTAGAATGCATTTTCATTTGTGTATAGAACAGTCGATTGTGTATAGGTACGTTATCTCAGCAGTTGCGAAGAAACAATGTACATATGTATAATATTCAAAACAAACGCACGAACTGATCAGGCCTGGTCGAATGTTGCAATGTATAGGAAGCTAGGGGAACCCCTTACCGGCGATTTCAGTTTATTTATTTGAAGTAGACTTCTAGAATGTAATTTAAAACACAGGTCCGGAATAACGAGTACTGTCAAATCCGGATTATAAAGTACACAATACAATGAAAATGGTTGTCCGAATTACCGAAGAATCCGGTCTATTGAAGATCCGAATTATCGAGGTTGCACTGTAATTACTAATAATTTAATCAGTCGGTGAAACTGAACAAAATAAATAATAAATGCCTCCAAAATCAATCTTAACACTATGTTATTTTAAGTTCATTACCCTCAAAACTCAAAACATATACATGCATATCTGTAAAACAATATGTCCACAAAAATTAAATCTAAGCACCTTGCCTAATCGACGTCTCTTTCTAGAATCATAGGAATAACGAAGAGAGAAGTAGCGGATCAGTAGGCATTCTGAGTGTGAATTTTCATCAATGCCTAATTTTACACGCCCGTAATCTGTTTTATATTAATTCACACCCTTTAATCTCCTCGGAGAGCAACAAAAGTCGGAAAATTTATATCACAATTTATATTACACGTACGCCTGCTTTTTATTGTTTTTTTTTTCTTGATATATTTTTATTAATTGTATCCTTAGGTAGTGTGGAATGCGGAAAAAATTCGTTCACAACCAGAGAGTATACAGGCGTTAACACATTTATTTTAGAAAAATTTCAAAGCGATGCTATATTCTTATACAGTCACAGTCATAACGTTGGCGTGAAACGGGAAACAATTTTTAATTTCGATAATGACCTAATTAGCAAATGGAGTTTTTCGAAATTGTCAAAATACAAAAATCTCTATTTTTCCAAACGTATGCAAGACTTCACTGACATGTTCTTATCACGTGTTTATTTTTAGTTCACTGAACCTCCTTAACACCAGATAATTTATTCCTCGTTAATTTTGGCAAAAAGTTATTTCTTCAGTCTACAATTATTTTCAAATTTCAAATATTAAAATTGCAGGATTAAAATGACATTTTTTTAAGGTTAAAACATCAAAGATTGGTAACTGGAAAAAATATATACACTGTTATCTTCCTTTAGACTAATTTTATGTAACAATAGTACTTTTCGACAAATAGTAAACAAATAATGGATAATACTAACAGTTTATACATACATATATTGTTTTTCAAGTTACTAAATCTCTTACATATTTTCTTACAGAAAAATTTGAATAAAAAAAGAGGTGAGAACTGAAAAAATCACTTTTCGCCGAAATTAAAGAAAAATAAACTGTTTTCTGGTATGGAGGAGGTTCAGTAAGCTGAAAGGGTACCACGTGAAAAGAAATCTTTACTTGCTTAGTTTTGGAAAAATAGTAGCTTTCGATAATTATTTCGAAAAACACTACTTGATACTGGAGTGGGTACTGGAACCTTCGGCGTAGAAACAAAAAACTGGACGTTTTCCACGAAACACCGAACTACTATACTTTTCTCGACGCGCGTTTCGACAACTAAGTTGGCATCTTCAGGAGAAGATTAAAAATGACCAGAAGATTAAGACTGACTAGTTTTAATCTTCTCCTGAAGATGCCAACTTAGTTGGCGAAACGCGCGTCGATAAAAGCATAGTAGTTCGGTGTTTCCTGGAAAACGTCCAATTTTTTTTACCACTTGATAATTAAGTAAAAATCAACAGGTATATCTGAAAAGGGTTAGATAGGATTTCAGCCAAGTAGGAATTATTGCTAAAATTTATAAAATGTTCCCATTTGATTTATGGCGGCCACTGTATGCATGTAAGCACTCCATTACATACATACATATTTGTGTATGGAAGTAATTTGTTAGAGAGCTTTGTTTTTGATTTGTATCATTTCATAATAGGAATGTTTTTCTCTTATTAAGTATCGCCAATAAAATATTAGAACATTTACATATATCAGTTATAGCCCAATCAACGGGGAGAACACCGGTCACTAATTGTTATCAGCAAACAAAAAATATGGTCGTATAGAGAAGAAAATTCTAAGAAAGATAGCGTTTTTTTGCGACTCGAGTTTTAATGGCGAACATAACCAAAAAAATTCGCAAAAGTCAAAAAAACGGTTTATTGCAAATAAAAAAAAAGCTTCAAGTTCTACACAAGAAAGTTAGAGGTTAGAAAGTTGTAGGTCTTAAAAATGCGCGTCGAATGAGATGTGAACGAAAAAAATCGGTTAATAAACATTTGAGAAAAATTAAAAAAACGTCAAAATTCGCGTTTTAGTATATTTGCTGTATAAATTCCAATTTTGTGTGAACAGAGTTCTTGTTAACTACATATATAGCCCAAGACAAGCGGAAAATGATCCTTTTTTTCAAAAATTCAAAAAAGTTATTTTTTCGAGTTATAACGATTTAAAAAAAAAAAGACGTTTTCAAAAATCAGCTTTTACAGAGGCAAAAATGATCGTACAGAAACGATCGTGGGCTCATTTTATTCGCGAAGACTTGTACTTTCATGCTATTAAAAAACCAAATCGCTTTTATTTAATTTTTGCATGGAAAAATGCGTTGTAAAATTGTATCATTTTTTTGAACCGGTTTTTCGAATAAATGTTTTAATTTTGGTTTTACATTTTTGGCCGTTGCATATTTGAAAACTAGCATTCAAAACACACATTTTTAAAAAAAAATTAAGGTCCTACGACCTCAGGGAGCCGAGATCATTTTTTTTAAGCGGAGGAAAAGATAATTTTGCGAGCGCGATCGACTTTAAATCGTGTTTACTCCCGAAGCGGAGTGTCTCTCACTCTCACACTCTGTCGCCGTGTGTTGGCTAGCGCGTGCCGCACCCAACGCTGTACTTTCGCAAACAATTATGTCAACTTAATTTATGCGAAATGATTTGAAATATTTTTTTTTAAGAAAGTAAAAGTCTTTGAGATCTATTTCGTGTAAAAATGAAGTCAATCGGACGTATACACCGCTGTCAGGAATAAAAAAAAAATATTATTGTGAATGCCAGTTTTCAAATACGCAACGGCCAAAAATGTAAAACCAAAATTAAAAAAGTTAATCGAAAAAAACCGGTTCGAAAAAATGACAAGTTTACATCGCATTTTTCTATGCAAAAATTAAATAAAAGCGATTTGGTTTTTTAATAGCATGAAAGTACAAGTCTTCGCGAATAAAATGAGCCCACGATCGTTTCTGTACAATTACTCGAAATAATAAAACTTTTTTTGAATTTTTTGAAAAAAGGGTCATTTTCCGCTTGTCTTGGGCTGTATTTCTAGTTAACAAGAAGTCTGTTCAAACAAAATTGGAATTTATACAGCAAAAATACGAAAACGCGAATTTTGACGTTTTTTTAAATTTTTCTCAAATGTTTATGAACCGATTTTTTTTCGTTCACATCTCATTCGACGCGGATTTTTAAGACCTACAACTTTCTAATTTAACTTTCTTGTGTAGGACTTGAAGCTTTTTTTTTTATTTGCAAAAAAACCGTTTTTTTGACTTTTGCGAATTTTTTTGGTTTTAATGTTCGCCATTAAAACTCGATTCGCAAAAAACGCTATCTTTCTTAAAAAAATTTCTATACGACCATATTTTTTGTTTGCTGATAACAATTAGTGACCAATTGACATGGGGGCTTTCGCTCATTGATTTGACTATTAATCAACGAAGTGGAACGAAATGCAACAAAAAAAAATATACATAATGAATTGTTTTCTGAAAGATCTAGAAACATATTAAAACTCTCTAACACACTCGGTCGACGAAAAAAATGTTCCATTTCGATAGTGACAACACTCCGCAAAAAAAAAAAATTAAAAAAGGCATTACTAACCTTGGCCCCCACTTGATTTCCACATTGACCCGCTTGCAAGTGTACGATTTCCCTCATGATGTGTTTCGTCGGCCGTGTCTGAGCTTCTTCTCGACGTGCAGGGCAGAACCGAACTGTGCTGATGCTGATGGCGATGCTGAGCCCCGAGGCTCGAGCTGTCGCTCGCGGCGACGTGTCTCGGGGGTGCGGACCCGCCGCCGCCCCGCTTACTTTTCTCTTGTTTCACGAAGAACTTTCTATAAATAACACGGTTTCGTAAAAATAATACGGCCTCGTTGTGTCTCCATGGCGCGGGGTGCGCATTTTGCTCGGGTGCACAACCGGCACACGATCATTCGATTAATAAACACGCTCCTAACGAGACAACCGCTATTCGTGACGAATCGACCGCATACATACATACCTGTACATAGGGTGATTAAATAAAAAACATTTTTTTATTTTATTTTTTTGCAAACAGGCTTAAAAGTTCCGTTTTGGTGTTAAAATTTGAGCCCTTAATATTAATATTAAGATAGTCCGCATCGCACTTTTCTATTTTCCATAAGAATAACATGGGAACATTTTTTTTGGCACCTTCTGATTTTTATTGCTAGCTAATAGTGGATGGAAAAATTTTTTAACATATTTTTGTCGAGAATTGAACGCTATATTAAAAAGGTCTCTTATCATTTTTCGCTAAGTCTACTGGTTCAAATGTTATTCGAGGCCAAATTTGAATTCACCGAAAATTTGACCGTTTAATTGTTCAACTTTAGTTTTGAAATTTAAAGTTAACAATGACAATTTTTAAAACATGTACACAGAGTACGGAAAAAAATTGAGAAACATTAAATGCAATATTTTACTTAACGCAATTTTCTTTCAAAAATATAAAAATTTTAGTAATTTCAACTGAAAACATTTTTTTGTTTGATTTTTCTTTTCATAGCGAAAAATTGTTAACTAACATTTTCTAAAAGACCAAATTTAAAATTTACATAACATTTTGGCTACATCTTTTCGATAAAACCATTTATTTTGTTGTAATACACTAAAAACTGTCAAATTTGCGGTGAATTCAACTTTGGCCTCGAATAACTTTTGAACCAGTAGACTTGGCGAAAAATCATAAGAGACCTTTTTTTATAGAGCGTTCAATTCTCGACTCGACTCGAAATATGTTAAAAAAATTTTCATATAATACACTATTAGCTAGCAATAAAAATCAGGTGCAAAAAAAAATTCCCATGTTATTCTTATAGAAAATAGAAAAGTGCGATGCGGACTATCTTAATATTAATATTAAGAGCTCAAATTTTAACTGGCGTATTTTTTACACCAAAACGGAACCAAAAAGTAGCTCATGTCTAAGCTTTTCGGTTATGTCAAACTTTTGACAAGTGACTGTCACAATTTGTAAAATAAACAATGGCTATCATATGATGAGACAGTCTTGACAAGTAAATAAGGTTATAAATTCGATTAAGAAGATAAAATACGTCTTTTTTTTTCTCGGCCAACTTTAATGACTTTTTTTGTAGGTCTCGTTACTAGTAGAGTTGCCACCTCAGAGAGACCACTGACCCGGAGATTGGTGTCAGCGGCGGGAGGGGGGTAAGCAGCGCGCAATATTTGAAGAAGGCGACTTTAGGTTAGGTAAATTAAAAATCTCTAGATTGCACTACACTCGACTCCCTCTTAAGTCACCAAATCCGTGCATCATCTTCTCGCTTAAGTCACGAAATTTATTCTCTCCTAAGTCACGTTTAAAAGCAATCATTACCTCATCTTTTTCGTGTTTTTAGTTGAAAAATGATCCAGCTGAACGAAAAAATAAACGTAAGTATACCCAGTCGTGCGTGACAAAGTTCAATTTTCCACTCGAGTGAATATTTTAAAGGTTAAATATCTTTAAAAGACACCTAACCTATTTTAAAGGTTAGGTGTCTATATTTAATGTATTACACAATCATTTTTTTTCAATAAAAATTGTATTCATGCGAGAATACAATTTCCAAACGTAGTTCTAAAACTTTTACAAGCGGCGACTTAAGAGGAAGAGTTACGTGACATAAAAGGGAGAAACGTGGTGACATAAGAGGAAATGTTAATTACGCGAAGGTGACTTAAGAGGGAGTCGAGAGTATGTACCGATACTGCCCTCTAGAGACAGAAACGCGCCACAATTCAAACAAATAATCTATATTTTAAACGACATATACATGGAACTATTATATATGATTCACAATTATAGAAATTTATAAATACAAATTTCAATTTCAAAGCTGACCCGGAGAATAACGTAAGAAACTCGGAGCCCGGAGATACTTTGTGGAAACCCAGAGTCTCCGGGTCATTTTCATGGAGGTGGCAACTCTAGTTACTAGGGACCGTAACATGTTGCACCTAACTTTAAACTGTAGCTCGTAAACTGTATTATTGTTTTTAATACACCCAGTACAAAAGAAAAAATAACTTTTTATGAAAAATTAATGAGAACACCAGTTTGTGCTGAATTTATACTTTATACTCGTAGTTGTGCGTTAAAAAATATGTCCAGGAAATTAAGTAGAGGATAAAAAAATTCATAGTACCAATCCTGACGAACTGAAATGACAAAATCCATTTTCTTAGTTCAAGTCATCACGTTTATTTGGAAAAACAAAGAAAAACAAAGAAACATGAAACAGCAGGGACTGAAGACTAAACCGCTGTACGCACTAGGCTTTTAACTTTTTGTTGCTATACAGAGCCGCACCCATAATAATGTTTAGATAAAAATCGAGTAACAAACGCTGAATGTCTGATAGATGTCCCAGTGCCACCGGAGTATTCTAGGGTTATTATTAGGCTTCGGAATGTTTGCGTGCCCGCGTGTAAAACTCCATAAGACCTTATGCTGTGATAAGACTATCCCGCGTTCCCGCGACGACGCCAATGGGGATGGCGTACTACTGCGCATACGCGGCTCCTGGCGTCTTGGCATAATCGGTCAGTGGCACGGGAAAGAAATACATGCGTATAACAGTACGAATCACCCTAATGCGTACATAGCAGAATGAAGGGGAATTGATAAGTTAACTTATATCTTGAATAGATGCCATCTCTGCCTAAACATGAGGTGGGAACCAATCACGATCCAATCGCGGGCGCAGGCGTGTGGAGGCATCCGGGTTGTCAGTAGACCTGTTTGGGTTGAAATTTGAAATACCTATCATTTTATATTTTATTCTGGTCGAGTTACTGATTAGAATAGTGCGGTATTACGAGGGTGTTTTTAGAAGCGGTACACAATTTTTATGACAGGCTAATTAGTGTTTAGCTGAAGAAGGGAGCCTATTTGAATGTTTACTATAATTGCATTTCTTTTTCTTGCTTGAACTGTTAATTTTGTTATTTGCAAGTACGGACTTGTAATAACGCGCTTCTTTAGGACCGAATCTTTCGACCCACATTAACTTTATACCAATAATTATTCAATATTGTCATTTGTTAATGATTTTACCTACATACATATGAATATGTAAGCTAAAACACATACGCTAGTACATCCTCCTCAAACAGCTATCCGCTGGATGCTAGTTTTGACATGCGCAGATCATAATAACATGAACTTGGTACACCCAACATATCCGAACTCCAAATTTTCGAACTCACGATATTTCCGAACTTGTACTTCCACACAACCGAACTTGTCGCTGATTGGTTGACGACAAAAAAAACGCGAAATTTGAAATGAGAAAAAAATTTAAACACAATAATGCGATTGTTGTCAAACATTTCGATTGTCACAGAATTCAGCAAAGATGAAATCGCCCTCCCTCAGCAGCACACCTGAGACAGGTTCTACAAGAGTTCTTCTTTGTACAAACCAGTGGAAAACACTTATTTCAAATGGCGTATCATAAGTACCGGTGCACTTTTTTGTGTCAATCCGTCCACTCAATTTTCGTCTTTTTTTCAACTTCCGACAAGTAAATTTCTTTTTCCCAAGAAGTTCTGCCACTGACGATTTACAAATATTGTACATCTTACATAGATCAACATTTTTAACACCATTTTTTTGCGTGATTTATCAAATCCAGCTTTTGCTCTAAGGTTAGCCTCTTAGCAGGCTCTTTTCTCTGCAAATAAACAGTACAATAATGTTTGTTTTGTATCACGGTTTTCTTAAAAATACATATTTTCGCATCATTTTTCATTTCTGTTTTAAATTATTATAGGTTACGTCAACAAAATGTTCAATAAAACAAACCTTTACTTTGAATTACAAAATAATTACTTGCATCACTCTCTCCTTTGCACCTGACATTTTTTTTTTGTTTAAAAAAACGTTCTTTTATTAACATGTACACATGTATGTTATGTATTACATTTGCATAAAAACCTCGAAAAACAAAGAAGAGTACTAGAATGAGCGAGAAAAACCCTTTGCGCATGCGCCAGCAGTTCGGTTATCCCGAGGTGACGAGAGTTCGGAAATGTGGAAGTTTGCGGAACGGAAAAGTTCGGATATGTTGATGTTGAGTGTAGTTACGTCTGAATTCTGGAGAATGCAACAGCGGCGGACTCAGGTCACATTATTACAAAAAAATACATCGTAATACACTAATGAATACTCAAATTAATTTGGGCCTAAAACACATAGAATCTTGACTAACAAGTTATAAAGTTAAAATGACAATTAGAATTTTAATTACCAGTTATAAAAGTGGACCATACAGTATCCGTATTTTTCCCTTACATCACAAGTCGGTGATAGCAGTATACTAGAAAAATTAGCTGGTAATGTCCTTACTATAGCATAATGACAGACAATCTTCTTAGACAATTGCAGTTTTCTTACAATTGATTTGGTATGATTTAATGAATTTTATCTTTAAACAGACGAAATATTCGAGTCTTACTTGCCAGTTTTTTCTGAATCTGATAAGGTATAATGTCCTGTTTTAAGGGTATACCTGTTCCAAATACACGTTCCCATAATACCTGTTTTAAAGAAGTAAGACTCTAATATTTCGTCAGATTAAAGGCAAAATTTATTAAGCGATACAAAATCAGGTGTAACGAAACTGAAACTGTTTAACCAGAGACGAAAAAAGTCATCAATCATCATCAATCATACACTAGTTAAAAAGTAATATTACTTTTTTTATTAAGCATTTTATGAATTTTTGTGGGTAAGTCCTTTTCATTAAGTTTTCACACCTAAATACCAATCCGTCGTGTAATAGTTAGTTCCCTAGTACGATTATTCGAATATTCACTATTGCATTATGATGTATTTTCCGTGAACTATCGCTTTGCAATAATAGTGACCTGAGTCCGACTCTGTTTCGACTCTCCGGAACTTTGACTGTACGTAGTTTCTGTTTTGTTTCACTGTTGTCACATCAACACATGTTAGACATTTTAAAATTGTTTCACAGTAAAGTTGAAAAAGGTAACAGGTAACAGTAAACCTTATTATACGCAACACAGTCTGAAAATGAAATTTGTTTATATTAATTTATCGTACATCAATGCATTTTATACATTTAGGGTTTTTATAGTGACCAGACGTCCGTCATTAGGACGGAGAGTCCGTCATTCAGAAAGCTTGTCCGTCCTCAAGAGCAGTCCGTCAAACTGTCCGTCATTGAAATTTTTTTATTAAAATGTTCGTAATTACGTCTAGGGATGGGCACATTTTAAAAAAACATCGATGTTAACATCGATGTTCAGCATCGGTACCTACTATCGATGGTAGTAAAAACATCGGTTAGAAAACATCGATGTTGTGAAACATCGATGTTTCAAAATAATATATACCGGGTGTAATAGGACCATGGTACACCCCCTTTTCTCCTTTAGTTTTCAAGATAATTGATTGAAATTTGGAATATCCTATATACATAATAAGCGACACTATCTGACATACAAGTGATTTTTTTTCCACTTCCGGTTTCGCCGGAAGTGACACTAACTTTCGATTTTTAAATAGAATACCCTGTATATTATTACATTTTTGAATTCTTCATAATTTTCTGAATCCAACGATACCAAATAAGTGACATTTAAAACGTCAATATTTTTTACAATTATAATTTTTAGTTTTCCATTTAAGTGGGCCATGACGGTTCCGATTTATTCTAAGTGACCCATGTAATGCTACAAAAACAAAATCCAGTCAAAAATACTAAATTATGTGATTTATGAGCAAATAAAGTTCATCAAAATTGTTTTTGGAGCAGAACTCAATTTTTTCAAATGGAACCATATTGGTACCGTAGTACCATTTATTATTACCATTAATAAGTATGTTTAAATATATATTATATATTTTAATATATTTATTCTTATGTCGTGCTTAATATGTGTGATAAATACAAACAAAATTACAGCTAAGAGAAATGATTTGATGAACTTTATTTGCTCATAAATCACATAATTTAGTATTTTTGACGGGATTTTGATTTTTGTAGCATTACATGGGTCACTTAGAATAAATCGGAACCGTCATAGCCCACTCAAATGGAAAACTAAAAATTATAATTGTAAAAAATATTGACGTTTGAAATGTCACTTATTTGGTATCGTTAGATTCAGAAAATTATGCAGAATTCAAAAATGCAATAATATAAAGGGAGTTCTATTTAAAAATCGAAAGTTAGTGTCACTTCCGGCGAAACCGGAAGTGGAAAAATAATCACTTGTATGTCAGACAGTGCCGCTTATTATGTATATAGGATATCCCAAATTTCAATTAACTATCTTGAAAACTAAAGGAGAAAAGGGGGGTGTACCATAATCCTGTTACACCCAGTATAAAGTGACTTTAATTTTTATGTTCTCTGAAAAAAAGTGTTTAGTTTTGTAGAAGTAGAAACTAGAAAATGTGCCTACAGATATCGGCTTACTGTCGTTTAATAAATGAGATCTTTGCTGGAATTTAATACTTTCTGCCTTGACGGATAGATGTCGCGTAAGCCACAATGTACAAAGAGTAAAACGAATCAATTAGAAATTTTTTCGTTTTTTTTTAGCAACTTAAAAATGTTCGTTCTGAAATATTAAATGATATTTGTGGGATACGTATTACTTATCGATGTTTCGATGTTTACAAGTAATATCGATGTTGAAAATATAACATCGGAATTAAAACATCGATGTTCAGTGGAAAACATCGATATTTCAGAAACATCGATGTTAGGTGCCCATCCCTAATTACGCCTAGGTTAATCTGAAGACGTATCGACGTATCGTATCGATCATGATTAAATATTAGTATTTCAAAAAGGCATCGAATTCCAAAAGTATCCTTGTGAAAGTTTACATTTTTATGTAAATGTATTTTTCATTGAAATTTTGAAGTGCCAGGAAAACGCGTGACCTTGAAAGTTTTAAAAATTTTCGCTTGCGGCACTATTTGGCTCGCACCTCACGATGTGAAAAATTAACTCTAGCTTCGTCAATGTGAACCAGCTGAACATGTCCGTCTTTGGCAAGATCAAAATCTGATCACTTTAGTTTTTATAGACCTATTATGCAGTTAGATCTGGCAACTTCTAGATTTCTGCTAAGAAGGGGGGGGGGGGGGTTGTTGTACAAGTAAATTCGCCTAACTTTGACGTAAAAATGTACCATTTAATATGAATTTAATATCCGCCTATGTACGCAGTATGGTCTCTTAATGCATCATGTACAAGGCGCTTAAAAAATACGGTTTATACTTTAATTATCATAGTCTTATAAAAAAAATAGTTCCGAGCCCTGCGTTGCCGTACACAAATCCGGACCCTAGTTATTATCTGGTTGCACCAGATCAACTGTTGGTTACAATATTGATACAACTTATTCCAGATTTAAAAGTATGTATGAGGCATATTAAAAATTTCTGTTTTTTTTTCCAGACAAGTTCTTTTTGTTTGACTCTGGCGTCACCAAACCTAAGTTCAGCCCTGTCATTCGCCATATACCTATGTATTTTTTTTTTTAGTTTTAGAATAACTAATTTTTAAAAAAGGTATTTTTTCGAAATAACATTTAACAGTGTCAAATAGTGTCGCCTACCTTGAGTTAAATCAAACAAAAAATATCCGATGGTGTAGTTGAAGATTCTCCGAAATTATGTATACATGTGATTCCTACTGTCACTCATGATAAATCATAAATCATATGATAAATGACAAATCAAACACTGTATAAAACCACATGAATCCTTATATCAAAGAATCTTCTTGAATGTATAAATACTACTGAATAAAAAATACGTTTTCGTTAAAAAAAATTTGGAAGGCCCCCATGTAAAAAAATCAATTTGTTTACAATCATACAAAAATTCGCGTAATTATAACACATCAAAATTGGATGTCCGAACTTCAGTTGTTTTTATGTGACGGCACCATTTCCAGATCCTGTACGTGTGACCCTGTTTTGCAAAAAAAAAAGGAAAAAGTCTAGCAGTACCAAAGCTTCGTCCTAAGTACTTACCATAAAACGTACATGTGTTTATTGTGCCTTAGATCGTGCTTAGTGAGACCGAAAAAAAAAGATCATCAATAACACAAATACATTGTGTGTTACATTAAATAAGAAGTACAATTGTTCGAGCACCCTGTATGTGTTAACTATACCGAAAATTTCCACAAAGTAATAAATTGGGAAAAGAAACGAGAGTTATCTCGCAGCAATGGAAATTAGATAGAGGTAGGGGTCACGGAATGTACCTTCTAGATTCTGTTCAGTAAACCTATTAATCAATTAATTATTTTAGTAAAGTACCAATTTAACAAGTACAGGTGCAGCAACAGTTGTACCAAATCTACTGATAACCAAAATACTTTCTCTGGAACGGCAATCTGAGATCCGATCTCTAGTTATTAGATTGGGATTTACTTCTCAAGCAGGCACTGCGCACATAATAAAAATCATAAACAGTTCTAGTAAAACCTAGAAGAGCAACACCGACGTTTAGCCAAATTCTCATCTTCGAGCCATAATTTGAAGATCTCGACGGTGACCGAATGCAATCTTGAGTCTTGAGTATTAATTCACGGGAAACCTATAAGAGATAAATAAAAGTTCGGTTAATGTTAGATGAAAGAGATCCATTTTCATAGCTCATGACATGCGCTGCCTCTTATTCTGAAGGTCGTTACT
The DNA here is from genome assembly GCA_029963805.1 of Aromia moschata. Classification (NCBI taxonomy): domain Eukaryota; kingdom Metazoa; phylum Arthropoda; class Insecta; order Coleoptera; family Cerambycidae; genus Aromia; species Aromia moschata. Next base: position 555,047 of record JAPWTK010000150.1, on the reverse strand, counting down.
TTACCTCTGAACGCAGAATTGGGATCTCGGGCGGATTCTGATCTACGGAAGGTGTTACGCGGAGACGAATTCAGACAGGTTTCGGAGAAGGCGTGAAAAACAGATTCGTTCCCTTGTCCGTCTTCGTACCGTCTCTGTATGAGATTCTCCATCACCATATAATCACAGTTCTCGGCATTGAGTAGATTTTCCTTTTCGAAATTAATCGCTATTTCGGGACTAGACATTTCCGATACGTTCCTTTTTCTTGAAGCTAAAACAATACAGAGCGACCCTCAAAGTCCATTCCATAGTCAAGTGTATTTTCCGATATCAAGCACTCACCACGTACTGACATATCTTCCAACTGCCTGTTACGCCAACCATCACTATTTCCCCAATAGGAGTACCTAATGTGTTCGGTATTATCAAATACGGTGTTAGGCTTTACTTCGGGCGACAATAATAGTTTCTTCCTGTTTAGCTTTTCGCCCATTCTAAAGCAGTCCTCTTCCGACGGACTACGATCTGAGTGCTGTGCGCCGGCGGGTTCTTCACATTTGCCGGTCTCGACAATCGAGTATACATTCTCGGGCGCCTGAGTATTGATCAGTTGACAGAAGTCCTCCAAATTATTGGTCACCTCCTGTAGCTGTTCCGTCAACTTGCGACATCGCACTTCCAAATTCTGCAGCACTGTTGTCTGCATGTTCTCTTTCGTATGGATGTCTTCTACTTTCTGCAACAACGAGTATTCATAATGCTAATATAGCTAGTATCGCCCTCTAGTGTGGATAGATGGGACTAGACCTGTTACTTCTGTGTGGCTAATCTGTTTTGTTGCAATGCAATACAATGCAATGCAATACAAACTATAGGTGTCCATTTAAAAAGACAAAGTTGAAGGTAATGAATATATGAAAAACTATTATGTAATTTTGTAGACTTTACGAGGTACTTTGAGCAACTTCTATTCGAAATATTTTCTCTTAAAAATGCCGAGTGAGTAGCCACCAATGGCGGCTTGCGACTTTTTTTTTGGGGAGGCAAGTTTTATAAAAAAATTTGTTTCCTAAATTTTTGTAATGGTAAACATTGTTAGTAATATACCGCATTGCTAGGAGAAGGACCTCTACTTGGTCAATAAAATATATTAAGTACATTTCGTCGTTGATACTGCAATGGGTCGTATGTCAAAAACAGTAAGTGGATGACATACGACTAACTGAAGTATCCAATTGACTAATGTTGTTACATTGACTGTATTTGATAGACACGCCTTCCCAACTTTCTATTGGTTGTTCACACAGGATCTTTTGCAGATACGTGGAACCGCTTTTCGTGATTACTTTGGCACTATAACCCCAATGTGGCATTTTTGGCATTTTGTTGACATACGACCATTGCAGTATCAACGACGATTTGTCTAACATAATGTATAGTCCTTCTATTTTTAATTGAAAATGATAAATACGCCTGGGGAACAAAAAAAGCGGTGCAACTTTATGATTCTATGGGCGTGCATATATCTTTTATAAATTCGAAAATTGTGAAATATTTTTTTTCATTCAAATCAATATAGGAGATTAAAATTAGCCTGCATACAAAACTAATATTTGTAATATAATTTGCTGTAAATTATGCTCATTTAGCCAGACAATCTCAAAAAATTGTCTGTGTTAATAAACCTAGCTGAAATACACGTCACTGGCGTCTTAAACAAGTCGAATTACCAAAGTCGTAAATCATTTTAACGACGTCGTAAAAATTTTATGGCACAGTGGACCGAATAAGTATTTGGCATGTATTACATATATAAAGCAATCCAATAGTATAATGGTCGGCATTCGCTGGTGCATTCGCGGCATCGCGTTGCCGGCTCTTCAAAATTTTCTTAAGTATAGTAACATATATAAAGTTGTTTTGATTTATAATTATTTTTTCCAGCAATTTTAAACGCTTTATTTTAATGCTAACTAATAAATTTATATCTATGTATTTTTTTTTTAATATTTCCATACTAGCTTTCTAAGAACGTCACGAACTAACAGTTTACTGAAGTATGAAGTATACTTGTATAGTGAGATTAGCAATTTTAGAAAATATATCTGACAACCTTGCTTTTTTCTACCTATTTTCAATTTAGAATGGAAATACAGTACCTAATATATTTTATTGGTTCAGCAAAACCATCGGGAAGGTGTAGTTTCCATCAAATTATTTTAAAATTAAAAGATGCAGTGAAATAAAATACGCATTTTTGCCAGGACTGCGTCAATTTCGATTTGACGGGCTGAATTGATCACATTCATAATATTTTGTTTGCCTAAAACATATAATTTGCAAATACAACTAATATCTTCCTGACTGTTTGAATGTGTCAATTGAATGAGATAAATTTTTGAGATTATCAAATCCAGACTTTGTCCAAGCATCTTCTCCACTATTTGAAAATAATACACACGGCCAACACAATAATTTATTTAAAATGAAAGAACCACTTAGCCATTTGCATTTATCATACCACATATTAACAAAACTACGAGCCTGCTTACCCTGATAATTAAAGTTTTACTTAGATCTGGCCGTGGTACTCTTAAATCTTTAACAAACAATTTATCCTCATAAGACAGGTGACTAAATTTGTACTTTATAAGATACTCAACAATATCATTGCAGATTTGAATATTTATTTGAGTGTCATTACAAATCATATTGTTATTATTAAATCCGGCAGATCCGGGCGGCGGGCCATCTCAACGGGCCATATCTCAACGTAAATAACAGGGTAAATTTAACACATCTCTTTCTAAATTGCAACAGTGTATTGTTCTCATGAATTTCGTTTTTGCACATACAAGTAGTAGTCGTATGACGCATATGGTTATGGTTCGCTGCTCGGATCTGTAGGCTTTAGTTATTATTATGAAACAAACTGCTACACTCACCAGTTACCTCTATTATAATTTTTTATAATGGAGATAAAAATTAAATTTGTAGGTTAGGTTGTTGGTTCATGAAATCAAATAACTCGCTTTCTGCGCTGTCACGCGTGAGAGATGGGAGGTGGGCGTGTTTGCCTCCGCTATGCAGTTTTTTAAATGACCTTTAATGACACTGAAGTTAAGAGTATAAGAAGTTAAGAAAACATTGGCATCGGAGGCTTGCCACCACGGCGATAGTCTAGGCGCTGGGTCATTTATTAGGGCTAATATACACGGTGGAGACTTTATCTGGAATATATTCGCTAGCGGTGTGGTGAATGATTTTTCAAAAAATTCCCGAGACACGTCAACTTTTAAATGTATTTACCTACATTTTGCAAGTAATGTGAAAAATATAGCCCTTCAGGGGTGGCTGAAACCACCCTCGACATGATTTTTTTCAAATGCAACCCTATGGCTTGTGACCCCTCATTGTAAAGCTGCTGGAAAGAGGAATGCAACGCACTGATCAAATTTTAATTTTTAGTATGTTTTTAGGGTTGCATACAATTAAAACGTAATTTTATAGTTTAATTTATTTTTTAACGCAACAATTTCGTACTCAAAATGTGTGTTGTTTAGTTTTGGAATGTAAACCTTACTTTTCATATGTCCCCACAAAAAAATTCCAAGCAATTTTTTGCCACAACTGATATTTGTTATTTTTTGCAAGTATTTTTACACGGCCGCAAAGAGTAATTTAGTTTGTATGCTGTATTCAGAGTTTGAAACGAAGTGTTATTTCACATTGGTGAAAATGTCTTATTTAACTAAATCACCAAAAATCGAAATTTTGATGATGATTGGACATGGTGATAGGGCGCGAACTCAATGCGAAGTTGTTCGCTTGTTTCGAGAAACGCATCCTGACTTGCCACCACTAAATCAAGGTACCATTAGTAAAATTGAGGCACAATATCGAGAGATGGGTCATGTCAGGAAAGTACCGAGTAAGAGGCAGGCTGTTGTTGATGATGACACGAAGTTGAATTTGTTGCTTGCTCTAGAAGAAAATCCAATCACTCCAGCCCGTCAACTGGCCCGTGATAGTAATCTTAATCACAAAACAGTTTTAAAAATACTTAAATATGAGAAAAAACGCCCATATAAAATGCAAGCTGTTCAAGAGCTACTTGAAGATGATCCAGATCGACGGTTGGAATTTTGCGATTTATTGATGACTTGTATTGATCAAAACCAGTTATCTTTAGAGTGGATAGTTTTCTCTGACGGGGCTACTCTACTTTTACATTAAATGGGCACGTAAATCGCCAAAATTGTCGTTACTGGGCTGAAGAGAACCCCCATTGGATGAGGGAACTTCATACTCAGCGCCCACAGAAAACTAATGTGTGGGCCGGAATAATACAAGATAGAATTGTAGGACCATTTTTCTTTGATGACACTCTTAATGGAGCAAGATACTTGCGTTTACTCCAGCACGAACTAATGCCAGTGCTATGTCATTTATTTCCAAACCCCTTAAACCCTAACTTGAGGGTGCACAATGGGCCCGTCAGGCGGCCTAAGTGCATGGGTCTTCCCGCCCACATTTCGTATTCATTACACCCTAACTTGACCGACGAGAGGTTATGGTTTCAGCAAGATGGGGCCCCACCACACTATGCTGCCATTGTTCGTCAGTATCTGGACAGAATTTTTCCCGGTAGGTGGATTGGGAGGCGAAGTAATATTGAGTGGCCAGCAAGATCTCCAGATCTTACACCACTGGATTTCTTTTTGTGGGGACATCTTAAAAGTAGGGTTTACATTCAGAAACCCAACAACATAGCAGGTCTGCATAGCGCAATCTGCATAGCGCAAATGTTGCATAAAGGGACGAAACCTACCACAGACTGGGATGCTGCCAACAAGTGAATGGTGCACATTTTGAACAATTGTTACGTTGAAAATAAGTTTAATTTTTAAATTGTTTTAATTGTATGCAACCCTACAAACATACAAAAAATTATAATTTGATCAGTGCGTTGGATTCCTCTTACCACCAGCTTTACAATGAGGGGTCACAAGCCATAGGGTTGCATTTGAAAAAATCATGTCGAGGGTGGTTTCAGCCACCCCTGAAGGGCTATATTTTTCATATTACTTGCAAAATGTAGGTAAATACATTTAAAAGTTGATGTGTCTCGGGAATTTTTTGAAAAATCATTCACCACCCCGCTAGCGAATATATTCCAGTTAAAGTCTCCACCGTGTATTGCAAATAATAGTGCAGGAACTCCTTTGACATATTTATGTTTATTAATATTTTTATTTTTAGAAATTAATTTTTTACCCGATATTTACTACTGAAAGGTATTATAGGTAAGTAGGTTTATAAACAAAAAAACTTCTTTGCAATTTTCACAGGGGAGGCAGAGGAGGCAGTGCCGAGCCGCCACTGGTAGCCACTTGTAAAATACAATTTGGGTCACCTCTCTACCTTGCCATTTAAATGTATAATTAAGTTTTATTTACCTGACTAAGATATTCGATGCGTTCAGTAGTAATTTTGATTCTTTCATCCGTCGACTGTTGTAATTTATGTTCTTGCTCGGCGAAGTAACCCTCCACGCAGTCCTCTTCGAAATCATACAGCTTTTCCATCTCGTCTCTGTCTAGAAACAACTTTAAGCCGTTATCGTAATTGTCCTCGGTCCCTTTCATCTTCCTCCGTAAATACTTGACTATCAAAAATAAATGACTGAAAATGATGAACGGCGGTGGCAGCAGTGGCTTCTGCTCGTATTCCATAACGACCGTGTACCTTTGGAACATCCACACTTGGCGGGCGATGCCGTTCACTTCGTTGAAGATGTTATTGAACACCGCGATCAGCAAGTTTATGAGCAGAATATTGGCGACCAACAAATAAATGGACATTATGAGGGGCGGAATCCATTTGCCAGCTTTGCATTCCTCTTCGCCTTGTCCCCGCACGGCGGATCTATTTTATCCGCGTACACCTCTCCATATAACATGAAGTACGGTTCCAGAAACACCTAAAGAATGTCATCGCATATTACTAGAGGCTGTGTCTACACAATCCTGGACGATATAATACACAGCGTTGCCACTCATGGTATGTCACTAGCAATATATACAGGGTGGACCATTTTAACCTTTAATAGGAAATAACTCGGCCGGTAAGCGAAAAAAAATAAAAAAAAGTTTTATACAAAAGTTGTTGGGCAAGGAAGGGAACGTACGACGGGAACCTTAAATTTGACCTCGACGTTGACCTTGAGGGTTATTTGAAGGTCAAAACAACTTTTTCAAATGGAAACAACTATTTTTGACCCCCGATTTGAAGAGCGGGAAATTTTACGTCTAAAATGGTACCTGTCAACAAGGTCATGGCAAGGTCGAATGAAGGTCAAATTTTCGAAAATTGAAGCGTTGAAATATCAAAGGAGCTATGTGCCAAAAATAAAAAAACGGAGTAATTTAAAAAGAAAGTGTATATTGTTATTATTTAACGATTACAAAATAAACAAATTAAAACTAAACATATGTACGGCCGCTACACTGGTTTTGAAGGTTAACTGAAAATAATAACAACATACAAAACTAACAACATAAAAAATCTAGAAAAAAATGAGAAAGGGGCCAAGTGCCTTACTCTATATTGAGGAGTTTTTTTATAGAAAAGTTGATGTTCTGCTTTTTCCAAGTATGGTATCATTGATAATAAGTGTTTTTTGTATTATCTGTTATTTTGTTTTCATTTGGCAAGGCAAGTAATTCAATGTTATTTAAATCAGGGGGCGTTCTACCTTTTTTTAATATATTTGTTTTCTCTCCACGGTGCCACCTAACTAAAACTTTCTTTGGAAAAAATTACGCCAGGGTTATTTTTGTCTAACTTCAGATGGACAACTTTACTGATGTTTACATTTTTCAAGTTGATAATGTTGTCTGCTGAAGATTGAGTATTGAAAAATCGTTCACACATGTCAACTACCTCAAACCGACCTGTGTGAGTACTATAAAGTGACCAGATTTTGATCTTTTCAAAGACGGACATATTCAGCTGGTTCACATTGACGAAGCTAGAGTTAATATTTCGCGAGCTAAATAGCGCCGCAGGCGAAAATTTTTAAAACTTTCAAGGTCACGCGTTTTCCTGACACTAGAATTTCAATGAAAAATACATTTACATAAATAATAAACTTTCACAAGGATACTTTTTGGAATTTGATGCCTTTTTGAAATACTAATATTTAATCAAGATCGATACAATACATCGATACGTCTTCAGATTAACCTAGAAGACGTAATTACGGACATTTTAATAAAAAAAATTCAATGACAGACAGTTTGACGGACTGCTCTTGAAGACGGACAAGCTTTCTGAATGACGGACTGTCCGTCCTAATGATGGACGTCTGGTCACTTTAGAGTACTAGAAAGAATAAAATTTTTTAAGTCTTAAGGCACCATTGCCTTTACTTTCCTTTTGCGTTTTTCTATTAATGAAGAATCACGGTCGCACTGTAAAAAACCGCTCCAAGCTTGGACTGTCTTTTGCCGGGATGACATTGTTTTTACGAGATTGATAGGCTTTGCCCGAAACTTTTTGAGCCTCCGCTACCGTTCCAGTACCGCCGATGTTTTTCCATTTTGAAGATTTTATTTAATGAACCCTTACAACAAAGCGTAAACAATAAACAGACCTGAGAGACGCAACTACTTGATACACGAATGCTGTGATCTGATTTCATCATAGAGTGGCACTTAGCACCATAATACATACATACTTACCAAGGCACTTGACGATAGAGCCACCTATCGACGTAAAGCTAAAGCGTAAAATAATTTTTTGGCCCATGGCTCCTTTCTTACATTATGCCTAAGGGCACTAAGTCCCTTTCTATAGTAATATATCAAATCAGCAAAATTTGGCACTTGGCACCTTTGATATTTCAACGCTTCAATTGTTAAATAACGAGGGCTAGCTCGGGATAGAGATTGAAAACAGTAAAATTTTTCTGATTAAAATTGTCAGGGTCGAAAAAGGTCACTTCCTGATACCAATGACACCTTGACGTTAAACATTTCAAATCAGAGGTCAAAAGTAGGGTTTCACGCTTGATAAATCACTTTGGCCTTGAAATAACCTTAAAAACCGAAAAATTTTACTGTTTCCAATCTCTATCCCGAGCTAGCTCTCGTTATTTAACAATTTACGAAAATTTGACCTTCATTCGACCTTGCCATGACCTTGTTGACAAATACCATTTTGGACGTAAAATTTCCCGCTCTTTTCAAATCCGGGGTCAAAAATAGTTGTTTCCATTTGAAAAAATTGTTTTGACCTTCAAGGTCAACGTCGAGGTCAAATTTAAGGTTACGGTCGTACGTCCCCCTCCTTGCCCAACAACTTTTGTATACAACTTTTTCTATTTTTTCGCTTACCGACCGAGTTATTTCCTATTAAAGGTTAAAATGGTCCACCCTGTATATCCAGGGCATCCCACTTTAGACTGTAACATCTTTACATTATATTTATCATCTGAAGTAATTATTATTTTAAACTGTGAATAATTTACTGTTAAATGAATTACAAAAATGTTTTGAATATTTTATGAAACGATTCTTGTGATGACAGAAAGGAAGAAAAGTCCCGAAAGCGATATAAATACCACTTACGTCTCTTGCTATCGTCCAACTCGCCTCCTGATTGGGAAACAATATGGCCTGCCTCGTCACTCCAAAACTCATAAGTACGATTAATAAAAGAACAACAAAATATATCATGTTTTTTACCATTTTGCCAATCATCGTCACCAATGGCCCTGAAAGCAGATAGATACAGTTTTCCAACATGAGAATGGCAACTTAGAAACATAAAAACACACATATTTCCCTCTAACAACAAAACACTACACTATACTAAAAACGCCCTTTTCACCAGTCACATTAACATCATCAGGAGATGGATGATTAAAAAGTACCGTTCACTCTAGATATCTATCCTATTCAACTAGGTAAGGTGTGTATTGTAATCCGTAACTTACCCAAATATTTATTTACGCTTAAAATACTCAGAATTCGTAGATACCAATAGATGCAATTCACGCAGTACACGAGACGACCCATCTCGAAAGTGTCTTCTTGAAATCTGAGCAGCACGCCAACGATAAAAACGAATACCGCGGCCATATCGCACGGATTCCAGAGATTCCAAGACCACACGATAAATTTCTGCGTTAAGCCCGCCGGCTCGGAGGACAAGAGTTCCCGCAATTTTTCACAGCCCAACGAAAACACAAACGCAACCGTCACCAATTCCTGCCAGGAAGGTTCCTGATGCATCTGCACCAATATCGTATAACTGAACATACCCAAAAAAATTATATACGCAACCTGAAATAAAAAAAAAGATTTCTTCTGATAAAATTACGGCAAATCGTAGCAACTTTTAGTATATTATTTTGTATATCTGTTATTTAAACAGACATACCATGGCAAATCATAAGAAACATTGTCAGATGCTAGTACTCACCGAATTGGCCCAAAATTTAGTAATAGGAGCACTGTAAAATTCATAAATCTTTTTTTTTAATCTTTAGTTCTCGATTTCTCGATACTTTTTCTGGATATCCATCGGTAAAGGTAGCATATTTGATATCAAACTCTGGCAACACATTTCCATTTACGTGTGTTATCCCCTCTTTGACGTGGAAATTTTCTGTTAGTAGCGCCTACGAAGGAAATTATAATTATACGACGAAAACAAAGGCATAATTGTACATTTTCAAAAATTAAAAAAAAAAACACACACAAGCAAACTTTAGCAAGCAAACGTTAACTGTACGATCCGTACTAGTGTCAAAAACTATGCTGAAATGAATTATTTATGATATTTAAAATAAACGACAAAATATAATTTTACTATAATATTAAAAAAAAAGAAACCAAATCATAAAGCACTCACATCACTATCGGGGTGCCTTTCTGATTCTGATATGTCGTCATCTTCATTCTCTAATTCCATATGTTCTTCGGTTGTTTGGGGCATAAGTTGTAATTCTTCTCTTGTTTTGAAGTCCAATTTCAAGATGTATGGCAAAAAAATAAGTCCCATAATCACCTACCGTCAAAAATATGATATGCAATAAACAACAAAAAAATACAGTTTAGATGAAACATGCCCGAATTTAATAAATCGAAAAGGGCGACCTAACCAATAATAATAATAATAAATGTTCTTTATTGGATACATAAAAATAATATTACATATCCGAAGGGCTATCGACCGAGTCCTTCCGCCCACATTGGTTTAATAATTGATGTGATTAACATTTTTTATATAAAGAACTGAAATACATACATATATATGAAAAAAAAAAAAAAAAAAAAAAAAAAAAACAAAAATTGTAATGTGAAGAAAAAAAAATATATATATATAATAAAAAAATAAATATAAAAAATAAATAACTGCTATTCTGCTGCCATCATTGTCAGTTTTTCAAACAAAGTCTGCTCTGGGAATTTAAATCTTGACCGTCTGTTTGGAGTTCTCTCTCTGCATTGTGATTGAAGAATGTCTCTGTTGTGTGGTTGTCGGGCAAATTTGGAAGAAAGTAGCTGTAGCCTGTCCGTGATCGGGGTTAACTGTGTTTCTTGATACAGATGTTCATTTGGAGGGTTGTGTACTGGGTTGTTGGGATGTCTCATTTTAGTTATTATACGAAGGGATGAATTTTTGAATGATGAAATACGAAGTTATTTATGGCTGGTTTCCGACAGTTAATAAACAAAGTATGTCCATAATCCAGGATGGGTCTACAGATGGATTTATATATTTTAGTAGCAACTCTTGTAGAGATTCCTTTGTTCTTATATGTAAGAGACCTAAAATGCTTTGCTCTGTTCTTGATTTTTGCTTTGACGATGGAGGTGTGTTGATTAAAGTTCAATTTCTGGTCTATTGTTATACCTAGGTACCTTACTGAATTGGATGGTCTAACCACATGGTTTCTTATGTTGACTGTTGGCGAAGAATCAGACAGGGTATGATTGAATATTAATAACTGTGATTTTGTAGGGTTTATAGTAAGTCGCCATTTATTGAACCATTCTGTAAGCTCATCCATTTTTTGCTGCAGAGTTTGCATTAAATTTTGAAGGCTTGGGTTGTGTCCCACAATTGCAGTGTCATCGGCAAACTGGAGTAGATATGTCATATCTTCTTTTGGATTTTGGTCCTGAACTATATCCGAGCTGAAAATGTTGTATAATAGCGGTGATAGAGGCGACCCCTGTGGTACCCCTTGTTCCGGTGAAAATTCATTTGATATACTATCATTTAATTTGACATGTAACATTCTTTTTTCTAGAAAGTGCCTTGTGATGTGCAGTAAAAAGTCTGGAATTCCTATGATTTTCATTTTATATAATAATCCTTCGTGCCACACACTGTCAAATGCCTTCTGGATGTCTAGATATATCGCTGCTGATTTTAAGTTGTCATGTCTAGCTGCTCCTAACCAAATTTTTAACACTGATGTAACTGAACCCAAGTACGTACAGCATTGCCTTACACCAAATAGTACCCTAGTAGAGATTATTAATACAAACGTAAAAAAAAAACGTTACATACCTTCAGATTGGTATTTTTTCTTGTCCTCAATCCTCCCATCCACAAATCGGCGAGTATTATCTGCGTACACGGATGCGTCAAGAGGGCCCTATGGTTTGCGGTGACGGCGAGGCTGAGACACGTCTGGCCCGACCAGTTCGGCAATTCGCACGTCAAAAGGTGCTGTGTTCGATCGTCGTCTTGTCGATAGCAGTAGTCCAATACTTCCAAGGCTAAAAGTACAATGGATACACAAAAATATGATTGGGCAGGATGACAGTGAAACTTAGAATTAGGTTCATAAAATATTATGAAAAACTCTTGCTGCAACAATAATTTAAATCACTGAATGTTCCGATTTAAATATACTTACCGATATTTTCAAATTCCTTTCCGTAGCCGCGAAGCTCCTCGTAAATCTCAGTTTCCATATCGTCCTCGGCTGCCTCGCGTGCCAGCGACTTATAAAGTTTACACGCCACAATAGCCTTGGCGAGAGCTTCCTCGCCATGTTGCCACATTAGCAGGGCCATTTTGTGCCGTTTCATTAGTACCGCCCATATCTGAAACGAATTTCTATGGTGTAAGGGGAAATAAGGGTTACCATTTAAGATATATATATGTATATAGAGGGCCCCGGCATAAGTCAGTTAACCGATTTGCATACTGAACAAAAAGAAAAGAATAGTATACGGAAACATTGTATTGTTTCTTTAGATACAAAAGTAATGACGGTTTAAATGTTACATTTTGTGTTCAAACTGCCGACCACCTTCATCAATGCAGATACGACACCGCTTATTTACGGTAACGCAAGTTTTCTCATGTTCAATATCTTCACTTCTTGTTTTCAAATGTTCAATATCACGTAATGGGGTGACAAACACTTTATTTTTGAGTACTCCCCACAGGGAAAAATCGCACGGCGTTAAATCTGGTGACTGTGCTGGCCACTCTATTCTTCCTCTTCTTCCTATCCACATGTCAAACTCGGCATTCAGATATTCACGACTTCCTGCGGCCTATTTGGCGCAGGAAGATAGGCGCGGCCGGTTTGGCGATAGGACTATCAGCCGCATCACAGTTTGGCGCATATTTGGCGAAATTAAGTTCCTTTGCTAAGATCGGCAATCAGCAGTGCACACAGTGTATTTCTATTGCGTTAAGCAAATGCAAAGCAGACTTTCCAATTCATTTCTTTATTTATAGTCACCTGCTCTTATTTTTATTGCTCACCTGCTCGTATTTGTTGATAATGGTTATAATTTAGTATAAGAGCATAATTACATATTTATCAAATACTACAGTTGGAACTTATGCCACGAAGGTACTCAATTATATTATTTTCGCTGAAACGCATAACGATACCTTTTATACGGTTATCAGCTTCAATATAAGGTTGAACTAAGGTTTAACCCTTTAACGCCCAAGTGCACTGTCAAGAGACATTAACTTAGAGGCTCATATTACTGATAGAAAAAAATAAAGAAAAAATAACTAAAACCATGTATTCCCATGTTTTCGAGGTCGCTCTTTTCGAATGGAATCGTTAAAATTTGCAAAAAAATTGATGTAATCTTCAATTTTTAACAAAAACTATTAAAAAACGCTATTTTTTCAAGATAATTTTTTTTTAAATCGCAATTTCATCTATGTTATCGTCCTTTATACCACTCAAAAACAAATAGAAACGTGCACTTTCGAGCCGTGTACTTGAAGGAAACGCAATGGGAACAATTTAATTTTCTCATTTTTGAGGTTACAATAACTTGATATGGCAAAATTCAAAGGGTGATATTTCTCGTGTTTTATCAGTTGCGGGATCACTGACGCAAAAGAATTTTGAAAAATTATTAGTGCTTTAGGGGATTTTGGACGATCCTGATGTCAGAATTTCAAAATTCAGTAATATATCAGTAATATGAGCCGCTAAGTTCATGTCTCTTGACAGTGCACTTGGGCGTTAAAGGGTTAAATAAGGTTTAACTGTAGCGCTGTTTCACTGTCACACGTCCACAAGTTAAATGGTAGCGAACGTCATACTGCGTAACTGCAACTACAAACATACTTGCGCCAAACTGTGATGCGGCTGATAGTCCTAGCGCCAAACCGGCCGCGCCTAACTTCCTGCGCCAAATAGGCCGCTCCAAAGTGTCATAGGTGCGTGGGGCGGGGCGCCGTCTTGTTGGAAATAACGAATACCCGCTAACTCCGGGTTATTGTCAAGTGTACCCTTTAAATCCATAAGCAGTTCCAGATAATTTTCTGCATTCACGGTGCCCTCAAAGAAATACGGACCAATAAGACCACCGGCGTGAATTCCAGCCCACACTGTTATTCCAGGAAGACTCAACTCTTGGGCAATGGTTTCATAAGGGTTCTCAGATGCCCAGTAAACGCAATTATGCAGGTTAATCTGTCCGTTTAATTTGAACTGCGCTTCATCACTCCAGAGAATATGCTGGTATAATTGTGCGTCATCTTCCGCGCAACCAGGGTACCACTTACAAAATTCCAGTCTACGATCAGGGTCGTCTTCCGTTAGCGCATGTATCAAACGTGGACGATAACACTGACACTTCAGTTTCTTCAACAGGCGACGTAAATTGCGGTCCGATATGCCTAATTGAAGCGATGCACGAACTGCAGATTGGTTGGGTGTCTCGACAAACGTTCCGGCAACAAGTTGCATGTTCTCTTCTGTCACTACCGTGGAGGGGCGACCTCTCCACGGCGCGTCTAACACCAACCTGGTTGCTTGGAACTTCTTGTTTAGCTTGTACATCATCTGCCTCGTAGGAATGGGCCTGTTAGGATGCTGCGCCGTGAATTCATTGAAGTCGTCTCGTAATCAGCCTGATAACGGAGGTACAAAGTCAACAGAAAAATCCTTTCTTCTTTAGTGTACTTTACACGAAGCTGGGCTGCCATGGTGACATAAACACAGTGAGTGACAATCATGAACTAACATGTGCCGCCATCTCCCACCTCTCATCGTACCAATTCGGGCGGGCACTGTTTTCGGATAGCGCAGGACAGCGTTAACTGACTTATGCCAGACTCTGTATATACAGTATGTCCCCAGATCGAGTTTAAAAGAGGAAAAAAACTGTGTTTTTGATTTCTCAGAAAAAAGTTACTCTTGATGATTTGCCCAGCTTGATTTCAAACCCCCAAAACGCAAATTACTTTTTATATAACTCAAACGGTTCTCGAGATAATACCATTTTTCTTCATAATTTGGACATAATTTTTTTATAATTCTTTAAAAAAATTCTAGTAGGCGGATTTCATTGCAAGATATCACTGACAACTGCTGACAACTAATAAGTCAGTATAACTTCAAATCGAATCTTCGTCATTTTGCTACTAAAGAGACATCCAAAAAAAACGTCATCAACTCTGGCTATGAACGAGAGAGATGGAAATAGCGGTCATGTCTAAGCTTTTCTGTTATGTCAAACTTTTGACAAGTGACTGTCACAGTTTGTAAAATAAACAATGGCTGTCATATGATGTGACAGTCTTGACAAGTAAATAAGGTTATAAACTTGATCAAGAATAGAAATACGTCTTGTTTTTCTCGACCAACTTTGATGACGTTTTTTTTGGATGTCTCCATATTTATATGCTATAATGTTGACTCTAGAACAAAGAATTTATTTGATTCAATGCTACGGAATGGGGGAAGAGTGCTATCGTGTTGTTATTAATAAATTTAACGAAAAATACCCGGAAGTTAGCATTTCTAATGTCGGAGCGAACAAGTTGATGACCGAGTTCTTAGAAACAGGCTCTGTTGTAGACATTAGAAAATCAAAAAAATTGTTGAATGAAGATGAGAGATGATTCCGTGAGAGAAGCTCCAAGATTATCACTTAGAAGAAGGGCAATTGAAACTGAAATAAGTAAATCGCATTTACAGAGAATTTTCAAGCAGAACCGGATTTTACCATTTAAACCAAAATTCAGGCACACCTTAGAGGAGGGTGATGAAGCTAAACATTTGGATTTTTTTTTTTTGGAGATGGGCAACAGAGTTTTAAATGACGTAGGATTTCATTCCTCGTGTTGGAGTGAAACAAATCCCCACTTTACTATTTCTTGAAGACAATATTTCAAAAAAGTTAATGTGTGGTGCGCGGTTTTATATACAAATCGCATTATTGGTCCATATTTTTTCCAAGAACATTTAAATCGTAATACATATTTGGAGATGCTACAAAATTTTTTAACAGATAAACTTGATGAACTTCCTTTAAGTTATCGAACTAGAATGTTTTTCCAACAAGATGGGTGCCCTTGCTCATCATGCCGTTACTGTCCGTAATTGGCTCAATTCCGAATTTAATGAACACTGGATAGGAAGGGATGGTCCCATTTTATGGCTGCCGAGAAGCCCGGATCTGATAATATTGGACTTCTATCTATGGGGACGTTTAAAGCAAATTGTTTATCGTGAACCACTAGAAAATGATGAAGAGCAAAAAAATTCTGGTTTCAGTTCATGAGACTAAGTAATTCGAATCATTTTTTTAGCTAACTAACTAATTGAGTTTCTATAGCATATAGTATCCTAGACAACGAAATTATTGGGTTAAATCCGCCAACTAGAATTACTTATAAAATTTTGTGAAAATCCAAATTATGAAGAAAAATGGTATTATCTCGAGAACCGTTTGAGTTATATAAAAAGTAATTTGCGTTTTGGGGGTTTGAAATCAAGCAGGTCAAATCATCAAGAGTGACTTTTTCTGAGAAATCAAAAACACAAAATGTTTTCCTCTTTTAAACTCGATCCGGGGACATACTGTATATAGGGACAGCTAAACAAAAGCTACTCAAAACTATTGTTTATTTAATTATTATATGTTCATATATATAGGGCGTCCCATATATAAATTTGAGGCTAATAAACAGGTAGGTCCTATTGACACCCAGCATATTTTAACACAGAACACAGGTCTGAAAAACGCTAATTAAGTATAAGCAAAATACCTGGAAAGTGCATTCTAAGCAATTAATTGTTAAGACTACTCAAGGCCAACGATAAATTGCACAATGATATATTACGTTTTCACTTACCAGCAGTTCGTTAAATGGATACTCAAATAAACACACATTAGCATTTCCTGCGCTAGCGTCAACTGTATGCGTGTCGCACTGCCTTGGTGACGAATTATGTTGCCCTTTATTCATTATTTTCGAATAAATCAACCTAAATTTCCTTCTGGTATAAGAAGCTCTAAAAAAAATACCTTTGAATGTTTTTATCAGCTGCATTTAAAAAATATGGGTTTATTACAAAAATCTTTTCAAAACACACTGAAATGTAAAAGAAAGTGCAGCTTAGATGTTATTTAATATCCACTGATTTTTATTGACACTATAAATCAAAAACCACACATTTGATATCAATCAAATTAAGGGAGACTTCCAGTTTGAAAATTTGAAAAAAATCGTTTTTTTTTATTTTGCATATTTCTAGTCTAGACATAAGTATAAATCACCGTGTAAAAGGATTTTCCGAAATTCGATCATCTTCGGTACAAAAAAATGCTTTGGAATGCGGCGCGGTCAGCCACGTGCATTCCCGGGACGAGAGCAGAGTGAAGCGCGCGGAGAGTAAAGCGGCCTACTCACTATTCGTGGATGCGTCCATTCGTCGCAATGATTCACGAATTATTGCCCAGTGGGTATGATGCGATGCGCGGATGCGATTCGTTGTGCGGCGCTTCGCTGTGTTGTCGGTTTTTGGACGAATCATCAAAGAAAAAGTGAACGAAGTGACCGAAGTCGACGAATCGATCTGATCACATTCGTGATTCATTCGAATGATGATATTGTTTTCTCATTTGTGAAAAAAAATACAATCGCATCCGTGTTTATGGAATCCAAGTGATAAAAAACTTCAAAGCTTTCAAAAGCATTGCTGAAGAAATGGGAACTGATAACATCGGCGAATTAAAAAAGAAAAAAGAAACTCTCTTTCAAACTTATTGAGGCTATCATTTCAGCACTGATTGAAGCTTCGTGGTCGCAGTGCGCACAATGGACGAATTTCCATGAACCATCGAAGCGAAGTGAATCAACGCATAATGAGTAGGATATAATGCGTCGGTTCGTCGATGAGCGTTTTAAACGAAGTGAACCGACGAATCGCATCAACGCATAGTGAGTACCCGCCTTAAGGTGAGCGACGCGACGCGGCAAAGCAGGCGAGAATCGACCAACGGGAAAGGCGAGTGGAACACAATGAACAGCAACAGGAAGCGGAGGGTTGTCTCTGTGGACCGGGCATAGCCGATTAATGGTAACTATAATTACAGGGTTTGTCCGGAAAGTAATGTCAGTGATTTTTTTTTCCAGAAACTGTACGCACCAGCCCGCGCTTTACGTGCTGGGATTGTGGTGGGGGGGATCTGGCAACAAGATCCAACAAGCGTCAGTTGGCTACCGGTCGTTGTAGCGGTCGCATCACTCGTTCTTTGAGAGTCGTTACAGTGACCCGGTGCAAGAAAAAATGCAACGTTCGCTTGAGCAACGGATGACGATCAAGTTTTGTGTGAAACTGGAGAAGAGTGCTGCGGAAACCATTCCCATGTTGAAGAAGGCTTTCGGCGTCGATTGTCTTTCGGACAGGCAAATTTTCCGGTGGCACAAGGCCTTCGCAGAAGGTCGGGAAGATGTCAACGACGAGAAACGCGCTGGACGGCCATCAACCTCCAGTTCCGACGACAATGTGAAACGTGTGCGTGACTTGTTGAACAATGGCCGTCGTCTAAGTGTACGTTTAATTTCCGAAACATTAGACATTACGAAAACCATTGTTCACGAAATTGTGTCGGAGTCTTTAGGAATGAGGAAGGTGTGCGCGAAGCTCGTGCCAAAAGTGCTAACGGACGATCAAAAAGCGAGGCGCGTCGAAACCTGCCAAGAACTTTTGGACACCTGCGAAGACAACCCCGCTTTCCTTGATGACGTCATTACCGGGGACGAAAGTTGGATCTTTGAATACGATCCGGAGACGAAGAGGCAAAGTGCGGAATGGCACACGTCGAACTCCCCTCGCCCCAAGAAGGCCAGGATGTCCAGGTCAAAGATCAAGACTATGCTGATTGTCTTTTTTGATTGCCGGGGATTGGTCCATCATGAGTTCGTTTCCGCTTACAACGGTAAGCGGAAAGTTTTACGTCGAGGTGCTGAAGCTGAAACGCAGGGTGAATCGCGTCAGCCCAGACATCTCAAAATCGTGAAAGCTTCACCACGACAATGCGCCTTCGCACACCTGCTTCCTCGTGGCCGATTACCTCGTCAAAGCAGGCATCACCGTTGTTCCCCAGCCTCCCTACAGCTCCGATGTGCCCCCCCCCCCCCCCCCAGACTTTTTTAAGTTTCCGCGCCTCAAAACCCCAATGAAAGGACAGCATTTTGGGTCGGTGAAAAACATTCAGAAGGCTTGCACCGACGCTTTAAAGGCGATCCCGGAAAACGACTACCGTGCGGCTTTTGATGCGTGGAAGACCCGCTGGAACCGATCTGTGGACGCAGGAGGAATGTATTTTGAAAGTTTCTAAAGATTTGTACACATATAACCAATAAAAACCATTTTTCAAAGCTCACTGACATTACTTTCCGGACAAACCCTGTACTTCACAATACGCACATTGCAAAACTTCAAACGCGTTTTTCTTAAAAACACGTTTTTGAAATCGGCCCATATCGTATAGACGACTGTATTTGACCGATCGACTTGAAATTTTGCATAGATCTTCTTAAAGCATTTCTACAGGTAGTGACGTTTGAGTTTTTGGATAACTTAAAAATTATATTTTATATTACAGGTTTTGTACGAAGAAAAACCGAAAAAAAAACCGTTTTTTTGTTCAAATTGGCGCCATTTTTGTATTTTTGAAGTAATCAACAGACTCGTACGTCATTACCTGCAGCAAAGGTCCCTTTTTAATAAACTGTATCAAATTTTTGTTCCAGACCAACGGGGTGAAATCTGTGACGTGGGCCGTTTCTCTCTTTCTGTTCGCAGGCGCTTTTTCTCGAAGCTTTGGCGGCCGCCATTTTGTTATTTTTTTTAAGAAAACATTTTTTTTTTTGTTGTAAGTAAAGATTGAATAACAATTACCAAAAAAAACGCAGTTGTCTATGTTAGTTCATTTCCTCAAAAAAACATAAAACGTGAGCACCTAAAAAATGGTGCTCCAAACTAGAAGTCTCCCTTAATATACCATCAGTCGATTGTCTTCTTTGATCCTTTGCAAAAATAAATCGTGTAAAAAATTTATTTCATTACTCCGTTACTCACGTAACAGAGCTACAGACTTAAATAACAATAACCTAACTAGTTCAAATTCAATGGTGATATTCTTTTCTCCACTTACCTGTAGGCTCCTCCCATTAACTGGTTAATAACCAGGCCAATATCGTGTAAAGTATAAAGATAACTGGGCGAGATGTGCGGCCGTACGTCTCTCACTATGTAACGCAACGTATTACTAGGCCCCTGCTTCGAATTATATAAATTTTCCAGTCTCGGTATTGTTAAGAACTTCCTCATGCTCACGCCATTCTCTAGTAATAGTTTGACAAAGTCGCACCTGTCGTGTTCTAGCGCCTTTATCATGGCGTCCTCCAACGCCCCGGGCGGCCACTCCTGGCCGTAAATGAAAATCTCCGATCTGGCAATGTCGGCGCGGTTCCACGTCAACGCCAGACTCAGCTGCTCCGTGGGTGACAGGTGCTGAGACTTGAACAGGGCCGTCAGGATCGTCTGGTCCAGTTCCTGGATCTTTTGGTCGTATTTCTCGGCTATCCTAAATATAGTGATCTAAAATAAATGTATGTGTTACTCTTACTGATTATCATTTAATACCGAACAGATAAATAAATTTGTGAGGATAATGAAGGAGCAAATATTCAATTGTACAAAACGAAATTTCAAGTGTCCCAGTTAATCATTCGAAGTATCCGTTAAGGAGGATGCAGTACGTACTCACCAAATGCTTGTTTTCAACGCACTGCATTAATTCGGCAAACAGGCCGTCTGCTAGTTCCGGGGCAATCTCGAATGCTCTCTGTATGGTCGCAATAATGTAGTTCTTCATGGTTTTAAGTACCGAACATTCGTATCTGAAATTAGTTACCAATATTTAAATCTGCCCCTCACACAGTAATAAGTTCACGCACTTGCACATAAAAGCTATCAGATCAGCCGCCCTTCCAGAACCGTCGCAGATGACTACGGGAACAGGAGGATCGTCAGTCACATATTCTAGCACAGCTCTAACTGTATTAGTGCCTCCCTCGATTACCAAACACACTATGGGCACAGGGCTCTGGGTGACTGAAACATTTTTTCTTTATGGCACATCAATCAGCAAAAAAGACTTCTTATAGTGCACACTTACATACTTATATATGTATGTATGCAGCATATAATAATAATAATAATAATAATAATAATAATAATACTCACCCTATAATTACTCCGAAGAGTAACCCCAGAGGTCCTTTCAGGGATCTGTGCGGGGAAGGGGTGGCTATTATTATTATTTGCCACGGCGCACTGGGAGCGACTTAAGATTATGTCGGTAACGCATTTGCTTTACAGTTCTGAGGAAACCCAGAAAACTCAGAACATTACCAAACCTAGGGCATGTGCGGTTGGATTGGCATCTATGCATCCACACCTACACTAGTGTGTACTAGTGGTTGCATATCAAGTCCTGACAGAGAAAGCGAGACAATTAAAAATCCTCTACCTCGGCCAAGACTCGAACAACGCGCACAGAGGTATCGCGACTGGAAAGACGGTGCTTTAACCAACTCGGCTACCCGTGCCTCTTATATACCGATTACGAAAATGCAGATCTTGGCATCTGGTTATAATGTGCCGCATTGGTCACCAATAGCAATAACGTACGGACAGCGCGCGCATCGGCTGGCATTTTATTTGTCTCGTACTGGATTCATATTATATAATATAATAATACTCACCCTATAATTACTCCGAAGAGTAACCCCTTAGGTCCTCTCAGGGACCTGTGCGGGAAGGAGTGGCTATTATTATTATTTGCCATGGCGCACTGGGAGCGACTTAAGATTATTTCGGTAACGCATTTGCTTTACAGTTCTGAGGAAACCCAGAAAACTCAGAACATTACCAAATCTAGGGCATGTGCGGTTGGATTGGCATCCAACCACTATATACTAGTGTATTAGTGGTTGCATATCCACATATTAGTGGTTGCAATCCACACCTATATACTAGTGTATTAGTGGTTGCATATCAAGCCCTGACGGAGAAAGCGAGACAATTAAAAATCGCTACCCCGGCCGGGACTTGAACAACGCGCACAGAGGTATCGCGACTGGAAAGACGGTGCTTTAACCCACTCGGCTACCCGTCCCATATTGAATTCTGAATCAGTAACTTGTCGCCGACGTAGGGGTGAGCTTCTCTTATGCGCGAAGATAACATTAACGTAATTGTTTCATTTACAAAATAAATTTCTGATACCCTCAATCTGTTGTATTGACCGTATCAGAAATTTATAGGATGGGGTCGTTTGCATTCTTTATTACCACCTGGTAAAAAAATAAACGAATGATTCTCATAAAACAAAATAGAAATTCTTTTGACATGATATTTAAAAAAGAAATAAAAACAAAAAACAAATTCTAAAAGTAAAAAGTGCTTTTGATATAAGTAGAGACATCCAAAAAAAAAACGTCATCAACTCGGGCTATGAACGAGAGATGGAAATAGCGGTCATTTCTAAGCTTTTCGGTTATGTCAAACTTTTGACAAGTGACTGTCACAATTTGTAAAATAAGCAATGGTTGTCACATGATATGACAGTCTTTACAAGTAAATAAGGTTATAAATTCGATTAAAAATAGAAATACGTCTTTTTTTTCTCGGACAACTTTGATGACGTTTTTTTTTGGATGTCTAAAGTTATTTAACAACGAAATAAAAATAAAAAAACAAATTCAGTGCCATAACAAAACAATGTTAGTTTAGTACCTATTTAAATATAGGTTCAAAAATACCACCGGACTGAGCTAGGCAATAACCTGGTCATAAAAACTACGCCTCACTTCTTGGAGTGTCTGTGGGGCTATGGTTTCAAAACTAGCCATAATTTTTGCATTAAGCTCATCTAATGTTCTAGCTCGTTCGTGCCTATGCTTATAAACAAGCCCTTTCACATAACCCCACAGAACAAAATCGCAAGGTGTAAGGTCAGGCAACCTTGCTGGCCACAAAATGGAACCTCTGCCTGCTATAATACGATCAGGAAATGTTTCGCGAAGGAACTCCATTACTCTCATCGTATTATGAGCAGGACAACCATCCTGCTGCAACCAAATTTCATCGAAATTCATGTTGAGTTCGCGAACAGCAGGAATAAATTGTTGTAACAAATACAAACACAGGTCAGCATGCAGGGTACCATTAATGATAAAAGGTCCAATAATATGGTCACCTAACACTCCCGCCCAAATATTAAGTTTTTGGGGATATTGGGTCCGTTTGCTTACATACAAATGCTTATTTTCCCGAGACCAATATCGGACGATTGAAGGATTATGATGCCCATGTAATGGAAAAGAGCTTTCATCGGAAAATAAGATATTTTTTATAAAATCCTCATTTTCATTAGCTTTTTCCATCATGGTTTCAGACTGTGTTCTGAACCCAGAGGATGTTAAGAGAATTCACCCCAGGAAAATATGCGCCTTTGCTAGAGAGGTCGGCATACCTGGGTGAATACTCATGGAATGTGGGTGCACAATGGGCCCGTCAGGCGGCCTAAGTGTATGAGTTTTCCCGCCCACTTTTCTTATTCAATTCAATTCAATTCATGGTTTCACAAAATTCCATTCGCATAATATCGGCGCCGGGACATAGTTCCTGAGTGGTTAATATTTTGTAGGGTTTGTATTTGTTGCGCTGCAAAATATTCTACACAGTTCTCTTATCAACATCAACTTCGTTGGGAATTTATTGACTAGAACACGGTCCATTAATTTCAACAAATGAACAAACCCCTAGCTCTCTTTCTTCTCTCTCTTGAGACATTCAGGGAATTAGGGGTTCTTCATTTGTTTTCTGACATTTCTTGCAATATACAACAACACACCCATATCTTTTAAATGACTTAACAATGTCAAGCACCGTTTGCGTTGACGGAATTGGTCGGTTTTCAAAGGCTATAATAAATAAATTTACGGTATCGAGTTTCCGGCAAAATACCATTGAATTATTTGCACCTTTTCTTCTGTTATAACATCATAAACTAACGTTGTATTATTATCACACTTACGAATTCGAAATACTTAAATGTCTAGTAAAAGACATGGAATCATTTGTTTAATTTTAATTGCATGTGTTCGCAATCACAGTTGGATTTCGACTGACTAGTTAGTCGCAAAATGCGCCTCTGCCGAACGTGCGGCGATAGACGACGGAGCTGAGCGAAAAGGCACATATTATGTAGGGAGCGGCAATTTACATCGTATATACTTTAAGATTTCCAATGCAAGGATTCACGTTTACGCATTGTGTATATGTATGTATGCCGCATATATACATATATATGTATGAGCCCCGACAATGGCGGACTAAGTTTCCAGGTACTGGATGTCTCCCAAGGAAATGTGAACGCTTGCCTAACTTAACTATACACGAAAATATGAACTTTCACACAATCAAAGAAATGGAAAATACTCTTTTGGTTTCGTACTCACACGGATGCAATCTTTGTTTTGATATGTGTTTTTCCAATCTTCGCCTTAGAATAATTTCTGCACCGTATTTTCCATCTGTTCCATTGTCCACTAATAAAAAATAAGCATGTCGACTGTTCAAAGCTGCATTTCGCGACCTGAAAGACAAATACTGTGAGTTATGTTTTGATTTTTATATCAGGAATGAAGAAAGATAATTTTGGATGATCCTTAATATTAACCTAAATGACCAGCAAATTTATATATATATATAAAAAAAATACCTATATACCTACTGGAAATTTAAGACAGAGTGATTTTTCATTATCAAGAACATACCGTGAATCACAAGATTCCGTGAATACAGAGCACACACCTTTCAGGATAGACAGTGTTATCTCAAAGATACAAAAGAACACTACAAAACTAATATGTTTAGTATTGCGAGAAGATAAGGAACTAAATTACCTCGGCGACGATATGGAGTGATAGGGAACTTCGCGGTTACGGCCTATGAGATCCTGATTATTTTCCACAATTCCCCAAGGAGTTATGCCGATTATATTTACTCTTCCGGTTCTCTGTGATCTTTCTAACAGCAATGCGTCACCCATATGTTTCGTAACCCCTTGAAATAGAGCAAGTCGTTCGTTAACCAACAAGATTATGCGACAACAAACTCTCAGCATTTTCAAAGAACTAACATTTTTCAGGAAAACACTTACACTTAATTTAGGGACTTTAACACTTTTAAGGAAAACACTGGGGCACTTAATTGAATTTAAAAAACAATCTATTACTGTTTATAAAAATAAATATGTTTCGTATAGGGTAGATTAATTTTTACATGGAAGGTACCTATGTAATTTTTTTTTGGAATTTAGATTTGAAAAGTTATAGTAACCGTTTAAAAAAATAATAATGTTAATTAAACAGCTTAGGTTAGGGGTGGGGGATGTGGTGCTAATTCTCATGAGTCCACCCTGTATCTATCCTTTTAAAACACAGTTAAAATCGTATAAGTACCTGTATTAGTTCCTCCTGTAAATATCCATGCGCCTGTGGATCTCGCCGCTTTCAATAGGCCTTTCCTCAAAACCTTCTTTAGTTTAGGTTGGAGCTCGAAATTTGCCCTTCCCCCCTGAACTGATATAAGGAGCTTTGGAAGTTCCAAATTCCATTCCCTTGTTAGCAGTTGCATCAGATATTCGGGTTTTGTATCATGCGCCACCCTGATGTACTAAAAACCACAACATATACCTATTCTGTGTAATAAAGATATGTAGATTTTTTTTCTTTTCTCATACGTTAATTGTTTCGCATTTGTAAAGCCTTTATATATTACTGGTGCCTAAAACTTATATTTTAACGTATTCTTTAAGGGAGGATTCCCGTTTGTTGGATCAAAAAAACGTTTTTTTTTTCGACGGATTCTTGTACTTTAAGGTCATAATAATAAGTGTACCAAACTTGAAATCACAATTCTTAAAATTGCTGAAGTTATAAGTCATAAACCGACTCGGTGGGCAGCTAGAATTTGGAGCGCGCGGCAGAGCTCTCTAAATGAACACATATGATTAGACTGATTGTAATGCTAAAGTAGTGAGTGCATTAACAAAAGAAGAAGAGGAGGAAGGTGTATTGTATGGCCCTGTTGTAGCCAATTAACAAATAAATACGGTAAGTATTTGATATGCCTTTATAAATAGTATATACTTACTAAAAACTTTAAACGCGTTTCTCTCGTAACAACTTTTTCATGACACGGTTGGCACGATATCTCTAAAACTAATGAAGCGATTGACTTGAAATTTTCATTGTATGTCGAGTAAACATTATTTTATTGTATGATGAACAATAAAAACTATAAGTGCTACCAATTTTTTTAAATTATTTTTATAAAGTATTTGATATGCTTTTATAAATAGTATATACTTACTAAAAACTTTAAACGCGTTTCTCTCGTAACAACTTTTTCATGAGACGGTTGGCACGATATCTCTAAAACTAATGAAGCGATTGACTTGAAATTTTCATTGTATGTCGAGTAAACATTATTTTATTGTATGATGAACAATATGTGAATGTGAATTGCTACCAATTTTTTTAAACTACAAAAAATATGGAAAATTTTAAGGGCAAAATTGACAATTTCTGTTTGATAAGTCACCATTTCCTCAATTATTGGTATTAATTTTTTTTGGTTCGTCATACGATAGCCATATTTATGTAAAGTAAAATGCCGTTTCAATTGTTTCAGATGATTTAGTGCTTAGATATTACGCCAACCAGCAACCGAGGGAGTCCGAACAGCGTTATGGTCGAGGACGAGCAACGAGCGTAATTTCTCACAAAAACACTTAATTAGTATTGTAAAACTGTAATTAGTATTAATTATCCATATGAGAGAAAAATATATGAAGCTGATATGTTCATTTGTTTTAAAAATATCTATTTAGTAAGTTACCGGCAAAACCCAATTTCGAGATTAACAAGTTATTTCATATTAACGTAAATTAGTATGTGAGCAAATATACAGTGTAACTATGAAACTAAAGAATTTCTACAAAATAAATAAGTGAAAAAAAAATTCTTTACATTGAAAGTAATCATTCATGATAAAGTCAGCCGTTCAAATAAAATATTTGAACGGCTGTCAAATAAAATCTTAAAATCAGTACAGTAAATAAAAATGTACATATATTCTTAATTTTTCAAAATATGTATCAAGATCATGTCAATTATGTTTCCTGTTTTAATTAGTTTTTTTTTATGAAAAAGCTGGGAAAAGGAAACAAAAAATTGTTTCAGGCATGAGTTGTTTGAATGAGTTGTATGAAAAAAAAAGAGTTGGTCTTCAAATGACCAAGGTGATGAACAAGTGAGAACCTACGTCCTTTTGTAGATTTTGCAAGACCGAGCAACATTGACTCAAAATATTTTCTCGTAAATATATCAGGTCTCCAGGTGAGTAGTTACGACCTGTAAACTAAAATCTGGGATATTCTGTATATCTGCAATTCGGTAATCTGCAAATGCATAATTTGTATGTTTGAGTTTATCATACCTGAGCCTTTGAAGGATGCGGTCCTCCTTGGAATTCCAACACTCCAAATGCATCCGTAGGATAAGCTATTGTACATTTACTGGGATACCATATTTCTCCCGATGATGGTGGAGTAATATTGTTAAGTTGCTTATGTTGCTCTAGAGTTCGAACCGCAACAACATCTAAAAAATAAGGAAGACAGTAATTACCATTGAATTTGTTGCCCAAATCAGTCCAGTATGGATGGATGATGTATATTATTTAACAATTTTTGCATATTGTAATACGTGAAACAATTTGGTTGTAATTAAAAAAATAAACTCTAGTCTATTATATGCTTTTTTTAGATTTCCTTTATGACTATAAAAATGTGAAAGTACTTACGTTGAGGTATCTGTCACAGAAGGAATAAATTTTGCACATTCTCTTTTGTGGAAAACTGTCTCAATCCAACTTCTTGGTTGAACCTATAAAAAAACTAATTTAAAAACGGGTACAGAAAATAATATGAATCAAATTATTATAAGGTGTATTACACACATGTAACTGTACATTTATGACCATGATCGAAGATTCACTTTAATAAACTGTAAGTATAAGACCAGCAATGGGCTGTATCACAAGGAAATGCTCTTACATGTATATATTTAGTATTTTCATTTAAATAAATAATTATCCGTTCATAACTCCCATTGCATTTAGTATAATTTTCTGTAAAAAGCTTACACTAAAAAAGAAATGTTAGCTAGAAACTGACTTACTTACCAATCTTAGATCTAAGTTTGATTGACTTGATTCGTGCATCTTGGCTTCACTAATATCGCTTGCCATTCTTATTATCTCTCATAGTCATTTCATACACATTTTGTGAATTCGAAGTTCTGTTTAACGAGTAAGCTTATATTTTATCTAGTGTCATCTACAGTCGCATTGTCAAAGTAAATATCCATTGTTTATCATAAAATTAACACCTCATTGGAAAAGTAAATATTTAATACAATTCAATCCTTATGGCTAATTTTATAAAAATTATATTGCGCTTTAAAGACTAGATTTTATATTTGTTTTCATCTTAAACTAAAATAATATCGAAAAAAAAAACGTTTTACAAACTTAAAGTTTTTACAATTATGATAATACATATATAGAAGTTAAAAAAATAGATAGCAATCAAACAATCACAATAACAACGCAACTCACACATCAGCTGACATTTGACACAAATTTGACAATTTTGACAGGTCCGCTGACGCTTAGAGCAGCGTCGCCAACATTTTAAATATGTAGTTGTCCTCCAGATGCTATTTATTAATAATTTAATTAAAGAATGGAATTTATTTATTATACATAGGTAGAATTCCTTAAATTAAAAATATTAACGTATAATATAATATCCATATGTCCATCAATATATCACAGGACAGGGTGGTCCTCCGGGAACTGCATCGATCGATCATGGGAAAACTATAATTATCAAAAATCTGAAAATTTGGTGACATACTTAAGGTCGATGGGGACATACATACATATGTACATATGTACGCCTAAAATATTTTCACGTTAATCGCACTTCCGATTATACCGGAAGTAGATGTCAACTTTGTTATTTTAAATGGAATGCCCTGTATATTAATACATTTTTAGATTCTATGGTGAATTCTAAGAATATTTCATGTAGGTATAATGCCCTATATTTAAGTTTAAGCGGTTTTGAGATACATATTTAAGTTTTTATGTCAAAAATGGCGTCTGCGCCCTAAGATATTTACCAATTTTTCCTATAATAAAGCCTTTATTATTCAATTTGGGTCGGATTCCTTGTTGAAAAGGATCCACTTTAATATATTTTTTGTAATATTCTGATAACTATAATTACAGGGTGTTCAAAAAATTAGATCAACAATGAAATTGAGAAAAATGCCAAAAATCCTTTTTTTTCACATGGAAACCCCCAATTTTCATAATTTTGTCTTATTTAGCATCAAAAATAACGGTAAATTTGTATAAGGTTGTTTATTCTAAACATTTGTAGTTTTGAAAATATTGCCAATTTAAATTTTTAAATGGCGATTTTGCTGCGGATTTTAAGTGTAGCTACTCTTATTTGGTCATGACGAAAATGGCCATGTTGAAAATTCTTAAAAAAATATATAAAAATTATTTTAATAAATGTTCAAATTGATGTCCTTGAACTTCAAGACAATTTTTGCACCTAAGCAGAAAATTTTCATGAGTGACTCTTCTTATTGATTGAAGATCAAGGTCTTGGAAGGCTGTTCTGACTCGCCGCATGCAGTCTTCTCTGGTGGTTATACGGTGTTGTAAACTTTATTTTTGATTGTTCCCCAAATAAAAAAAATCAAGTACTGATAGGTCGGGGGACCGTGGTGGCCAAAGATGTTGGCTATCCATTGATCGTAAAATAAGTTCTGCAGGTGATTGTTGATTAAATGACCATTATGCGGAGGCGCCCCATCATGTTGGTAAAATACATTTCTATAATCAGCCAGTGGCAAGTTGTCTAAATAGTTAATTTCAAAATTTCTTAAGTTGTTAAGATAGCACTCACCTACAAGTAAAAAACGTATTTTATATCTAGAATACTTCAAAAATGGCCAACTTACCATTTAAATTATCTTGGTAGAACTCCAGGGCCACGACGCCATCATTTCTTATGGCACAATAAGCATTAAATTGCCAAGATTCTTGAAAATTTCCTTCTCTAAATGGGTGTATATAGTAGTCGCTCCAATAATGAGAATTGCGTCTATTAAACATCCCATTTTTTTTGTAAACTTTGCTTCGTCCGACCAAATAATATTATGCAAAAAAAAATCATTTTCTTGTGATCTAAGTAAAATAAATTGGCAAAACTCCACCCTTCGTGGAAAATCGGTCTCTTTCAAATGCTGGACTATGGAAAAAGCATATGGATGAAACCTGTGTTTCCGCAAAATTCCAAAACTGATGTCTTCGATATCCCTGATTCTAATGCTGCTTGCCTTGTAGAAAATGTTGCCTTGTACAAAACTGCGATTTCAATATTTTCATTGTCAACAACTGGTCTATTTCTATGTACTCCAGGTTTAACGGATCCAAAGTTCTTGAAGTTTTCTATAATACGTTTAACAGTATTTGGCGCTGGTTTCTTTTTCTGCGGATATCGCGTTGCAAATTTATTACATGTTCTTGAAATAACTTTATCACATTCTCCATAAATAATAAATAAATTTAAATAACCTTCATTTGTATAATTTAAGCGTCCCGGCATGATTATTAATAATAATTTTCAAACGGTAAGTGACAGTTGTCTAAACAAACATAGCAATCTAATGTTTTCAACATGGCCATTTTCGTAAGAGTAGCTGTTGTACTTAAAATTCGCAGCAAAATCGCCATATAAAAATTTAAATTGGCAATATTTTCAAAACTACAAATTTTTAGAACAAACAACCTTATATAAACTTACCGTTATTTTAAATGCTAAATGAGATAAAATTATGAAAATTGGGGTTTTCCAATTGAAAAAAATTGATTTTTGGCATTTTTCTCAATTTCATTTTTGATCTCATTTTTTGAACACCCTGTAATTATTGTTATCAGAATATTACAAAAAATCTATTAAAGTGGATCCTTTTCAACAAGGAATCCGACCCAAATTGAATAGTAAATGCTTTCTTATAGGAAAAATTGGTAATTATCTTAGGGCCTGCAGAGGTCATTTTTGATATAAAAACTTGAATACATATCTCAAAACCGCTCTTAGGTATAGGACATTATACATGAAATATTCTTAGAATCCACCATAGAATCTAAAAATGTATTAATATACAGTGCATTCCATTTAAAATAATAAAGTTGACATCTACTTCCGGTATAACCGGAAGTGCGATTAACGTGAAAATATTTTAGGCGTACTTATATCCTCCATCGACCTTAGTATGTCATTTTCAGATTTTTACTAATTATAGTTTTCCCATAATCGATGGATGCAGTTCCCGGAGGACCACCCTGTATATGTATAGGTATACTATTTCTAATGTAAATGTGAAGACATAAAAAAAAGCAAGGTTGTCAGATATATTTTCTAAAATTGCTAAGCTCACTATACAATTATACTTCATACTTCAGTAAACTGTTAGTTCGTGACGTTCTTAGAAAGCTAGTTTGGTAATATTTAAAAAAAAATCATAGATATAAATTTATTAGTTAGCATTAAAATAAAGCGTTTAAAATTGCTGGAAAAAATAATTATCCGGCAATGCTTCGGCATCTGCCGGCGAGAGCTGGCAACGGCTTCGTTTAGCCAGCCAGCCGTCGGTCAGCCACATCCATTTGCAGTAACCCATTAGAGTATTGTGCTATTGCATCCAATCCAATGCGTTAGATTTTTATGTGGTCCATTGTGTCGTAAAATGTTTTACGACGTCGTTAAAATGATTTATGAATTGGAATTCTTACTTATTTCCGCCAGTGACGTGCATTTCAGCTAGGTTTATTAACACAGACAATTTTTTCAGATTGTCTGGATAAATGAGTATTATTTACAGAAAATTATATTACAAATATTAAGAGTTTTGTATGCAGGCTAATTTTAATCTCCTATATGATTTGAATGAAAAAAATTATTTCACAATTTTCAAATTTATAAAAAGATATATGCACGCCTTTGGGCGGCGTTAGCCCTCAAAGGAATTAAAAATATACGTCTTCACATTGAGTTTAGAAAGACTATACATGTACTCTATTTCCATTCTAAATTGAAAATAGGTAGAAAAAAGCAAGGTTGTCAGATATATTTTCTAAAATTGCTAAGCTCACTATACAAGTATACTTCATACTTCAGTTAACTGTTAGTTCGTGACGTTCTTAGAAAGCTAGTTTGGAAATATTTAAAAAAAAATACATAGATATAAATTTATTAGTTAGCATTAAAATAAAGCGTTTAAAATTGCTGGAAAAAATAATTATAAATTAAAACAACTTTATGTATGTTACTATACTTAAGAAAAATTTGAAGAGCCGACAACGCGATGCCGCGACTGCAACAGCAAATGCCGACCATTATACTATAGGATTGCTTTATATGTAATATATCCAAATACTTATTCGGTCCACTGTGCCATAAAATTTGTACGACGTCGTTAAAATGATTTACGACTTTAGAAATTCTACGTGTTTAAGGCACCAGTGACGTGTATTTCAGCTAGGTTTATTAACACAGACAATTTTTTGAGATTGTCTGGCTAAATGAGCATTATTTACAGCAAATTATATTACAAATATTAAGAGTTTTGTATGCAGGCTAATTTTAATCTCCTATATTGATTTGAATGAAAAAAATTATTTCACAATTTTCGAATTTATAAAAGATATATGCACGCCCATGGAATCATAAAGTTGCACCGCTTTTTTTGTTCCCCAGGCGTATTTATCATTTTCAATTAAAATTAGAGGGACTATACATATGTGATGATATTCCCATTAATGTAGGTATATTATTTTTTTTAGTTCATTAAGATTTATATCAAGCTGTTGCTTGACAACTCAAAATGTTTCCAAAAAAATTTTAATCTTTTTTCTTAATTTTCAGACTCCGAAAAAATTGCAGTAGGTTTTAGATTGAACACATCAAAAACTCTAGGTATCTTATTCAAAAATAAGTTTTTTACATCGTTCGTTTTGACATCAAAATAAACAGCTCGTCAAAATTAGCGTAACACTTTTTAGATTAGCGCAATTTGCGTTCTATTCCAGTTAGACTTTTTTTAACAAAAAAGCGGTTTTAATTTTCGGTAGCCTCTAGGGTTGGTTTGAATCCCCCAAAATGCAATCCCATGTCGAAATGTGAATTCGCAAGATTGTGACGGCAATTTCAGAGATATACAGGATAGACTAAGAAGGTAAGACGCTGTCGGGTAAAAACTCCATCCCGGCACACATTAAGACCTCCTCAATAAATTCTGTGTATTTGGTCGCTGTCCAATTTCTTCAACCCATTTCCACCCCTTTGCATTTACACAGGGTTTTGCGTGGTTTGACCTCTGTTGGGCGAATTCATTGATTTTAATGCTGACTAATAAATCGGTGTGGGGTGCCACAACTCGCTTTCACCCTTTGATAAACCAAGCAAGCAGACGGCGAATCGGGGTGTGTCAAAAAGAATCCATGCATTCTCAGGAAAGCTTTCTGAGTCACCCTACGCATCAATACCTGCTTACAGCTCCTTAGGACGGCAAATTTTCAAGGGGCGGGTGGGAGTTGGAATATCACTTTTTGCGCTTAATCGGCCGTCCACAGTGTTTTCCACCAACTTCGAGAGCCTTCAAGTAATGCCATGACATGTATTCGAGAAAAAACGACATCTCACGCAGCCTTCTACAGGGGCGGAACCATAGGGGGTAGGTGGGGGATCGGAGTAAGTGTGGCTTGGAGGGGTGCTTAGGTTGTCAAAGGGTGAAACAAGGGCGTAGCCAGGGGAGGGCGATAGGGGCGATAGGGAGCGATGGGCTAAATGCCCCCAGGGGGGGGCGGGGGTGGGGGGGGCCCGTTGTTTGTTTTGATTTTATGTGATTTATGATTAAGTTCTCAAAATTTTAAAAGGGGGAAAGAAAAAAAAAAGACCACCCCCCTTCCCCCTCAGTTTTTAGTTATTTGGATTGCAGAACTCTAATTTTTTTATCAAATTAGTTCCAAAATGGAGAGACTATTTTTCAAAGACATATTGGTACCGTAGTACCATTTATTATCACTAGTTATAAGTAATTTATTCTTATGTCGTATTAATATGTGCGA
The DNA here is from genome assembly GCA_029963805.1 of Aromia moschata. Lineage (NCBI taxonomy): Eukaryota > Metazoa > Arthropoda > Insecta > Coleoptera > Cerambycidae > Aromia > Aromia moschata. Next base: position 520,903 of record JAPWTK010000150.1, on the reverse strand, counting down.
TAAATACAAACAAAATTACAGCTAAGAGAAATGATTTGATGAACTTTATTTGCTCATAAATCACATAATTTAGTATTTTTGACGGATTTAGTATTTTGATTTTGATTTTTGTAGCATTACATGGGTCATTTAGAATAAATCGGAACCGTCATGGCCCACTTAAATGAAAAACTAGAAATTATAATTGTAAAAAATATTGACGTTTGAAATGTCACTTATTTGGTATCGTTGGATTCAGAAAATTATGCAAAATTCAAAAATGCAATAATATAAAAGGCGTTCCGTTTAAAAATCGAAAGTTAGTGTCACTTCCGGCGAAACCGGAAGTGGAAAAATAATCACTTGTATGTCAGACAGTGCCGCTTATTATGTATATAGGATATCCCAAATTTCAATTGACTATCTTGAAAACTAAAGGAGAAAAGGGGGGTGTACCACAATCCTGTTACACCCAGTATAAATTGACTAATTTTTATGTTCTCTGAAAAAAAGTGTATAGTTTTGTAGAAGTAGAAACTAGAAAATGTGCCTACAGATATCGGCTTACTGTCTTTAATAAATGAGATCTTTGCTGGAATTTAATAATTACTGCCTTGACTGATATAGTCGCGTAAGCCACAATGTACAAAGAGTAAAACGAATCAATTAGTAAATTTTTCGTTTATTTTTTAGCAACTTAAAAATTTTCGTACTGAAATATTAAATGATATTTGTGGGATACGTATTACTTATCGATGTTTCGATGTTTACAAGTAACATCGATGTTGAAAATATAACATCGAAATTAAAACATAGATGTTTTAAACATCGATGTTCAGTGGAAAACATCGATATTTCAGAAACATCGATGTTAGGTGCCCATCCCTACTGGCTACGTCCTTGGGGTGAAAGCGAGTAGTGACACCCCACACCAATGTATTAGGCAGCATTAAGATCAATGGATTCGCCCAACAGAGGTCAAACCACGCAAAACCCCGCGTAAATGCAAAGGGGTGGCCTACAGGGGTGGGTCTGGAAATGGGTTGAAGAAATAGGATAGCTACCAAATACACAAAAAAAAAACAAAGGGGAAGGGCAAAAAAAAAAAAAAAAAAAAAAAAAAAAAAAAAGGATAAAAAAAAAAAAAAAAGCCAAAAAAAAAAAAAAAAAAAAAAAAAAAAAATTTAAAAAAAAAAAAAAAAGCCAAAAAAAAAAAAAAAAAAAAATAATTTAAAAGAAAAACTCAGAAAAAAAAAAAACGGCAAACCCAAAAAAAAAAGGAAAGTGGGTCCCGGTCGATTTGTCTAAAAATTGATTATATGATAGTTCTCGACTTTCTGAAGAAAAGTTCTCATGTACCAAAAAAGATCATATGATTAGGATTCAAGATATTGAGGGATTAAGGTTGATTATTTGGCTATATTACTGAATATGCCTATGTATTTTGCAGATCATAAACTCGGAGAATTAGTAGTCTGCAAGAAATCTTTCAATAAAAAAGTTACAGACAGTTGGTGAGAGGTATTATATCGGCCATGACCTTACAAGGTCAATTCAAGGTCAAGTTAATTTTTTACATGTAAATCACTGTTTTCTAATGTGGATACGAAGAGTTCGAGCAACTTCAGATATAAAGTCAATTGGCTACCCGATGTCACCCAAAGGTCATGTCTGTTTACTTACTGAAAAAAACTACATATCCAGGAATGGCCTAGAAATGACCTTGTAAGTTTCATGGTCAAGGGCAAGTAAACAGATATGACCTTTGGGTGACATCGGGTAGCCAATTGACGTTAGTGTCGCCAAGGGCGTAGCCAGTATTTTTCTTTGGGGGGGGGGGGGCGAGCAATGCTGATTTTAAACAAAAAAGGTCATTGGATGCAACGGCAAGCGCAATCCCCCGACTATTTTGGTTTTTACTTGACCATTTGGGGGGGGGGGCGATCGTCCCCATCGCCCTCCCCTGGCTACGCCCTTGAGTGACGCTGAAGTTGCTTGACCTCTTCATATCTGGCCACATTAGAAAACAGTGATTTACATATAAAAAATTAACTTGACCTTGAATTGACCTTCTAAGGTCAATGGCCAATATAATACCTCTCAACAACTGTCTATAACTTTTTTTATTGAAAGATTTCTTGCAGACAACTAATTCTCCGAGTTTATAATCTGCAAAATGCATTAGGCATATTCAGTAATATAGACAAATAATCAAGCTTCATCCCTCTGTATCTTAAATCCCAATCATAGGATCTTTTTAGTTCAGAATGTCGAGAACTATCATATAATCAATTTTTAGACAAATCGACCGGGACCCACTTGCCATTTGTTTTGTGCGGGGTCCTTTGACAATAAATAAAATGTATTCTGGTTTTCAAAGCTACACTATATTCACAGATAATTAAAAAATGACAACACCTACCTAGTATGTGTTTTTTGTTCAGTATTCGGTTCAAAATGTATATGTATACTCCCCTAGTAATATTGCTGTTTTCCAAGTATACGTATGTCAACCACTTGCCGGTCAGTGTATATACATAAATAACAACAACCGGTTAACAACGACAAACAATAAATAAACCATCCAAGCGAACGCTTTTCGTCAATCGACACAACAAAGTTATTTTCCAATTTCATTCTGTATTTAACACCCTAATTATGAAATGTTATTTATGAATAAGTTAATCAAGCAGTGGCGGTGCGTGATCCTAAGATTGGGGGTGCACCATACATAAAAATAACGATAATCTAGTCTAGTTCACTTTTTAAACACTCCGCCAATGACTCTGCATCATGTCCTACTGGTTTTAAAAAACTCCAGAATCTTTCTACAGGCTTTCCACCCACCATGTAACGATATATTAAAGCCAACTGAAAAATTGTAGAAACGTCTGTAGTTTCGTCTGCTATTATAGCAACAAAAGTGGATTTTTTAATTTCAATGGTTATTTCATCGTGACAAACTTCAAGCATGCACTGAAGTAGCTCGTTTTGTATAGTATTAGAAGTTCATTTAAAAGCCGCCGCGTTTTGTAAATGATACTTCATAGCCTCGTCTAATTCGACACTGAAATCAATCAACCCACGAAAAATGCCTGTATTGGATGATGTTTCCGATTCATCGTGTCCTCTTAGGGCCAGTTCAAATTTTCCACAAAAACGAATACAGTTAATAATAATGTTTAAAACATACCTACCTGTTTTTTGAAACCGCTTCATTGTGTGCTGCCACTGCTCGTCGATGAGCAGAATCGAGCATTGTCGCAATATTTGCAGTGCCTAGCATGGCTAAATGCAAAACATTATTCATGTGTCCAGCAGAATTTGCATGTTTTTTTATTTTCTCGTTCATGTGATTTAAATCCGTTACTCCAGTTTTGGTCCAAGGTGTTTCTCCGCCAAACAAAACACACGGAAAACAAAACACTGCGTTCAATACATCGCATCCACTTAACCACAAATGTTTTTTAAATAAGTCATTATTAAATGTTCTTACAAATTGTTTATTTTTTCCTTTCACGGCTAATTTTAAATTCATTTGTGGAGTGGGCCTACCTAGAGTTTTAATTTGCACTTTTTCCTCCAAACTCAAGCTAGAGAATGGAGTTTTTAATAAGTTTTGAATAGAATTCATTATTTCAAACTACATTCTAACCTAAAACCCGAGTTATTTATAAAACGTGAGCGATAAAATAGTTGTGTACGAAAACAATTCACAAACTAATCGATAACTCTCGTGCGCTCTTAAACTCCGCACATCATATCTATAGGATTCGCCCACTCCTTTTCGTAATTGTGGAGGGGCAAGCAGTAACAATACGCGTTCGCTTTTTCGTATTGCACCGAAGCCCGATCCACGATCGTATTGTCGATTCCCGTGCCGCGATCGGAAACCAGTGGCGTTGGAAATAGAGACCTAGCGTCTAGTGGATTCGTAACGCTGCGGCCAAATAATATTGAGATGGTATTAACGCTAGGGATGCGGAAAGGCGATAAATTAAGAATGCATCCATTAATTACTAAATAAAATTATTAATGCTAAATTGTCGGTAGTGCGCGCGCACCAGCGCACCTTATAGCCCACCGCCACTGTAATCAAGTATTATTAGTTTAGAAGATTAGTTGAACAATTGCGCCGATAAACTCTAGAAAAGTGTCAGTGATTAGTGTGAGTACACAAACAACCGTTTAAAAGAACATTAGTTGCAAGGCTACACTCAGTTGTGAAATCTTCCATTATAAGTGATCCCGTTCATCCTTTGAAATGGTCGACGGTGTACGATTCGTGTGCCGCCTTTTTGCCATTATAAATATCGCGCAATGCGCTCGTATATTGGGCGTATTTCAAATGCCCTCGGTAAGCCACCAGTGCGTCTTTCGGACGTTGTGGAAGGAACTTTCTTTGAGGGGACACGAAGTCACTGTGGTTACTCCAGCTCCTTTAAGAGATCCGTCGCTGACGAACCTCACAGAAATCGACGTGAGTTACACCTTCGAGATAATGAGGCGACACGGATTTCAGTTCTTCATGTCCAAAGAACTGCCGGTTCACACGAAGATCATGCGAATCTTCGATCTAAACTACGAACTGTCGGAGGCGATGTTCCAAGATGAAGAATTCATAAAAATTTATAACGACAGCAAAACGCGTTTCGATCTAATCATCGCCCAGACCTACATCAGTCCGATAATGTACAGTCTGTCGGCGAAACTGGGTGCGCCGATAATCGGAATATCGTCCATGGGTGGCTGGATAGGAAGCCATTTCGCCCTGGGAAATCCGAATCCTCCGGCATTGTATTCGGAGATGTTCCTGCATTACAACGGAAAGCTGACGTTCTGCGAAAGATTTCGCAGCGCGGCTTACAACCTGTGGGCTAGGTTCTTCCTCGCCTTCGACGCGTTCCCGAAATGTAATGAGATCATTCGAAAATATCTGGGTAACGACATGCCTCACGTGAGAGAATCGGAAAGAAACCTTAGCCTGTTGTTTCTAACAACAAATCCGGTATTGTACACACCGAGGCCAACTGTACCGACGATCATTCCCATCCAGCAGCTACACGTAAAACCTGCTCGCCCATTGCCGACAGTAAGTAAATAGTCTAGGATATGGCGCGTCAAAAAAATCCATGAACCCTAACTCTCTGCCGTGTGGTAAATAAGCTCCCGAGTCGATATGGAGCATTTTTTCTCACATCACATATACACGGTGGAGACTTTAACTGGAATATATTCGCTAGCGGGGTGGTGAATGATTTTTCAAAAAAATTCCCGAGACACGTCAACTTTTAAATGTATTTACCTACATTTTGCAAGTAATATGAAGAATATAGCCCTTCAGGGGTGGCTGAAACCACCCTCGACATGATTTTTTCAAATGCAACCCTATGGCTTGTGACCCCTCATTGTAAAGCTGGTGGAAAGATGAATCCAACGCACTGATCAAATTTTAATATTTAGTATGTTTGTAGGGTTGCATACAATTAAAACAATTTAAAAATTAAATTTATTTTCAACGTAACAATTGTTCAAAATGTGCACCATTCACTTGTTGGCAGCATCCCAGTCTGTGGTAGGTTTCGTCCCTTACATTATGCAACATTTGCGGTGTTATTTTTCCGATTTCCTCTCTTATCCTTTCCTGCAGATCTGCTATGTTGTTGGGTTTCTGAATGTAAACCCTACTTTTAAGATGTCCCCACAAAAAAGAAATCCAGTGGTGTAAGATCTGGAGATCTTGCTGGCCACTCAATATTACCTCGCCTCCCAATCCACCTACCGGTAAAAATTCTGTTCAGATACTGACGAACAATGGCAGCATAGTGTGGTGGGGCCCCATCTTGCTGAAACCATAACCTCTCGTCGGTCAAGTTAGGGTTTAAGGGGTTTGGAAATAAATGACATAGCACTGGCATTAGTTCGTGCTGGAGTAAACGCAAGTATCTTGCTCCATTAAGAGTGTCATCAAAGAAAAATGGTCCTACAATTCTATCTTGTATTATTCGGGGCCCACACATTAGTTTTCTGTGGGCGCTGAGTATGAAGTTCCCTCATCCAATGGGGGTTCTCTTCAGCCCAGTAACGACAATTTTGGCGATTTACGTGCCCATTTAATGTAAAAGTAGCCTCGTCAGAGAAAAATATCCACTCTAAAGATAACTGGATTTGATCAATACAAGTCATCAATAAATCGCAAAATTCCAACCGTCGCGTCGATCTGGATCATCTTCAAGTAGCTCTTGAACAGCTTGCATTTTATATGGGCGTTTTTTTCTCATATTTAAGTATTTTTAAAACTGTTTTGTGATTAAGATTACTATCACGGGCCAGTTGATGGGCTGGAGTGATTGGATTTTCTTCTAGAGCAAGCAACAAATTCAACTTCGTGTCGTCATCAACAACAGCCTGCCTCTTACTCGGTACTTTCCTGACATGACCCATCTCTCGATATTGTGCCTCAATTTTACTAATAGTACCTTGATTTAGTGGTGGCAAGTCAGGATGCGTTTCTCGAAACAAGCGAACAACTTCGCATTGAGTTCGCGCCCTATCACCATATCCAATCATCATCAAAATTTCGATGGTAATTCAGTTAAATAAGACATTTTCACCAATTTGAAATAACACTTCGTTTCAAACTCTGAATACAGCATACAAACTAAATTACTCTTTGCGGACGTGTAAAAACAGGCGAAAGGCCAAAAATAACAAATATCAGTTGTGGCAAAAAATTGTTTGGAATTTTTTTGTGGGGACATATGAAAAGTAAGGTTTACATTCCAAAACTAAACAACACACATTTTGAGTACGAAATTGTTGCGTTAAAAATAAATTAAACTATAAAATTACGTTTTAATTGTGGAATTTAATTTTTGAGGGGGGTTGTTTTCTTTTTCCCCCTTTTTTTGATGAGGGGCCCTGGTGGTTTTGAAAAAATCATGTCGAGGGTGGTTTCAGCCACCCCTGAAGGGCCATATTTTTCACATTACTTGCAGAATGTAGGTAAATACATTTAAAAGTTGACGTGTCTCGGGAATTTTTTAAAAAATCATTCACCACCCCGCTAGCGAATATATTCCAGTTAAAGTCTCCACCGTGTATATGGCACATCAGCCATTTTCTAGATAGAAGGGGGGGGGGGTGGAAATCTGGGAAAAAAGTGGACCCTAACCGTCTGGAAGCAACGGTAAGTCAAAGTATCAATTTTTTTATAAACCGGGAAAAATAGTGGCAGACAAAATTTTATGACGGTGTCGGAGGGAGTGAGGTTGACGAAACCCGGAAAAAAAGTGGATCTTAACCGGATCTACCTAAGTGCACTACTACTAAGATCCTGGATACTACTAAGTGCAATTTTCTTGTTCCAACATGCACTTTTATGGAAAAATAGTGGCAAACACTGCAGACTTGCAGTATGACGGTAATTTGCAATCCAACATGGAAGAAGTTCTCAAAACTGCTATAAAATAGTATAAAGTGAGTAAAAACTGAAAAAAAATGTCTCGCTCTGCTGGCAGACATTTCCCCCTCCCCCCTCTCCCCAAAACCACCCCAAAAGGGGTAACATGGAAAATGATTAAAGTATATTAAATTCGATAAACGTTATTTCTATCGGTTTAAATAATCAATTATCACATTTCACTTCATAATTACAATCGATGGAAAGAAAGTTTATCGAATTTAATATACTTTAATCATTTTCCATATTACCCCTTTTGGGGTGGTTTTGGGGAGAGGGGGAGGGGGAGGGGGGAAATGTCTGCGAGCAGTATGTAACGTTGTGCAGTCATTAGGGAACATACTTGGCAAGCGACAGACTTTTTTTCAATTTTTACTCATTTTGTGCTATTTTATAGCAGTTTTGAGAAATTCTTCCATGTTGGATTGCAAATTACCGTCATACTACTATATAGTTAATTAGTGGGATGAGGTCAAATGTTTCCAAAAAAAAACTAATTTTCAGTTAGTCGACGTTTCGCAAAATTTATTTGCATCCTCAGGACTAATTGAATAAGCTTTTTGCTGTCGTTTTTAAAAATAAATATGAATGAAACATTGATAAAACAATAATAATAGAATATAACGTACTGTCACCCAGACGTGCATCGGCTATCTTACCGTCATACTGCCAGTCTGCGGTGTCTGCCACTATTTTTTCTATAAAAGTGCATGTTGGAACAAGAAAAGTGCACTTTGGTAGATCCGGTTACACCTCCAACACCTATTTTTCTTCCTGCCACTATTTTTCCCGGTTTATAAAAAATGGATACTTTGACTTACCGTTGCTTCCAGATGGTTAGGGTCAACTTTTTTTTCCCAGATTACCCTCCCCCCAATCTCAATTGCCATATACAGACTGTCTCTTAAAAAACGGCCAAAGCCATAACTCTGTGAATATTTTAAATACATTTTTGAAAATTTGGAAATATATATTTGCCTAAGAGGCGCTCTTTTTAGCACATAAAACGTGGCAGTACTACTTCCGGTATTCCCGGAAGTGACCTCATTGTAATTTTTTTTAAATGACAATTAAAAAAATTTTTTTTTCGATATTTCCACAAAGTGTAAAATTTCCTTACCGATGATGTATCACAAGTCGATTTTTCCTCTCAACAAACCCCTAAAATTTTAATTTTTCCTGGGGTAAGATTTGCCGATTGTAATGTTTGTAAGACATATTGAGACACGAATGTGCCGTGGGAGGTAAGTAAATAGATTGTAAATAATATTAACAAACACTACAAAACTATAAAAACCACCTGCCTATAAATATTGTTCAAATTGACGACCACCTTGCTCAATACACACTTGGCATCTCCTTCTTACTGCATTCGCCCCATTCAGAATAATATTATGGGGTATTTGTCGACAAGCATTGATAATTCTCTGCCTTAAGATTTCTACATTTTCCGGTCGTGATAAATAAACAATATCTTGAAGATAACCCCATAACAAAAAGTTCAGTGGGACAAGGTCTGGCGAACGAATTGACCATATTGGCCAACTGCGGGCCATCGAATTGGTCCAGATGTTCCTATCCACTTTCTGCCAAAGTTGTCATTTAAATAATTAATATTTAATCTGGCAATATGGGCAAACTGTCAGAGAAACTAAAAATTATATTAAATGTCATTTTGTTGACAATTGTGTTAATATAATTGCAATATATCTTACTCCAGGAAGAATTAAATTTTTAGGGGTTTGTTGAGGGGGAAATATCGACTCGTGAGGAAATACCGTGACATCATCGGTAAGGAAATTTTACACTTAGTGGAAATATCGAAAAAAATTTTTAATTGTCATTTAAAGAAATGACACTGAGTCACTTCGGGGAATACCGGAAGTAGTACCGCCATGTTTTATATGCTAAAAAGAGCTCCCCTTAGGCAAATATAAATTTCCAGATTGTCAAAAATTTATTTAAAATATTCACAGAGTTATGGCTTTGGCGGTTTTTTTATGACACAGTCTGTATATGTGATATGAGAAAAAATGCTCCACATCAACTCGGGAGCTTATTTATCACACGGCAGACAGTTAGGATTCATGGATTTTTTGACGCGCCATATCCTAGACTAAAAGTACATGCAGTGAATTGCAAGAGTTTCTCAAGCCGCGTAATCTATTCACGGCTTTAATTTTTTTGCAACAAATGCCATAAACGATAGATTGTGATGAAAATGACAGTCGATACAACATATGGATAACAATTAAGGCATGTAAAAGGTAATAAAGACTCTGTACACTTATGGTGGGTTCATGAGGATAAGATACAGAACAGTTGAAACCTTCGTTTATACTACCCAGTTCATGCACAATCCTTATTTTTAAAATTATACTAAAAATTAGTTACTGCATGAACTGGGTCATTATACGAAGGTTTAATGCTTTTCTCTATCTATATAAATACCATTGTCCTCTTTTTTATAAAATTTCTCAATAAATAGGTGAGTGACGAAGTGGGTACTATAACTGCGATATACTTCACATGATTTCCGCCATTTACATTTCCTGAATGTTGAAAACTTTTTAGTAAATCTTGATTTGTATATTAAAAAAAAGTTTCTTGAGAAATGACTCCCAGCCTTTTGTTTTATGAGGTTACATACTTTTTCAGATTGTTCTTGTAATCTGCTCCTATAATCCATCTCTGGGTCAAACCTCAAGTATCATAAATCCTTTAATCGAATTGTTTGTGCTCACAATGGAACCTGCTATAAACTACGTGTGAAATTGTATTACAGGACTTGCAAGCGATCCTGGACAACGCAAAGGAAGGGCTAGTGTTCTTTAGTTTAGGCTCAAATGTGAAAAGTATTTATATGCCAGATAATTTAAGGAATACATTGATTCAAACGTTTGCCGAATTGCCATACAAAGTTTTATGGAAATGGGAGTCCGACGATCTACCGGGAAAACCGGAAAATGTCATTATCAGGCAGTGGCTGCCACAGCAAGACGTTTTAGGTACGTTACATACTTAAGGAAGGTAAAAACTATTTGTTGCACGACAGGGCCGCACTTAAGTTCGGTTGCGTCAGTGTCTCGCAATAATGGCTTGCCAAAGGCTCGGAATAAATATTACACGATCACTAATATCCCCTCGACAGATTTTTCATGGGGTCTTGAACTTGTCTAACACGATTCAGGTCATTGATACTCATTCATTAGTTTATTCCGAATTCGTCAGGGGAGTGAGAAACTGCGAGAAACTGAAGAGAGCATAATTATGTTAAAAATAATTTTAATAAGAAACATTTTCTTAATGAAAATTTATCTTGTAGCTCATCCAAATATAAAAGTGTTCATCACACAGTGCGGACTTCAGTCGGTGGAGGAATCTATTGTGCGGGGCGTTCCCATGGTTGGCATCCCTTTCATCGCCGACCAGACCATGAACATCAAAAGATTAGTAGAATACGGCGTGGCGATCGGCATTGATTATATTACGGTCACGAAGGACGAATTGAAAAGTGCCATCGTCGAAGTGGCCACGGACAAAAAGTAAGTATGTAGATATTGTAGATACACGTATACAATTTCCATTCTAAATTGAAAATAGGTAGAAAAAAGCAAGGTTGTCAGATATATTTTCTAAAATTGCTAAGCTCACTATACAAGTATACTTCATACTTCAGTAAACTGTTAGTTCGTGACGTTCTTAGAAAGCTAGTTTGGAAATATTTAAAAAAAAATACATAAGATATAAATTTATTGGTTAGCATTAAAATAAAGCGTTTAAAATTGCTGGAAAAAATAATTATAAATTAAAACAACTTTATGTATAGTCCTTCTATTTTTAATTGAAAATGATAAATACGCCTGGAGAACAAAAAAAAAGCGGTGCAACTTTATGATTCCATGGGCGTGCATATAACTTTTATAAATTCGAAAATTGTGAAATAATATTTTTTCATCCAAATCAATATAGGATATTAAAATTAGCCTGCATACAAAACTCTTAATATTCGTAATATAATTTTCTGTAAATAATGCTCATTTAGCCAGAAAATCTCAAAAAATTGTCTGTGTTAATAAACCTAGCTGAAATACACGTCACTGGCGCCTTAAACACGTAGAATTTCTAAAGTCATTTTAACGACGTCGTAAAAATTTTATGGCACAGTGGACCGAATAAGTATTTGGCATGTATTACATATTAAGCAATCCAATAGTATAATGGTCGGCATTCGCTGGTGCATTCGCGGCATCGCGTTGCCGGCTCATCAAAATTTAGTAACAGACATAAAGTATAGTAACATACATAAAGTTGTTTTAATGTATAAATATTTTTTTCCAGCAATTTTAAACGCTTTATTTTAATGCTAACTAATAAATTGATATCTATATATATTTTTTAAATATTTCCACACTAGCTTTCTAAGAACGTCACGAACTAACAGTTTACTGAAATATGAAGTATACTTGTATAGTGAGTTTAGCAATTTTAGAAAATATATCTGACAACCTTGCTTTTTTCTACCTATTTTCAATTTAGAATGGAAATACAGTATATTACTATACTTAAGAAAATTTTGAAGAGCCGGCAACGTTGCTGGCCGGTGGTAACACCGGCCAGCAGCGAATGCTGCGAATGCAGCAGCGAATGCCGATCCATTATACTATTGGATTGCTTTATATCTAATACACTCCTTAAATACTTATTCGGTCCACTGTGCCATAAAATTTTACGACTTCGTTAAAATGATTTACGACATTTGGAATTCTGACTTGTTTAAGACGCCAGTGACGTGTATTTCAGTTAGGTTTATTAAAACAGACAATTTTTTTAGATTGTCTGGCTAAATGAGCATTATTTACAGCAAATTATATTACACATATTAAGAGTTTTGTATGCAGGCTAATTTTAATCTCCTATATTGATTTGAATGAAAAAAAATTATTTCACAATTTTCGAATTTATAAAAGATATATGCACGCCCATGGAATCATAAAGTTGCAGTGTTTTTTTGTTCCCCAGGCGTATTTATCATTTTCAATTAAAAATAGAAGGGACTATGTGTATTCTATGTACTTACGAAGCCGTACAGGGTGGTTCAATAAAAACCAAAACCCCTCCGTAACTGCATATATAGAGACATAAAAAAAACGTCATCAACTCCGGTTACGAACGAGATAGATGGAAATAGCGGTCATGTCTAAGCTTTTTGGTTATGTCAAACTTTTGACTGTCACAATTTGTAAAATAAGCAATGGCTGTCATATGATGTGGCAGTCTTGACAAGTAAATAAGGTTATAAATTCGATTAAGGAAGAAATACGTTTTTTTTTCTCGGCCAACTTTGATGACGTTTTTTTTTTGGATGTCTCTATATTATTTGTTTACCAATTTGATCGATTTTAATATCAATATACAATAAACGTTACCATACTGCGTATATAGGTGGATATTAATGTACATATATATTAAATGGTACATTTTTATGTCAAAGTTAGGCGAATTAACTGAACACCCCCCCTCTTAGCGAAAATCTAAAGAGCAACGTTGCCAAAACTAACTATAACTGCGTAATAAGTCTTTATAAAAACTATATTTATAAAAATGCATTGATGTACTATCAATTAATATAAGACAATTTAATTTTCAGACTGCGTTGCGTATAATAAAATTTACTGTTATCTTTTTTCAACCTAACTACTGTGAAACAATTTTAAACACCTAATATTACTTTAAACAGTTTTGAAAGAATTTTAAAATATTTAATAGGAATACATTAAGCAAAAACAATTTTTAATATGCTTTTTTGGTTCCTACAGTGGACCTATATATAGCATATACCTTTTTGGCATTAGGCACTCGATAAATTGTAATGCCACATATACAGGTATGATATTATATTATATTAATATTTAATATCTTAAATATTTATCGTTGTTTTCTCAACTCTAATGACAGTTGCTCCAAAATAATATTTAGTATTTACTAATGTATCGCTATCCTTCTCTGTTGAATGAATAAATAGCATGCGTGCTCTCTTTCATCTGGCGGTCACGTCGCGCAGCTGCAATGTTGCGTCCTCTTCCATCGCAGGGGATAGTTAGCTCGGACCTCTTTGTCACAAGTTTCCTCTCGCATAAAATTTTCACTTTTCACCTTTCAAAACTCGACAACCGTCATTCAGGCCAGATTTTTTACAGACAACCCTACATCACCGTGTTCGCAATTAAATAGCGCTTATTTTGATATAAGATTTATGTATTAAACAAATAGGTGAAAATAACTAGTATCGATTTACCTGTTTATACCTGTCAACCCAGTAGTAACGCCAGGAAAAAAATAGACAACCCAACGTTTGTATATTCTATAGGCTTCATACTTTCGGTTGGTATTAAATTTTTTCGTTAAACTCATGAGTGCAATATTTAATAAAAAGTCATTTTTCAATTTAATTAATCATAGTCTGGCCGGGAATAGGCCACCCGAGATATATTTTCTAATATTTTAAATTTGATATAAAATACTTTTCATCCATTTAACAGATGGGTGAACGTCATTTCTAGTGCGGATCCTCTACCAGTATGTTAACATGACAATAGCGAAACAAGACAGAACGGTTAAGGGAACGTACCCATACTACGTGACCCATTTTTGACAATTTTTTACCCCCCCCCCCCCCCTTGGTGACCATCCGTAGTATATGCCAAGACCCCCCCTCCCCTCTAGTTTTCACGTAGTAATTCATAAATATGGTTTTAAATAAATTTTTGCAAACAGAAAGTTAAAAAAAATAATTTGGCTCATGTGCATCAGTTTAAAAAGCGCTAAACGCTGCGCGCCATATTTGAATATAGCTCGAAAAAGCGCGAGATTTCCCTAGAGGATATTGACCACGTGACGAAAACATAAGACCCCCCCCCCCCCCCGCCCCTGTGACCAAGCGTGGTATTTTGATGACCACCCTCCCCCCCTGAACGGGTCACGTAGTATGGGTATGTTCCCTAACTGCTACTGCGTATAAAGTTCCGGCGAATCGCAACAGAGTCGGACTCAGGTCACTATTATAACAAAGCGATAGTTCACAGAAAATTCATCAGAATACAATAGTGAATATTCGAATAAACGTACTAGGAAGCACGAGGATTACACGACGGTATTTAGGTGTGGTAATGTCAGTGGTCACGAAAAATTAAACTTAAAAGGACTTACCCATAAAAACTCATAAAATGTTTAATACAAAACGTACTATTACTTTTTAACTAGCGTATGATCTTTTGCAGAGCATACTTTTTTCAACTTTTTCGTGTCTTATTAAAGAGTTGCAGTTTCGTTGCAGCTGATTTTATGTTACTTGAATTTTACCTTTAATCTGACGAAATATTAGAGTCTTACTTGTCTCAAAACAGGTAAAATGGGAACATGTATTTAGAACAGGTATATCCTGGAAAAACGTGTCTTCCTGGTATAGAACAGGAAGACATCATACCTTATCGTCAAATTCCTAGATACCGACGCTCATCCGCCGAGGCATCCAGAATTTTTCGATAACTTTATAATTGAAAGGTAAAATTCATTAAGTAAATCCAAATCAATTGTAAGAAATCTGCAATTGTCTAACGAGACGAAGAAAGTTGCAATAATATCGGTCATTATGCTACAGTAATATTACTCTTTGTATTAAAAAGTATTTTGTTTTATCTTTAAACAAATTGTTTTTGTCTCTCTTTTTAGCAAATTTGTTTATCTACGTACTAGCGAACCCAAATTTACTTGCACAACTATAAGGACATTACCAGCTATTTTTTCTAGTATACTGTTATCACCGACTTGTGATCTATGAAAACAACACGGATACTGCATAGCCCACTTTTATAACTGGTAATTAATGGTGGGTTCATGCAGAAATTTTTAGTAATAAGAATAAGAATAGTAATAAGCATAAAAGTTAAACCTTCGTTTTATAATGACCCAGTTCATGCAGCAAATCCTTATTTTTAAAATTATTACTAAAAATTATGTTTACTGCATGAACTGGGTCATTATAAAACGAAGGTTTAACTTTTATGCTTATTACTATTCTTATTCTTATTACTAAAAATTTCTGCATGAACCCACCATAAAAATGTAATTGTCATTGTAACTTTATAACTTGTGAATCAAGTTTCTTCGCGTTTTAGGTCCAAATTGTATGAGCTTTGTAGATAAGTCCTTTTAGGTGCCATGTTTCGTGACCATTAAAGCCTGGTTCTCAGAGCTTCGTCGTGTCGCTGGCGACACATCGCCGACCAATAAAAACGTTTTATTTAATTTCCCCTACATCCCACCAAGTTTATTTTACTGTCGCTGCGATTGCCGTGTGTAGTTGAAATATTTCAACTACACAATCTGTCGCGAGTCGCTCTTCTTACTTTGTTTATGTAAATGGCCATTTTTTAATGGTTTCGACGTGACAAATAAGAACTTCGGCTGTACTTCCGTATACGGACTATCTCCAAATTGTTTGAAATTTGGTATACGGGGTTTTTTGGTGTGCTGAGTACGGATCTGCGTATAAAAATATCCACAAGTGCCCGCAAGTGTCCGTAAGTACCCACAAGCTAGGTTAAAAAGCGTAAAAATCGCTAAATGAAAGTGTTGTATATCTCGCTTATCAATATGGATTTCAGTATTCGGCGCTATGTGTTTTTTTATTAACGAAAGCAAAGTTGCATCGTTTCTCTTATTCTCTGGGCAGATTCCGATCCTGTATTTTTCTGGTTCTCCGCGTACGATCACTCCGAGAAGCCATGATCCTTCGACAACTCGTCAACGTTCCTACTTTCGACGTCCACTTTTACACTCGTCAATTTCAACACCCTCACCTACAATTTGGTCTTCCCCGACAAAACTATTAGTGGTTCGTTGAAAAAAAATTAGTTTTCAAATAAACCATTTCAAATGCCAAATAGGAACTGGTATACACCAATATTACGATTTAAAACTTCCACCCTCAATATCTCGAAAACCAAGCGAGATATCGACTTTTTTACAAGAATAAAATCGTACTCAGCACACCAAGAAACATCCGTATACCAAATTTCAAGCGATTTGAAAATAGTCCGTATACGGAAGTACATCCAGAACTTCCGCAAATACAAACTGTCTATTTAGATGTTTTGTGACAAACTGCAATATTTCAAATTCAAACTGTGGTATTCCGTGTCGCAACTACTGCAAGTAATAAACATTTTTTTAAGTAGTGGGGAAATGTCGCGGCGACATGACGAAGCTCTGAGAACCAGGCTTAACGTTACCACACCTAAATATGGCTCCATCATGTAATAGTTAACCCCTTAGTACGTGTATTTGAGTATTCATTATTGTATTATGATGTATTTTCTGTGAACTATCGTTTTGTAATAATAATGACCTGAGTCCGACTGTGTTGCAATTCTTCGGAAATTTTACGTATTCACCATGTTCATGTTAGTAGCATCTGCGCATGTCAAAACGAGCATTCAGTCGCTACTCCAGCGCCACAGTTTAAAATAATTATTTTAAACTGTGTCCAGCGCTCGGGTAGACGTTTGTTGTCGTTTGGGACGTTTGGTTAGTAAAATGCGGATAATTGGGTGGATAGGATGATATGTACTGGCGTATATGTTTTAGCTTGCATACATATGTACATACGTAAAATCATTGGTAAATGACAATATTAAATAATTATTTGTAAAAAGTTAATATAGCCGAAACATAGGGCCCTATAACAGTGCTTATTACAAGTGCGTAGGTATTTGCAAATAACAAAATTAACAGTTCACGCAAAGAAAGAAATGCAATTACAGTAAATATTCAAATAGGCCCCCTTCTTCAGCTAAGCAATAACCTATCCTATATTATTTCTTGAGATTGAGATTTACGTAGTTTATATGACGGGTAACCATTTTTTAATGAGCTGTCTTATTGTGCAGCTACTTGAATCTACAATTTCAGCCATTGCCTTCGAAGACAATGTTGGATTGCCATTGCCAGTAGTCAAAATATTTATGTCCCTCTGTTCGACCTCGTCATTTACCGGGACTGCATTTTTTCTATGGGATCTGGGTGAAACGCAGTCATATTTTTCGAAATTTTCAACGATCCGATTAATCGTTGCTATCGTCGGAGATAGCCTATTGGGCTATTTTTTGTTAAAAATGCCTTTAATAGCCCTTACAGACCGACCACCAAAAAATTTAATTATTTGAACTTTTTCGTCAATTTGATAAATATTCTTTTTTTATTTTTAAGAATGTATGTAGTGTTTTTACAATACTCTCGTAAAAAACGCACTTTTCTAATTAGCCACTAGACTAGACCAGAATAAAATATAAAATGGTATTCCAATTTTCAACCAAGCAGCTCCACAGACAAACCGGATGTTTGTCATAGGCTTGCGCTAGCGATTGAATCGCGGTTGGTTCCCACCTCATGTTTAGGCGGCGGTGGCGTCTACTCAAGATATAAGTTAATTTATCAACAGAGAGGTTAATTTTTTAAATCCATGCTTATCAATCCCCCTTCGTTCTGCTATGTACGCATTCGGGTAATTTGTACTGTACCTAAGTATACAGTACAAATTACCCTAGCATAACGTCCGTGTCACAAATAGTAACTGTTAATTAATATTATTTAGGTACAAAGAAAACGTAATTGGCCTTCGTGAGTTGCTGCAGGACGAACCCATGAGTCCGTTAGATAAGGCGTTGTGGTGGACCGAATACGTGATAAGGCATAAAGGAACCAAACACCTCCGAAGTCCAACAGCCGATGTCACCTGGATCGAATATTTACTCCTCGATGTACTCCTAGTTGTTATAATTAGTTTGGGTATAATCGTATACGCAGTAATGTGGCTAATGAAGAAAATTATCAATATTTGTAACATTATGGACATTAAGAAAAAAACTAAATTAATTGTTATGTATACTTATTTATACTTTAGATAATTTTTGTAACATTTTTGTCCGCGATTTAAAATAGAAAATGTTTAGTAAGAAGAAATTAAATTAAAGAGGTTCTTGTTAAACCTTAGGAGTAATATTTGTTTTACGTTTTTTCTATATCAATTTTATATTGAGGTTTGCAGTAACATTAAGTTACTGTCTTAAATATTTCCAGTTTGATAATTATTATGATTTGTTCATTTAATCCACTTAACTTACTATTCACTGATGGATTTTTTGCGCCGTCTGTTGGCGAATTAAGAAGGAACTCCATATTCCTAATGTCGCAATTCCAATTCACGAATAGACATTCTTGCCTGGTGGCCGAGTATTCTCTAAACAAACACAATTAAAATCGAAACATATATTAAAATCAGTGGCGGCTGGTGATAAAGGGCACAGGGGCACGTGCCCAGCCCAAATTTCAATAGAAAATATTTATTTTGTGTTAATTTACTATAAATTACTGTTACAATAATATCAATTAATTGTATACGACAAACTATTCATATTCTAATTATTATTCCTTTTATACCACAAATAATGATTTTTATCACATATATATGACAAACTATCGATCGAGAACCGAGCCACCGTAGTCTGAATTCCTCGCATTTCGCGCGCGTGGGCGAGGGCACACAGTTTCCCAGCCCTCGTTTTTAATCGGGCTTTTTCGGTGATTGGTAAAGTTTGGAGACGATTGCAGCAGACAGACGTCGTTAAATCGTTCGAAAATCAGCTGAACGGGTCACACTTCTTGAGTGACCTTTTTTAGTGATTGTTTATTTTCTTCGCTGAGAAGTGTGTTTTTACTGTTTTTGATTGTGGGGGGGGGGGGGGGGGGGGGGGGGGGGGGGGGGGGGGGGGGGGGGGGGGGGGGGGGGGGGGGGGTGGGGGGGGGGGGGGGGGGGGGGGGGGGGGGGGGGGGGGGGGGGGGGGGGGGGGGGGGGGGGGGGGGGGGGGGGGGGGGGGGGGGGGGGGGGGGGGGGGGGGGGGGGGGGGGGGGGGGGGGGGGGGGGGGGGGGGGGGGGGGGGGGGGGGGGGGGGGGGGGGGGGGGGGGGGGGGGGGGGGGGGGGGGGGGTTTTTTTTTGGGTGGGGGGGGGGGGGGGGGGGGGGGGGGGGGGGGGGGGGGGGGGGGGGGGGGGGGGGGGGGGGGGGGGGGGGGGGGGGGGGGGGGGGGGGGGGGGGGGGTTTGGGGGGGGGGGGGGGGGGGGGGGGGGGGGGGGGGGGGGGGGGGGGGGGGGGGGGGGGGGGGGGGGGGGGGGGGGGGGGGGGGGGGGGGGGGGGGGGGGGGGGGGGGGGGGGGGGGGGGGGGGGGGGGGGGGGGGGGGGGGGGGGGGGGGGGGGGGGGGGGGGGGGGGGGGGGGGGGGGGGGGGGGGGGGGGGGGGGGGGGGGGGGGGGGGGGGGGGGGGGGGGGGGGGGGGGGGGGGGGGGGGGGGTGGGGGGGGGGGGGGGGGGGGGGGGGGGGGGGGGGGGGGGGGGGGGGGGGGGGGGGGGGGGGGGGGGGGGGGGGGGGGGGGGGGGGGGGGGGGGGGGGGGGGGGGGGGGGGGGGGGGGGGGGGGGGGGGGGGGGGGGGGGGGGGGGGTTTTGGGGGGGGGGGGGGGGGGGGGGGGGGGGGGGGGGGGGGGGGGGGGGGTTTTTTGTTTGGGGGGGGGGGGGGGGGGGGGGGGGGGGTTTGGGTTTTTTTGGGGGGGGGGGGGGGGGGGGGGGGGGGGGGGGGGGGGGGGGGGGGGGGGGGGGGGGGGGGGGGGGGGGTGGGGGGGGGGGGTTTTTTTTTTTTTGGGGGGGGGGTTGGGGGGGGGGGGGGGGGGGGGGGGGGGGGGGGGGGGGGGGGGGGGGGGGGGAGGGGGGGGGGGGGGGGGGGGGGGGTTGGGGGGGGGGGGGGGTTGGGGGTGGGGGGGTTTTTTTTGGGGGGGGGGGGGGGGGGGGGGGGGGGGGGTTGGGGGGGGGGGGGGGGGGGGGGGGGGGGGGGGGGGGGGGGGGGGGGGGGGGGGGGGGGGGGGGGGGGGGGGGGGGGGGGGGGGGGGGGGGGGGGGGGGGGGGGGGGGGGGGGGGGGGGGGGGGGGGGGGGGGGGGGGGTTTTGGGGGGGGGGGGGGGGGGGGGAAACGTTTCAAAATGAATTCTGTGGACTTTTTATTGACTAATAAAGATATTACATATGAGATCCGAACGGATATTAAACGGTTAGGAAGGCCGATACCCGATTTGATTATTTCCAAAATAGACGTAGGAAAACCGCGAAATTATTCACGAAATTTTAATAGTAGTGTCTACGACAGATTTAAGTGGTTATGTGGGTGTCCTAAAAGACACAAACAGTTTTGTTTTATTTGTTTATTGATGGGAGTCAACCAAAGTGCATGGACCCAAAAGGGGTGAGTGATTTAAAACATTTAAATTTAAATGAACGAGCGAGAAACATGCTAGCTACAATGAAAAACATTTACATAACATCTTAGATTTTAGTGTGTTGGGAAAGGTAGACATAAGGCAACAGCTTGATAGTGCTTATCGTGAAAATATAAGACGTCACAATGAAAATGTGGATAAACACAGACATATTTTAAACCAAATAATTAATTGTATTTTAAAAAAGTTATATGGGCATACATACATACATATATGTACTGTTATTTCAAGCCAAACTTTATGCTCGCAAGAGGTTGCCTACTTGTACTGAGACATCTTGTATAGGTAAAATTTTTTCGCTTATTTCGACCATTAAACTATTTTTATCATTTTGTGTTGATTCTTGTGATTGTCTGTTTAACAAATACCTATTGTTCCAACGTTGTGGCCAACGTATTGTTCAGTAATATTTAACATATACCAATATAAATTGATTTAACTTTCGTGATAGTGAATAATTAAAAATTTCTGACTTAGTATAATAACTTTCAAAATACATTCCTCCTGCGTCCACAGATCGGTTCCAGCCGGTCTTCCACGCATCAAAAGCCGCACGGTAGTCGTTTTCCGGAATCGCCTTTAAAGCGTCGGTGCAAGCCTTCTGAATGTTTTTCACCGACCCAAAATGCTGTGCTTTCATTGGGGTTTTGAGGCGCGGAAACAGAAAAAAGTCTGGGGGGGGGGCACATCGGGGCTGTAGGGAGGCTGGGGAACAACGGTGATGCCTGCATTGACGATGTAATCGGCCACGAGGAAGCAGGTGTGCGAGGTAGCAGGTGTGCGAGGTAGCAGGTGTGCGAAGGCGCATTGTCGTGGTGAAGCTTCTAGGATTTTGAGATGTCTGGGCGGACGCGATTCACCCTGCGTTTCAGCCGCTTCAGCACCTCGACGTAAAACTTTCCGGTTACGGTTGTCCCCTGCGGAACGAACTCATGATGGACCAATCCCCGGCAATCAAAAAAGACAATCAGCATTGTCTTGATCTTTGACCTGGACATCCTGGCCTTGTTGAGGCGAGGGGAGTTCGACGTGTGCCATTTCGCACTTTGCCTCTTCGTCTCCGGATCGTATTCAAAGACCCAACTTTCGTTCCCGGTAATGACGTCATCAAGGAAAGTGGGGTTGTCTTCGCAGGTATCCAAAAGTTCTTGGCAGGTTTCGACGCGCCTCGCTTTTTGATCGTCCGTTAGCACTTTTGGCACGAGCTTCGCGCACACCTTCCTCATTCCTAAAGACTCCACAAGTCACGCAAACGTTTTACATTGTCGTCGGAACTGGAGGTTGATGGTCGTCCAGCGCGGTTCTCGTCGTTGACACCTTCCCGACCTTCTGCGAAGGCCTTGTGCCACCGGAAAATTTGCCTGTCCGAAAGACAATCGACACCCAAAGCCTTCTTCAACATTGGAATGGTTCCGCAGCACTTTTCTCCAGTTTCACACAAAACTTGATCGCCATCCGTTGCTCAAGAGAACGTTGCATTTTTTCTTGCACCGGGTCACTGTAACGACTCTGAAAGAACGAGTGATGCGACCGCTACAACGACCGGTAGCCAACTGACGCTATTTGGATCTTGTTGCCAGATCCCCCACCACAATCCCAGCACGTAAAGCGCGGGCTGGCGCGTACAGTCTCGGGGAAAAAAAATTCACTGACATTACTTTCCGGACAAACCCTGTATACTCTCCCAATTTATGCTAGTACAATAATGAGGAATTTTAAAGACGTTTTTGCATTTAGTCCAGTAGATTTAAGCAGAAAACAGCTCAAACTTAAACAAAAAAAAAAAAAAACAAGCTGAAAACTGTCGGAAAGACTGAAACAGTGTTCTAATTAAAATACTCCAAAAGTCCCAAAAAATCCCATTTGGAAAATATATTTGTAAATTTTACTAAAACCACTGTAATTGTGAACTGTTTTTCTTGGAAGCGGCTGTGAGAAATTAATTTTTGTGAAAGGTAAATCACTTTTACTCACTCAAAATTAAGGCAAAAATAAAAAAAATATGTCAACGACGCTAAGCGTCGCGACGCCTCAAAACAAAATTTTCATCAAGATACCTTTTTTACTTTACCATTACAAAGGTATATTAATTATGAGTTCTTTTTTTTGTTTGACATTTTCTGTTTTATGAAAATTTAAGAAGTTATGGCTTAATTTATTGTCGAGTGCACTATCTGTTTTTTTCATATACTTGTAGGCTAAATGAATGCAATTGCTGTAAAGAGTATATTAATTTACTTTCCTAAAGGCAAATAAACTAATCTAAATTTAGTTTCTTAAACTAAAGTTTTGTAAAATAAAGCCAGAAGTTTCTGCCTTTTAAGACACAAATAAAAAATATAACTTGCTAACGATGTTAATAGAAAACGATGCTGAGCATCGCAACGCTTCGATTTTTTTTAACAATAAACCTTTATAATTCGTAAGTTTTTTTTACTCATTTTTTATTTTCATTATTTCAAAAATTATGTCCGACCCCCAATTTGGTCTACTAAAACATCCGCTTAAAAGTATTTTTTTCAATTTACTAAATAGTCCACTTCTAAATTTCACACCATTGAGGACATCTTCTAATGCAAATAAGAACTGAGTAATAAACAGTATTCAACTTCCAAAACTCCCAGGATTTAACAGTGAAAGTATGTGTGAATAACAGTTTTTGGATTTGACTTTTGAATACAATGACAAATGAGCTGTGCACAAAATAATTTGCTTTGATTTGAAGTAAAAGATTACTGCTGCCTGTGCTGAATTAGGTGGAAATATTTTCAGAAAAGTAACTTCTAATGAACTAAGAAAATGTTATGTGCATGAGTTGTGCTTAAATAACAATGGTGCATATTTTCTGGCTGTTGTTATTTTATTTACTCATTTGTAAATATTTAAGTAGCATTTGTATGTATATTATTTATTGTTGAGGTATTTAACAGGTTGAGCGCCGCGGTGGAATTTGGTAAAATGTCTCCATGGACCAACATGAAATTTGCATACAACGAGTATACTTATGTATTAAAAAGGTCATAATTTTGAAAAATACGTATTACTGATTATAATTTGTAACAAAATTGCGCGGCGTGCACACGTGACCGCCGCGGTCCCGACGGGTACTACTAATCCGCAGGACCGGAGCGGTCACCGGAGCGGCCACGGTAGGGTAAGGTAAGGCCAAAATAACACGAAGATATTGTCGCGAATGTTATAAAAGAAAACAGAGGACTGAAATAACCAAAAACTTGGTGAAGAAGGTATCCACATTTTGTGCTGACTGTGTTGACTATCCACATAACATGTGCCTTGATTGTTTTAATCGTAAACATCATAAATAGTAACTAAGTTAGCCTCTTATGGTGGGTTCATGCAGAAATTTTTAGTAATAAGAATAAGAATAGTAATAAGCATAAAAGTTAAACCTTCGTTTTATAATGACCCAGTTCATGCAGCAAATCCTTATTTTTAAAATTATTACTAAAAATTATGTTTACTGCATGAACTGGGTCATTATAAAACGAAGGTTTAACTTTTATGCTTATTACTATTCTTATTCTTATTACTAAAAATTTCTGCATGAACCCACCATTACTGTTTTGTAACAAGTTTTTTATGTTCCTTTACTTCAATAAATATATAAAAACTAAATAAAACTAATATTTAGGAAAAGCGTGTAGTGGTTATTTTCCAAATAAAGATTTTTGAGACCCAGTGCTGATTATACAATCTGGGGACAATAGCGGTTCCCACCTAGCGTAAAATTCATTGAAACAGCGGGCATCTTCGACAGATCAGCCGCTGAATTTTAAACAGACTGGAGGGCATAATGACCGCCGTGGTCCACAGGGTTGGTACCACGAGCGGGCATCATGCCCGTCATGGCGCTCAACCTGTTAAAGATATTTGTTTATTATAAATTACACAATATTTCAGCTATCAAAACCGAAGTTTACTACATATATTTTTTTGTTGTAAATAAAAACATAATTATGTATTATCTATATGTTGAACGAGCAATAGCGTCGGAAAATTAAATTCCAAATGTTGCAATATCATAATCATAATCATAACATAGTATAAAACAAAGTCGGTTCTCGCTGTCTGTCCCTATATACCTATGTATGCTTAGATCTTTAAAACTACGCAACGGATTTTGTTTTGTTGCGGTTTTTTTAATAGATCGAGTGATAACTATCGATAATTTCGATAGATAAAATCGATCGATAACTTTTGAAATAAAGAAAGTTTAAAAAAAGGTAGGTATTTTGCTAAAAAAAAATTCGTCGTCGCGATGCTTAGCATCATTAAGCTATATTTTTTATTTCCGTCTATTTTTAGTAAAAGCAAGTAAACTGACACATTCTTATACAGAAATTACATATATTCATTTAGCTAGCAGCTTACGAGAAAAACAGATAGGGCACTAAATAATAAATCGACCATAACTTTTTAAACACTATCCAAGGAACAAAAAAAATTTAAACAAAAAAAATACGACACAATTAATATATCTTTGTAATGGTAAAGTAAAAAAGCTATGTTGTTGAAAATTTTTGAGGCGTCGCCACGCTTAGCGTCGTTAAGACGTATTTTTTATTTTTGCTTTAAATTTGAGTAAAGGTGAGTAACAGTGATTTACCGTTCACAAAAATTAATTTCTCAACCGTTTCCGAGAAAAACTCACTTCCTATGATAAATCGATCAGTGTACGTATGATATACATACATACATACATATACAATGTATGTACATTGATACATACATACATACTTAGTATTTGTCCGTTTTGTCCTTTCGTTTTCTGTGCAAGTTACATACATATGTATATGTATGTATATACATATGTATATAAGGAGACGTAGAAGCTGAATAATATATTTTATACCTTACGACATTTTATAATTTTTTTCAGTTTTGTAAATGTTTTATAAAAATAGGTATAGAACTTTTACCGAGTGAGGGCCTTAAATCTTGATTTTTAAGGCTTAATATATGCATTTCTTGTTAGTCACACAGTCGTTTTTATCGATTTTAACTTGTTTTTGCAAATTAATGTCCCTATCAAAACCTAAACGCACTGGACTAAATATTATATTTTAGGAATAAAATGTATCTTAAGCAGCTAGTCGTAATATATTTAGATTCCAGGAAGTCATTCCGCTGCACTACAGGCTCGACTTTGTCCGGCCAAATGAGGGCCGATAATTATAAAAGGAATCGTGTTGAGTTACCAACAAGCTATAATAATGTATTTTTCCCACAAATAATAGGAAAACGTAAAAAAAAAAACACAAAAAGAAAGAAAAACTCATTGAAATAGGTACAATATGTAGTATAGTCTTTCTAATTTTAATTGAAAATGATAAATACGCCTGGGGAACAAAAAAAGCGGTGCAACTTTATGATTCCATGGGCATGCATATATCTTTTATAAATTCGAAAATTGTGAAATAATTTTTTTTCATTCAAATCAATATAGGATATTAAAATTAGCCTGCATACAAAACTCTTAATATTTGTAATATAATTTGCTGTAAATAATGCTCATTTAGCCAGACAATCTCAAAAAATTGTCTGTGTTAATAAACCTAGCTGAAATACACGTCACTGGCGTCTTAAACAAGTTGAGTGCC
Organism: Aromia moschata; assembly: GCA_029963805.1. Taxonomy (NCBI): domain Eukaryota; kingdom Metazoa; phylum Arthropoda; class Insecta; order Coleoptera; family Cerambycidae; genus Aromia; species Aromia moschata. The sequence continues at coordinate 494,464 of JAPWTK010000150.1, read as the reverse complement.
TAAAGTCGTAAGGGACGGTTTTGGGACCACTCCTATTTAATATTTATATAAACGATTTGTTCCAAGTAAACACACATGGAAAGGTTATAGCATTTGCAGATGATACCGCTCTATATTATCAAGATAATTCCTGGATAAATCTAAAACAAAAAGTAGAAAAAGACATGGAGAAAATCCTTAACTGGTGGTACTCACATAATTTACTTACCATCAACAGAAACAAAACAGTGTGCCTGTGTTTCTCTTCGTACTCAAATAGCTTACCAGACTTTACAGACCTGAAAATTAAAACCAATAGCGAAGAATTTGTTATACAACAAAAAGAAACGGTTACTTACCTAGGAGTAGTTGTTGATAAACACATAAGATGGGACTCGCATATTGAATACCTAAAAAAAATTAAGATATGTTTTATCTAAAATCAAACACATAAAGACTTTTCTACAACCGAAACAACTAAAAATAATTTATCATGCCTTAGTGGAAAGTCACCTTACCTATGGTATTATTGCATGGGGAGCCGCCAATAAAACATGTTTAAATGACATTGCGGTATTACAAAGGAGAATTTTGAAAATAATAATAAATAAAAGCAACGAATACCCATCAAATGAACTGTACAAAGAATTAAATATACTAGATATCAAACAACTGTTCTATTACAAAGTGGCAGTAAAGATATACGCGGAAAAGCACACCCGACTACAACTTCAGCATCAATATGGCACTCGTGCCAAAGAAACGGTTATAGTAGTCCCGAAAATGAATACAGCAAAAGGGCAGCAAAGTTACGAATACTTAGCCCCCAAAATATATAACTCTATTCCAGAGTCAATCAAATCAATAAAAAATCCAAAAAAATTCAAATATGAAATAAAACAGCACTTACATCAAGTAGGAAGAACAAGTATCTACAACTTAATCTAAAATTAATTAAATTAATCAAAACTACTTACCTGTAGAACCACTGTCTTATAATTATATCTTTTAACTATCTATATGTAAACTGTGTCGCATATAAATTTTTCTACAGTATGTGTGTTGCAAATTTTATATATTTTAACGTTGTTTGTTATTATATGTATGTCCGTTTGTTAATATACTATATTATAAGTGCTTCATTTTATTTACGTATACGTTTTGTGTTAGTTCTCTCCATATTAATTGTATTAAATTAATTTCAGTAGATGTACTTTATTTTATTTTATTTAAGGAATTCACTAGTATTGCTATGTTACAAATTTTATTAACTATTTTTAACTCACACTCAAGTTTTTTCTTAGGTGAGCTCTGTAATTGTTTATTTTATCTTTGTATTTAATTTCTTTCTGTGTACATTTTTAATTGAAAATAAACAATAAACAAACAAACAAACATAAAGTTGTTTTAATTTATAATTATTTTTTCCAGCCATTTTAAACGCTTTATTTTAATGCTAACTAATAAATTTATATATATGTATTTTTTTTTAATATTTCCAAACTAGCTTTCTAAGAACGTCACGAACTAAGAGTTTACTGAAGTATGAAGTATACTTGTATAGTGAGCTTAGCAATTTTAGAAAATATATCTGACAACCTTGCTTTTTTCTACCTATTTTCAATTTAGAATGGAAATTCTATATGTAAACTGTCAGGCCCATTGCCACGTCGGTATGCCTTTATATCCCCTTTTAGGCTATGCGGGTATTTTCCAGATGGCCGCTCGGAAAAGCTCGAAGCTTGCAGAACATTTCGAAAGTTCTCGCAACGCAGCGACGTGGTGGCGAGTCATCCTTGTTTTGTTGTTCGGCTGGCCGGACGGCGCCGCCGGCGATACATGCTACTGGTGTTTTCCAGGGTTGCCAACTTAGTAGATTTTCCACTAAATCTGGTAGATTTAGGACTTCATTTGGTCGGCAAATTTATGTTTTAGTGGGCAGTAGAAAATCTATTAGAATTATAATTCTGCCCAATTTTCGTATGAGGTTCATTGTGCGCAAGATAGCAATGGAGGGTATCCATTTAGAGAGTTAGCGACAGTAGCATTGTCATTTTTAGTTCTGCAGAATTCAAATGCAGAAGTGGAGCGGCTTTTTAGCCAAATGAATTTGATAAAAACAAAATTACGCAACCGCATGAAATTACCAATGTTAACAGCAATTTTGAATATTAGATCTGGGTTGCAACGTGTTAATAAATGTTGTTGTGAGTATGAAATCCCCTCCAAAACTTTCTAGCAATATTCTCGACGATGAAACTTTAAATTTTCTTAATTATATGTATTTAAGAAGGTATACATTTGTTTAGTTTAAGTTACTTACTTCCTTTTTGCTTTTACTTATTATTTTCATATTTAAGAGTTGTTTAATTTTCAGATATTTTTAACTTGGTTGGTTACGTTCTTTTATATTTGATCCTTTTTTTATACACCTATCTTGTCTTAAAATACTGAGTTGCAATATACCTACCTACCTAATTTTAGTTTTATTTTTAAATTTCTATATTCTTGGATATTCAAAAACCAAAAAAAAAACTTTTATTTCCACTCCGTATGTAGTGGATGTATTGTGATGGTGCCGGAAATCGAAAAAATAAAATTGTTTATCAATAATTTATTGTGTTAGGTTAGCATTCGCCATTATACCAGTATTTTAATCGATTTTGGGTATGTAGCACTTGCCATATGTCATCAGAGTCATTAGCATGTTATTCGTGATTCTTATTACTACAATTTTTGAAACTTAGTTGGGAGTGCAGAAAGTATAAAATAAAGCCATGTTTTATTTTAAAGTAATTAATAACAAATGAGCAAATGAGCCTTGGGAGTTAGCAATACCTAGTAGATTTTTTGGTAGATTTAAGAAGTCATATTTCTCATCTAGTAGATTTCTAGTAGATTCGATAATCTCATTTAGTAGATATACTTTCGGAAGTGTTGAGCTTGTTCGGAACTCTGGTGTTTTCGCCACAGTACATTCGACTTGAGGCTCTCATACAATCACAATGCCACTCTTCCAGGAGTAATATTTTCTCCAAAGTACACCAATCATAAAAATATTCTGTGAATCAAACTGGCAGTAATAAAAATATATACATGGTGTGCGGTAAGTGTGCGACAATATTCCAGGAGCATATAGGGGAGGTAAAAAATGACTGAACTTGAACTGAAAAAATGAACTGAACTGAGATTTGAAAAAAATTGAACTTTTATCTACAACATTTTTAGTTTCTTCTAAAAAAAAAAACAATTTTGTTTCATATTCACTTATGACTATTATTGCGGCGATTTATTCAATTAATAACGATATTAAAAGAAAAATAAACAAACCCGTAGGATTTAAACCACTCCTAGTATTGTGAACAGAATAACATTTTAAATACCAGATTAACTGTGATCACTTAAACACGGTGTGAAACTGAAAAATAAATAAATATCAATTTGCCATGTACATATGTATGTACCTTAAGGGATTATACTACGCATCAAATTTCATTTTTCCATTTTCTTTTTATTTTTTTTTTCTGATGTATAAACTATCAAAGAATGATATTCAAAAATAGTTTTGGTGTGGCAAGCTTTTAAAAATTTTTTACAGCTTATTTTCCGAACACGTCTCAGCGGTCCAGAACGTTCGAAAAAGCTACTCTGCTGTATTATTATGGTGGCACTTCACTTGGCGTAGCGTATTTGTGTTTGAGTATCGCTGTATTTGTCCAAATATTTAATGTATTCGCAAATATCAGATATTTAATGTATTCGCAAATATTCGAAACATGCAATTCACATATATATCAAAATACTCAAATATGCCAAATATGTTTGAATATTTAGAACCAGTGAATTTAGTGACGGACGTGTTGACAGCGACAGCAGCTTATTTTCTGAATGCTTCTTATTACTAGCCCAATCAACCGGGAGAGAACCGGTCACTAATTGTTATCAGCAAACAAAAAATATGGTCGTATAGAGAAAAAAATTCTAAGAAAGATAGCGTTTTTTTGCGACTCGAGTTTTAATGGTGAACGTAACCAAAAAAATTCGCAAAAGTCAAAAAAACGGTTTTTTGCAAATAAAAAAAAGCTTCAAGTCCTACACAAGAAAGTTAAATTAGAAAGTTGTAGGTCTTAAAAATGCGCGTCGAATGAGATGTGAATGATAAAAATCGGTTCATAAACATTTGAGAAAAATTTTAAAAAACGTCAAATTCGCGTTTTCGTATTTTTTCTGTATAAATTCCAATTTTGTTTGAACAGACTTTTTGTTAACTAGAAATACAGTCCAAGACAAGCGGAAAATGACCCTTTTTTTCAAAAAATTCAAAAAAAGTTTTATTTTTTTCGAGTTATAACGATTTAAAAAAAATACGTTTTCAAAAAATCAGCTTTTACAGAGGCAAATGATCGTACAGAAACGATCGTGGGCTCATTTAATTCGCGAAGACTTGTACTTTCATGCTATAAAAAAAACCAAATCGCTTTTATTTAATTTTTGCATAAAAAAATGCGTTGTAAAATTGTATCATTTTTTTGAACCGCTTTTTTTTAACTTTTTTAATTTTGGTTTTACATTTTTGGCCATTGCATATTTGAAAACATTCATTGCCATTCAAAACACGCATTAAAAAAAATAAAGATCCTACTAGATAATTTTTTCTTATGCTGAGGAAAAGATAATTTTGCGAGCGCGATCGATTTTTGTCAACTTAATTTATGCGGAATGATTTGAAATATTTTTTTTAAGAAAGTAAAAGTCTGAGATCTATTTCGTGTAAAAATGAACTTAATCGGACGTATACGCCGCTGTCAGGAATTAAAAAATAAAATAATTATCTCGGCTCCCTGAGGTCGTAGGACCTTCATTTTTTTTAAATGGGTGTTTTGAATGGCAGTTTTCAAATATGCCACGGCCAAAAATGTAAAACCAAAATTAAAAAAGTTATTTGAAAAAAAACCGGTTCGAAAAAATGTTTACAACGCATTTTTTTATGCAAAAATTAAATAAAAGCGATTTGGTTTTTTAATAGCATGAAAGTACAAGTCTTCGCGAATAAAATGAGCCCACGATCGTTTCTGTACGATCATTTTAGCCTCTGTAAAAGCTGATTTTTTGAAAACGTCTTTTTTTTTAAATCGTTATAACTCGAAAAAATTACTTTTTTGAATTTTTGAAAAAGGGTCATTTTCCGCTTGTCTTGGGCTGTATTTCTAGTTAACAAAAAGTCTGTTCAAACAAAATTGGAATTTATACAGCAGAAATACAAAAACACGAATTTTGACTTTTTTTTTAATTTTTCTCAAATGTTTATGAACCGATTTTTTTCGTTCACATCTCATTCGACGCGCATTTTTAAGACCTACAACTTTCTAATTTAACTTTCTTGTGTAGGACTTGTGCTTTTTTTATTTGCAAAAAAACCGTTTTTTTGACTTTTGCGAATTTTTTTGGTTATGTTCGCCATTAAAACTCGAGTCGCAAAAAACGCTATCTCTTAGAATTTTTTCTCTATACGACCATATTTTTTTGTTTGCTGATAACAATTAGTGACCAATTTACATGGGGGATTTCGCTCGTTGATTGGACTATACCAATACATCTTAAATCTACATAAGTACAAGTATACTAAAAGACCATGACGAACACGGCGCTGGTGGAACCAAGTGTGGACGGTTACCGCAAATATTCGCCTTATTTGACTTCTTTGATGTGTGATTGAAAACCGACAAGTGGACGGAAATGCGTATTGGCTGTTAGCGCTATTCGCGTTATTTGTACAAATAATAGCTTCTCTACACATCGCCGTTTTTGGGCAAATACAACAAATATACGAATACGCTACGCCAAGTGAAGTGCCGCCATTACAGTTCTATTGGTAGTTTTCGTCGGTACAAATGAGATACTTTCTCGAAATATACATAGTGTACATGGCGTTATTCAGTCTTAGGGAAGCTAATAGGACGCTACAATAGTCGTATTATTTATATGATTAAATACGTTTTCAAACTTTAAACGCGTTTTTTCTCGAAACTGTGTTTTTCAAATTGGCGTACAACGTAGGCTAGCTCAGTTTTTATCCGATAGACTTGAAATTTTAATTGTAGCTTCTTATATAGATTATCTATCGAAGTACACACGATTTTTGCGATTGATAAATAATTAGATTTATAGAAGAAACAGTTCAAGGTAGATTTTTTTTAGGAAAAAAATGAAAAAAAAATAAATTCGATGTCAATGCGCATTTTCAAAAAAAAATAAAGTCTTGGGTATTTAAGAAAACTAATGTAGATTAAGAAAAAATGTTTGTTTCTAAGTGGTGTACGAAGACTGCTACAGTGTACGCCGATTTCCTTCTCCAGAATTTTGTTTCATATTACCTTCGACGCTATTTTGTAACTAATGAAAATAAATATTTTTGTATACATAAATAAGAATAGAATAGAAATGTGTCAAAATTTCATTTTGATCCATTACATAGGTATCGAAAACAAAATTCTCAAAAAAAAACCTCACTTTTCAGTGCGTCGGTAGTATAACCCCTTAAGTGTGACGCCAATGAAGTACTGCAGAATGGACCCCACTCTGTTGATCTGTTATCGACCTGTTCGTATTTTTCCTTTTTTAGAGTGTGTTCTGTTGTCTCCTTTTTAGAATTCCAATTACAAGACTCCGATAACATTTTTTTTTATGGAGACGATGAGATCATTAGAGAAAATAAAAATGAACCCATGGTTCACTTTACTTTCGCTCGATGTTGTTAAAAAAATCTCTATGCTCGTACATACATACATACATATGTATACATATATTACTGTGAATTGTTATACACCAATTTGTACTTTGAGTAAAATTCTATTGCAAAAATATGTACATACATACATATAAACAAATTTTAATATACGAGTATGTACATATGTATGTAGCTATTGAGGTACATATTTTAAACACTTGAATCAAACCAGCATAGACATCGGTGAGACATTCTTTATGGTGTAGGTACATACATATGTACATATGTGTGTACATTCATATGTACATATTTATGCATGTAAGTACATACATACATATGTAGGTAGTTTAATTTCCAATATATGGAATTTTAGATTATGCATTTAAATTCTTTAAGTTCGTGCAATTATTTATTATGCTATTGTGGAGCCGTTAATGTTAAATAAAATAATCATGACATAAGTCATGACATGAGATGAGACACGCCATCAAGCACGTAGATAAGGGGGGAATTCAAGGGGTTCAAACCCCTCCCGACACACATGGAACAATTAAAATAATCGTCAAAGTGAAGGAAAACCTGTCAAAAGCTAATTTAGTGTAAACCTACCCGATAAAGTCACCGAACCCACCCCATACAAAATCTCTGACTGCGCGCTTGCATGATTTTATTGTACATTTTAATTGGTTTACATTTTGGCGTACAACTTAACAGACGTCCAGATCGCGGTTGATCAGTGAGATCAAAATCATTGTCATTTTATCCGACCACATAATAAAACAGATTCCTATGCCACCTGCCACCACCAAAGACCTCAACAATTGTATAGGGCATGCTGTCCGTGTGTGGTAAACACGTGGCTCTGACTACCTCCGCCTGTTTGTAACTCGTGATGGATGACTCATTTAATAATTTTGTTGATTAAGCTGAAGAGACGCTGCTTTAAGCTACATATGAGTATGAATACTTATTACTTATGCAGTCACAGTACATACATAGATATGCATGTATGTGGATTGACTGACGACAATCAAAATTACTCGTGTTTACAATAGTCCGGGTCTGTAATAGCCGAGCCGTGACCACTAAAGAGAAGTTATTTAACGTATGATTAATCATAATCAAATACAGATTATTTGGCCAAGCTCGTTTCTTCTGACCATATGTTCGTCAACCCACATTCGAGATTAAAAATAACCTCTGCTGCCTTGTATGGCCGTAACTTATCCTTCGCGAAGGACAACTGCTTCGGCCGTATGACTCGCGTGTAAGCACGGCTGGAAAAGAATGGCAGCTCTAGAGACGAGACCGTAAAGTCCGACTTGCCTGCAAGTCAATGATGTGTGCATACATATTTACTTAATTTGTCCGGGCCCGATGTACCGCCCTGTGACATAATTCAAGATTTCTTATGCCATATAGCGATGTTAAAGGCGTTTCTCTCCGTATAAGTGCATGCTGCGTAGTCGAATACACTCACCGGAAAAAAAATACATACATACATAATCCATCCAACATATTGCATTTTTTTTTTGCCGACTGAATTCATGTGATTGATATACTTATTAAAATGCCTTAAAATTGTCAATTAAATGTCAATTAATTCTGCATCCAGATGGATACAGAACATGTGTCCTGTAGTTTTTAGTTCTTAGTTACTCTCGGTGGATTTATTTTTTTCAAAAAAGTTTTACCCTCCCCCTCCCCTAAGATTATTCAGATTATGAAAAATTCCCATTTTTTTTTATTTAGTCGTTATTAACCTATATAGTTGCATCAAGATGGCTGAAGGGCTTATCTGTACATACATACATATTCTATTTCCATTCTAAATTGAAAATAGGTAGGAAAAAGCAAGGTTGTCAGATATATTTTCTAAAATTGCTAAGCTCACTATACAAGTATACTTCATACTTCAGTAAACTGTTAGTTCGTGACGTTCTTAGAAAGCTAGTTTGGAAATATTTAAAAAAAAATACAGATATAAATTTATTAGTTAGCATTAAAACAAAGCGTTTAAAATTGCTGGACAAAATAATTATAAATTCAAACAACTTAATGTATATTACTATACTTAAGAAAATTTTGAAGAGCCGGCAACGGCGGCTGGCGGCACAGAGTAAACCACTGGCGGTAACACCGGTCAACGAGACTATTAGACTACTTTGCATTTAATACATTGCTAATACTTCTTCGGTCCACTGTGCCATACAATTTTTACGACGTCGTTAAAATGATTTACGACATTTGGAATTCTGACTTGTTTAAGACGCCAGTGACGTGTATTTCAGCTAGGTTTATTAAAACAGACAATTTTTTGAGATTGTCTGGCTAAATGCGCATTATTTACAACAGATTATATTACAAAATATTAAGAGTTTTGTATGCAGGCTAATTTGAATCTCCTATATTGATTTGAATGAAAAAAATTATTTCACAATTTTCGAATTTATAAAAGATATATGCACGCCCATGGAATCATAGAGTTGCACCGCTTTTTTTGTTCCCCAGGCGTATTTATCATTTTCAATTAAAAATAGAAGGACTATACATACATATATTAGTCGAGGACTTGATATTTTCAACAAAATCTCTGCATGTATTTGTTTAAATTTTAAATTCAATATTTCCAACAAAAAAAAATCGCAAATACACTCAATATTCAAGTGTACTCCTATGCGCTTTTTTCAATATTATTTAGTTTTAAAAACATTTTCTATGTACTGTTTCTTAATGTTTTGTTTTATTGTACTTCATGTGTATGCAGGTATATACGATGTGATAAAGATAAATCTTGCGTTTTCATATGTATGTATGTAGGTACATGTAATATACATATGTATGTACATACATATGTAGGTATAATACTTTTGCAATAAAACTTAAAATGACTTACAGTCTTGACGCTTTCCTCGATTTGCAAAACTAAAAAATACCTAATAATTTTTGGTTGCTGCTCGGCCAACTTTTTTTTTAAGGGCTTGATATGAATATCATTAAAATATGTAGTTTAATATCTGTGGGGAGTTTGGCGACCTTCTTCTCTATTAGTTTTTTGGTTAGTTGGATTTTAGGTCCGGGAATAACTAACAACTATTCGATTTTTGCCAATGTTTCGGAGCTTTACTTCTCCTTCTTCAGGGCTCAATCAATGTTGTTATTTATTCCCGTAATTACGAACATTGGCAGTTCTATCTACATACATATGTATGTAACAAATATATCAAGATAAAAACAAAAAATTATTTTCAGGACATTTAAAAATTACTATAGTAATTTTTAGTGTTCATAATTTACCATCTTACGTGACAGTAATAACAACGTTGATTTATTTCTCCTGAAGAAGGAGAAATAAAGCTCCGAAACGTTGGCAAAAAATCGAATAGTTGTTATTTATTCCCGGACCTAAAATCCAACTAACCAAAAAACACGTAGTTTAATGTTTGTATGTATTACGTTATTTCAGTTAAAAATATTACTTATGTATTTTCAAAAATTCACGATTTATTTCTAATAGCGTTCAAAACATTTTTTCGCATTCAGAGGTCATTGCCACGTTAATACATACATATGTACATATGTATGTGTGTAATGTAGGTCCATAAATATTGTGGAGAACGATGTGTTTATAAAAATGTAGTAGTTTTATGTTAGAGCGACCAACCTTCGCCTAGCTGGTGCCTGTGCAAATTTTTTTTATATAAAATGTTATAGGTGAGGTCAGTAGTAATTAGTAAGTATGTAATTATGATTCACTCTCTCTTTCTCTCTCTTTGTATGTATACATGCCAAAATATTTACAAAGTGTCAGGTAATCCACATAATTCGAATATTTTAGCACCAAACATAACGACTACGAGTTTCTGTTCTTAATGAGTTAAGAACAGAATTTGAAGAAACATTGCATAATTTGGTAGGATGAAAAATAATGAAAAGTGAGTACAAGGAATGTATAGTATTAAGAACTCCTATTTGATTATAAGTACATGCATGTATATATGACGTACACATATGTATGTAAGTGTGCGTTCCATTAATTCAATTTAAATTGCGTTCCATGGTGTTTTAATTATAAATCGAGTTGATCTTGTCCGGTGGATGCTCCAAGATCTCAGACTAAAAATAATTCGGATGTTCGTGTTGATATGTACTGTATTTCCATTCTAAATTGAAAATAGGTAGAAAAAAGCAAGGTTGTCAGATATATTTTCTAAAATTGCTAAGCTCACTATACAAGTATACTTCATACTTCAGTAAACTGTTAGTTCGTGACGTTCTTAGAAAACTAGTTTGGAAATATTGAAAAAAAATACATAGATATAAATTTATTAGTTAGCATTAAAATAAAGCGTTTAAAATTGCTGGAAAAAATAATTGCAAATTAAAACAACTTTATGTATGTTACTATACATAAGAAAATTTTGAAGAGCCGGCAACGCGATGCCGCGAATGCACCAGCGAATGCCGACCATGATACTATTGGATTGCTTTATATGTAATACATGCCAAATATTTATTCGGTCCACAGTGCCATAAAATGTTTACGACGTCGTTAAAATGATTTAAGGCGCCAGTGACGTATATTTCAGCTAGGTTTATTAACACAGACAATTTTTTGAGATTGTCTGGCTAAATGAGCATTATTTACAGCAAATTATATTACAAATATTAAGAGTTTTGTATGCAGGCTAATTTTAATATCCTATATTGATTTGAATGAAAAAAAATATTTCACAATTTTCGAATTTATAAAAGATATATGCATGCCCATGGAATCATAAAGTTGCACCGCTTTTTTTGTTCCCCAGGCGTATTTATCATTTTCAATTAAAAATAGAAGGACTATACCTACATACATATGTATGTATGTATTCTATTTCCACTATAGCTTCCTTAGAGATATCTCCGATAATATTAGACGCGAAAATAAATCCTCGGCAAACATTAGGCATATCGATAGTGTTAAGACTAGGTACGCATACGTACATATATATATGTACATAGACGGGAACGACAAATTGGGAGTTACTACATATAACTCTTTGCTACTAATTGATAATTCTTAGTTGGTAAGCCTTCGTTTTGTCGCTTTTTTTAATCAGTGACAAAGTAACGGTTACTGAAGGAAACGAATGGAATAATACCTGCTCGTATTTAAGCGAACGTCCTAACGATAAACAATAAACTTAAGCAATAATAAATAAAATAAGCAATACTTCTCTGTGATAGGAACGTCTCCTTTTTTATATCAAGTGACAAATGAATTTCCACTTTTTAACATCATTTCGGAACTTATTAGTAGCATCAACCTAAGAAGTCACTACTTCCACTTCCAAATTTTATCATGTCTGAGCTAGAGAATTATACAGTGCCATCCATAAAGTTTGCACCATATGGGAAAAATTTGTGTTTGCATTTAAGAAATTCTTTTGACCGTCAGTTGTTTGGGAATGTCTTTAAACTAAAATGGCGCCCATCAAACCTAGTAAAAAGTTCATGATATACGTGTAGCATACGAAAATTTTAAATTGACCCAAAAGTAAACTACCTTTATTTTCAACCCTAGAGAAAAATATTATAAAGAAGAGGTATTCCTTTGTAAAAGATTAGCCGCGATATGAAGTTTCAGTGCAGTATGGTGAAAAAGCGGTTCCTGACATTTTCTCAACTTACCCTCGTACAAGGTCGAGACTTACCTCGAACAAAATCGCTCATCATTAAAATCGTATTTTCTGAAGACTCTTCTCCAAGAAAAATATTGTTATTGTTCAAAACAATATAAATGGGCAACAAGTAACTCAATCATAAAAAGGTCAGCAAGAAATAAACGAATTTTTGGTATAAACTTTATTTTATGTTCAAGAATAATACAAAAAGTAAATAATTATGGTAAACCTCATAGAACGCACACTTTTGGAGGCGATATTTTTGTAATACCATTTGAAAAACATTATGTTCCTTAAAAGTACAGTAATATTTAATTGAAATATTTTAATTCGCTACGTGGAGTTATTTGAGGGAAAAAATGTATATAACCATTTTACAATGTTGGTCATTTAGAAGAAGCTGTTCGTCAGTTCGTGGATGAAAATTCCCCACAGTTTCTTGTTAATGTCGAGAAAGAAATGTTCAGAACTATTTTGTGTATCCAAAACGAAGGAAGACACAAAGACGTAGAATAAATATTATTGAAGAAGAATTGCTTTAAAAAGGACGCCCTTCGAAGTTCCTTTAATAATATTTCTATTTGTGTAAAATACTAATGTTTGTTCCTACTTGTTACTTTTCCTGTTTCTTCTATTTCCACACGTGGTTTTTTCATAATACTAATAGTTAATGTAATTTTAGTTTTCTTTCTCTATTTTTGTTTGTTTCATTTGATGTTTTGCAACATTAAAAGTTTTGCTCTTCATTGATATCCTGCTGTATTGTTTTCTAAAATTATTTATTATTTCCACATTATTAATTATTTCCACATTATAGCACATATTTTTGTAAAAAAAAATTATTAAAAATGTTATTCTAAACGTGCTTTCTAACTTTTTGCATTATTCTTGAACATAAAATAAAGTTTGCAACAAAAATTCGTTTATTTGTTGCCGACCTTTTTATTAATTGAGTTATTCGTTCCCTATTTACTTACATTGTTTTGAACAATAACAATATTTTTCTTGGAGAAGAGTCTAGAAAATATGATTTTAATGATGAGCGATTTCGTTCGAATTGTGTAAGATGAAAAAATGTCAGGAATCGCCTTTTCATCATACTGCACTGAAACCATACTGGAGCTAATCTTTTACAAAAGAATACCTTTTCTTTATAATATGTTTCTCTAGGGTTGAAAGGTAGGGTTTATGTCTGGTCGATTTCAAATTTTCGTATGCCACTCGTATATTATGAACTTTTTACCAGGTTTGATGGGCTCTATTTCTCTGGGGTTGAAAATAATGGTAGCTTACTCTTGGGTCGATTTCAAATTGTCGTATGCTACAGTAATACTAAAGTAATTTTATTATGAACTTTTTACTAGGTTTGATGGGCGCTAATTTAGTTTAAATACCTAGGTACATGCCCAAACAACTGACGGTCAAAAGAATTTCTTAAATGCAAACAAAAGTTTTTCCCATATGGTGCAAACGTTATGGATGGCACTGTACTTATAATAAATAGTAAATGCTACAAAAATGCCACATACATATACATACATGCTGCTCATGCACACCTTAAATAAATTATGTGTGTATACTTTTAACCGATTTTCTATAATTTTATTTTAGATGTCAAAACGGACAAATATTGATGCCTATATTAAAATAATCGGATTACATTATTATAAATAAATGTAAATTACATTATTATAAATTTAAAAAAATGTAATTTATTATAAATGTAAAGCAAAAATAAAAATGATATTGGCTTTCATTTAGTAGTTAAATCAGTGTTATACCTACATACGTGGATTGAAATTTTTATAGTGTTTCTTGTCGCTCGCCTCTCATATGGCTCCCCCCTGTTCCGGCCCTGAGCGGACGCCCTACATTCAAAGCGAAGAAAGAGATGCATGCTCGGAAACACCACCTATACATTTTCTGTAACCGCCACAGCGCTGCCGCACCACGGGGGTGGGGGCAGCTATATAACGGAAAGCGGCCGGTCGCCATTACATTTCAGATTACTGCAGTGCAGCAGAACAGAGTTAGTGTTTTCTATCTAATAATAAAAAAAGTCGATTAATAAAAATGAGGGAAATCGTACACATTCAAGCCGGACAGTGCGGAAACCAGATTGGAGCAAAAGTAAGTAACATTTGCCGTATTATGTCACTTGATTCCTTGTATTTAATTTCGTGATATAAAAGCGAAGCCACTCCCGACGCCGGCTGCCGGCCGTTGTCGGCTATTGATCCTCCTAAAAACGTTAGCTTCTCTAACGGAAACGGTTTCCAACGGATTTTCTTTTTTTTTCTTGTTTTATTTTTTTTTCTAAATTAAAGCCCCTAAAATTATTTTTACTTAATATACATATACATACAATATATTCTCGTCTAATATACATCGTAGCCTGTTTTTGTTGATTGCCCGCTCTGTAAGTCCCTCACTTTGAATGGTGCCTCTCGGATGTCGTTTTGCCATTTCAGAAAATATCGCATCCGAAGGTAGGCCTTGGACCCTTTGAGCAGTCATCAAAATTGTGAATGACTACACATTATCAAAAGTATACCCCTACGTATTTTCAGGAGAAAAGTGGAACTTGGCCTCATTAAATATTAATTTCATTATATGTATTAAAATGATAAGGAGTACTATACCTAGTAACTGCTTAAAATAGTATATTGGGTACCTACTCATTGTTTTTAATAATATTTCATATGGCCATGTTAATTTTACTGCTGTAACGTCTATAAATAGGTACCGACCCGACGAAACGACCGACTCGCTAATGCGGCAACCGACAACGGTTAAGATGCCACGCCTATGGCTCCGATATTACTTCCATAAACGGATTAAGTAATTTTATTGTGAATTGACGGCGGCGTTTTAAAAATAAATATTTGTCATTTGATTAAATAGGCGAGATGTATGTATGTGCATGGTTGCGTATGAGTCACGTATGCGGTTCTAAAATAAACATTTATACGGATGTAATTATTAAAATACCTAAGTACGTACCTATATACTATGTACATATGTAATCCTAGGTGGATACTAATTTTTCATTACAATATTAGATACTTTTTGTACAGAAAAAAATCACTACCCTTTTGCCCAAATCTAAATTAATTTTGCATACCTACATATTTTTGTTTTGTACTTGAATGATAAAAACATTTAAAACGGTACTTGGAAGTATTAGTAAGCGTCTAAAAATAAAACGAATAAATAAGATCCAAGTGAGTCCTTACATTTTTCTATAAATAACGAATAGGATTAATATTCGTATGTAAATTTACAGAATGACCTTTCTAAAGGAGAGTTTCTTTTAATTCTGCTATTTCGTGGCTCACTAGGTCGGTTTAGCCATTAGATTTAATTGAACTGAATGTAAACTCAGACATCGCGTTATTCTTTAGCATTCTCCTCACTTGAGTGAATTTGTTGTCCTTCATTTATGTATCAAGTTCATCGACCTTCGTACATCCATTTTATTACTGAACTGCTACGTAAATGTGTAGGCATTACAACGGATTCTAATAAGTATTAATGTTCTTATTTGAATTTGAACATTTGAAAGTATTTTTTAATAAATCATCCGTCATTCAGGATATCCTTGAGAATTGTAAAAGGGTGTGGCCAGAAGGAAATTCTAAAATGCAAGCAGGTATTCCTGTTCTTCCGTTATGTTGAAGAAAAGTATGCCTCTCGAAATAGGTTTATCAAATAAAACCATTAGTTAATCAGAGTATGCCGGTACATTTACTCCCAGTAAAACTAGAGTTTAGTTAATTCACAGCCTTTCTGTCCGATCGAACGGTAGTGAAATAAATGTCTCTCAATTCTACAGTGTGTTTATCATTTTTGTGTTCCCTATAACCCAACAACAGACTCTGCTAACATACAGACAGTGTAGAATACACTTTACAGTCGCCTAAATTAATTCGCCTTAACCGGGACTAAAAAGTACCAAGACCAAAAGAATGATTTTTTTATTACTTAGAAGGAATTAGGTACTTAATAATTGGTTTAATCTGATAAATCGACTGTTGCTACGTATACGCTTTTTCGATATGGCAGAAAAACAGGGGCTATTCACGGAAATGAATGTTTCGCGTAACTTGAGTCGTATGTATTAGTCATTCTATTTGTCAGTCTACCCTATTCGTGTAGGGTGTACCCGGTAGATGTCTGGGACCGCTTTATGTACTTTATCGATTTTCTAGCGGCCTCGCCCTCAGAGTGGACCCGACTATAACGGTCGATACGGAGTTGAACGGATTTTTTTGCCGTTTCTGTATTTTGCTAATTCTCTAACAGTACGGAATAATGTATTAAAAGTATTTAATAGTTATTGAAAGGTAGATTGTCCTTACCTATGTATATATGTTAAGTAAAGTCGCCTTTGATTTTTAGGCTGACAACTTTTTTGACAAGTATTTCATATTCAATTAACAAGATAAAGTCATGCTTACAGCTAATATAAAAATAACATATGAGCAATCATTAATTGTATTGTATCGTTAATCTATGACTGCATTTATATTTATTGTAACCTTGCTGTTGACGCTCTTTAAACTTTAAAACCTGATAGGAGATAAAAACTTCAAATTTATCGATGACAGTTCATGCATTTTTCTTACATGCGTATGTACCAGGTATGGTGTATGTACGTGCGGATTTTCTCATCTTTTTTTACCCACTTCACCTACTTATGTATTTTTAAAATATTACTTTAATTATTGTTATCTGATAGCTTCATTCTCATGATCTATTAGCTTTAACTGAAAAATTTGTTCCGTAACACCACATCTTGCAATTATTGGAGCTTATGAATCTAGATTATAGTCGTGTTTTGATAGTGGAACGTGATACTAAATAATTTTACATACCAAACTCGTAGAGAAAGCTCCATTAAAGAAATAAATGATGTTTTTTCGTTTTGTAACTTTTCGATGTTCAATTGTTTTTTGATAAGCTAAAAAGTAACACAAAATGTATTATTGGGAACTAAAATTACCACGGAGTATGTGGTGGCGCTGCGATCAGACGAGTAACAATCGGCTGTTTACCGATTTGTTACGTTTACGTACGGGCGATCGGGGCTATAGTTAATTTGTGGTGATTTTGTTTAGTTTTAGTATTTAAAGTACAATTTAAGTTAAATTAATATTAAATACTCAGGCAATTTCGAAAATAGGGGAAAATGAACTGTTCTGTCAACATTTTTTCTGCAATGATAATTGTACACACAGCAATTTGTGTTGTATAGTTTTTTTAGGCATAATATAGAATCCAAAAAAAAAAAACGTCATCAACTCTGGCTATGAACGAGAGAGATGGAAATAGCGGTCATGTCTACGCTTTTCGGTTATGTCAAACTTTTGACAAGTGACTGTCACAATTTGTAAAATAAACCATGGCTGTCATATGATGTGGCAGTCTTGACAAGTAAATAAGGTTATAAATTCTATTAAGTATAGAAATATGTCTTTTTTTTCTCGGCCAACTTTGATGACGTTTTATTTGGATGTCTATATTTTCGCTTTAAGTATAATACAAAAATTACACAATTTCAAAATATTAACGGCCGAATTTAAACCCCTTGTCAACTGACCAAAGTCACAGAAAACTTTTCCTTCATTACACTTTTTAACACAACAATTAAGACTAGACTAACTAGACACGCCGACGTACAAATGTAAACAAACTTACATACTCGTCTGCAACAAGTTCACCTTTTAGGCCGCGAGAGGGCGTCTAGTTAGCTGAATTCGCGAATAGCTTTTATGTTTTATACATGAGGTTTTTTTTAAACTGTAGGTAGATATCAAAACAAAAATGAAAACCCTGTACATAGTAAGTCGAGAAGACTTTACAATGTCAACGTGAAGTTTTGAACACATATATCATAAAGATTTGCAGTGGATTAGATTTTGAACGGAACTGGTTACATGGTTGGGGGAATGTAAGGGTAATACAATTTTCTTTGTCTAGGACATGCCAAAATATATTTCAGCATGTATAAAGTCACTTGTGTTTTCTGCCAAAGTTCCTATCATGAAATGATTAAAAAATGTTATAAAACCTTTAAACAGTAAAAAAAATCAGTGAAAAATAATCAGTCTGCAATTGTTCCTATTTAAAAAAAAAAATAATTTTTTTATGTCTATTCCAGTTCTGGGAAATTATCTCCGATGAGCATGGCATCGACCCCACCGGAGCCTACCACGGAGATTCCGACCTCCAACTCGAGAGGATAAACGTATACTACAATGAGGCTTCGGGAGGCAAATATGTCCCTCGCGCCATCCTTGTGGACCTGGAACCCGGCACCATGGACTCTGTGCGATCGGGTCCCTTCGGCCAAATCTTCAGACCGGACAACTTCGTGTTCGGACAGTCGGGTGCCGGTAACAACTGGGCCAAGGGACACTACACGGAAGGAGCCGAGCTGGTCGACTCCGTTCTGGACGTAGTGAGGAAAGAAGCCCGAATCCTGCGATTGCTTGCAAGGATTCCAACTGACACATTCCCTTGGAGGAGGCACCGGCTCCGGCATGGGCACCCTCCTCATCTCGAAGATCCGCGAGGAGTACCCCGACAGGATAATGAACACATATTCGGTCGTACCTTCCCCTAAAGTATCCGACACCGTTGTGGAGCCCTACAACGCCACGTTGTCCGTACACCAGCTGGTAGAAAACACAGACGAAACCTACTGCATAGACAACGAAGCTCTCTACGACATCTGCTTCAGAACGCTGAAACTCACCACCCCCACATACGGAGACTTGAACCACCTGGTCTCGTTGACGATGTCCGGAGTCACGACGTGCCTGCGATTCCCTGGCCAGCTGAACGCCGACCTCCGCAAACTGGCGGTGAACATGGTGCCCTTCCCTCGTCTCCACTTCTTCATGCCCGGCTTCGCGCCGCTCACGTCTCGCGGCAGCCAGCAATACAGAGCGCTCACCGTGCCCGAGCTCACCCAGCAGATGTTCGACGCTAAGAACATGATGGCCGCCTGCGACCCCAGACACGGCCGCTACCTCACCGTCGCCGCCGTCTTCAGGGGCAGGATGTCCATGAAGGAGGTCGACGAGCAGATGCTCAACATCCAGAATAAGA
Source organism: Aromia moschata (assembly GCA_029963805.1). Classification (NCBI taxonomy): domain Eukaryota; kingdom Metazoa; phylum Arthropoda; class Insecta; order Coleoptera; family Cerambycidae; genus Aromia; species Aromia moschata. The sequence continues at coordinate 474,976 of JAPWTK010000150.1, read as the reverse complement.
ACAGCAGCTACTTCGTGTGAGTGGATCCCCAACAATGTGAAGACGGCCGTGTGCGACATCCCGCCCAGAGGTCTCAAAATGTCTGCCACCTTCATCGGCAATTCCACCGCTATCCAGGAATTATTCAAGCGCATATCCGAACAGTTCACCGCCATGTTCAGGCGTAAGGCTTTCTTGCATTGGTACACGGGCGAGGGCATGGACGAGATGGAGTTCACCGAGGCCGAGAGCAACATGAACGACTTGGTTTCCGAATACCAGCAGTACCAGGAGGCCACCGCCGACGAAGACGCCGAATTCGACGAGGACCAGGAAGGCGAGGTCGACGAGAACTAAACGACACACCGCATGATCTGAAATCGCTTTAAATATTTTGTATTTTCGCATGTATTTTGTACAGTCTTTACATTCCCGTTTGTAAATTCGAATACATTGTTTAACATATTCAAGACTGACTTTGTCTCTTTTCCAGTATTTGTTTAAAAAAAATAATACTACGTTTTTGCATATTTTGTTTATGAAATAGGCAATAAAACTGCTGCCATCACTCAACTTTACACGTTATTTTATTGAAGTGTTCCTCCTACGATTCCTCAGTCGTGCGAATTCACGAAGAATTAAAAAAAAGTGTAGCCCAACAGAAAGTTTCAGAAACTGTTGGCGAAACCTTTTTTACACAATCGCTCACCATGTATGTATACAATGTCTCTTTATACTTGTGGTTTTCTAAAAATTTAGATATTTGCAAAAGTTACAATTTGATTTTTTTTATGCCACTATATCATTTTCCAGATCTTGCATACTTTTTAAGCAAAATGAAATTTTATAAAGAGCTAAGATTAACAAGTTTTTATGTTCACTCAGTGATTGTAAAAAAAATATTGTGGAAGCCCTTTCTAAAATTTCAGGTCAAAATTTTTTACAAGTTTCATTTGAAGTCTTCTATTATGGTCTAGTAATCACGCCCTAAAATATGAAGATGAGACCCACATATTTTTTAGCCTCACAAAAATATGAATTTCAAATTCCACCAGCCGTCACTGTACGATACGCACCCAACTTCATTGCGCTCTGCAGTAGAGTTCTGGATCGGTGCAACTGTGAAATGAGTTTGGTAACAGTTACGATGCATAGTGTTCGCATTTTTTTTGCCGTATATAGGTCATAAGCCTGTGATGATTACGTAACAGGAAGACCGTGACATCCTCCCAATAGGGAATTGTCAAAAGAGGATTTCCTAGTCAAGTTGCTAAGTTGTACAAAGCAACTTCTGAGCTTTGACTAGGAATTCTATTCTGACATTATTCACATACACATACTGAGTGTCCCACTAATAATGATGGGACACGGCAAACCTGCAGATATTACTTAAATATCCTTCCGACTAACCGTTTTTGAGATATTTGCGTTTAAAAAAATCACAAACACTACAAATATCTGCAGTTTTGCTGTCCCGCTGTTAATAGGACACCCTGTATTTTTCACCATCACTGAAGCTAAATGAATGGTAAATTGAAACCAGAGTAAGCAATCAAATAGGCTTTTTATTTGCATGCCGCAACATCTACAACATAAATTGTACTTGGGTACGAATACCATCTCTTTGCAAGTTATAATAAAAAAAAAAAAATTAAGTAAACCTCTCTACAATAATAATTAAAAATATGGAAATGGATGTAATAAAATAATAACCGATTCACTGCTATGATAAATTAAAACTCGACATGAATGATTATTAAATGCACTATGTAGTCGCGGTTCATTCTATTTCGAGGAGTTCTACGTCGAAAATGAGGGTTGCATTCGGTGGAATAATCCCGGGATGGCCTCTTGATCCATAAGCGTAATCAGGAGAACATGTAAGTCTAGCTCTTTGTCCAACGCTAAGCTGAAAAAAAAAAAGATAAAATCATGGAATGAATTGAATTATATAGGCACATATGCCAGATATACATTTTCAGATGTATACATTATCATCTCCGTTTCAATAAAAGGAAAACCATCAGAGCGCAAGGATAATAAACTTCATCATACTTTATTTATCCAATTCCTTCCCTGTTAACATTATTACGAGACAAAATTAAAAGAAACAAGTTATTTGATATTTTTTTAAATGATACTCTGTTGAAAACTTATTTCAAAAGTCTTATCGTTTTTCTGATATTAAAAAAATTAATTTGTTAGGATATACTTCCGTTCACTGACTTATCTCTAAATCGCTTAAAACTTGGTATATGGGGGTTTTTCTGTGTGCTGTGCACGAATCTGCATATGAGAATACCCGCAAGTGCCCAAAAGTGTCCGTAAGTGCCTCGAAGTGCCTACAAGTAAGGTTGAAATGTGCACAATTACGATTTCTGTGCCGCAAAATAAAAGTATATTTGTGCAGAACAGGCCAAACAAACGCTAAAATAAACACTTTTTTGAGTCTTGTAAAAAAGTCGATATCTTGCTTGGTTTTCGAGATATCGAGGGTGGAAGTTTTAAATTGTAATATTGTATACTAATTATGTGGCATTTGAAAACTAATTTTTGTCAACGAATTAAGTTCTTTTGTGAAATTGAACTTAAATTTTATTAAGTCCTTTTTGTTGTTATGGGGAAAGGCGTAAACGAATGTAATAATTGTTGTTTTGAATTTACTTTGAGATTCGATATCTCAAAAACTAAGCGAGATATCGGAACACTTTCATTTAGCGATTTTGACGCATTTTAACCTTACTTGGGGCACCTACGGACACTTGCGGATATTTTTATACCTAGATTTGTACTCAGCACACCAAAAAACCCCCTATTTCAAATTTCAAGCGATTTGGATTTAGTCCGTATACGGAAGTACGGAAATACTTATGGCGACGCCGTTGCAACAAAATGAATGTTGATCCCTTTAATCAATTTATTCAAGACATAGAACAATCTGCCCAGGAAAAAAGGGATTAGAATAAAAAGTTTATACGCTTTATCATCATTGTAAATACATAAATTAAGAAATTATTTTGTAAATAAATTAAAATTACTTAAAAATAAACTAGATTATTTATTACAAATCAAAATTGTTGATTATTTTCAATTTAAAACAAAACAAAAAAATTGAAATAACTAAGTTACTCATTGTCACTTAGAAGTAGTGTTGTAAGAATACGTATTAAAAAATTCCATTCAATCCGAATATCAAACTATTACGTATTAATCCGAATAGTTGCCAACCGCAATACGGAATCGAAATTATTACTTTAACGCTGTCAAATGCCGGAAGATAGCGTGGATATCGTATCCGATGAAGTAAACATAATACGTAATAGTACAATGATACGAATACGAACGAGGTCCGAGGGAATACGGAATTATTACGGATTATGATGCGATGCCGTGCCGTGTGCCGTGACATTGAGTATAGAATGTCCTATCCGTATTCCGTAAGCCAAGAAAACCAAAGCACGTATAAAAATTATTATGTATTAGTGAATTCATCCGAATACTCTTTTAGTACTATTACGTATTATACGAATATTAAAATCATCCGAATATTTACAACACTACTTAGAAGCATGTGCGGTCGTTTTAATACACAGATTCGTGCTTATCACACCCGAAAAAACCCTATATACCGAGTTCCAAGCGATTTGGAGATGTAAAAGTTCAGCCATTTGTTATTAGCAGTTATTGACTTTCTATACAAAAGAGAGTTGATATTAAAGTTGACGTCCAACGAGTTTTACTCACTTGAGCCACTCCTTCGTCCCAGCCCTTGATGACTTCGCCCCTGCCTATATGAAATTTAAATGGAGTTCCCCTATCTCGAGACGAGATCAAACTTCTGTCCATTTTGTAAAGTACCCGTATAATGCACCACTACTAGTTTGACCCGTTTTTGGGAAAGTTTGACCTACAAAATTATTATACTAAAATATATCGCACATTGTCGCATAAGTGACAAAGTGGTGAAGCTTAGAGTTACACAAATTCATTACATCATGTATAACATTTTGGGGAGTAATTGTGTTACAATAATTGCTACGCACGCTTGCTGGTTACAGTACCATACATTAATTGAATGTAATTATTTATTAGCTAAACTGTGTTTCTACTCTGCAGTATTTAAATTAACCTGAAAATCAGACACAGAAAAATCTAGTGGTCGTAAAAAATTACATTTACGTAAATACTCGTTTAAAGATAATAAATTGTTTGGCAAATGGCCTAGTGCGTGCCTGGCAATGTAGCAAGAGCCCTTTATAACAGACTACCAATCTATGAAAATCAAATTCCCGACTATTCCAGATTTCAGATTTTCCAGGAGAGAAAATTAACTTTCCTAACTTAATGCTAAAAATGATATTTATTTATAATAATTTTGCAAAATATATCAGGCTTATTAAAATGGCATTTATTCGTAATATACATTGACTTAATTGAAGGTTACTCGACAACTGTCCATAAATGGAAATTACCCATACAGCTTTATGAGAAAAAGTATTTCAGTCAATCCAAAGTTTATCAATACCTACTTAAAGAATGGTGTTTCTCAAAATCCCAAACACTAAACTATTAAATGCTACTTAATTCTAAATTAATATTAAAGTGCATGAAGATATAAATTATTATTGAATCTTACCGTCACCGGGAGATATAGTTTCTACTTGTACGCCCATTATTTGGGTAGGAAAATACCTGGATTAATTTCTCTTCAATTGAAATCCAAAATGTGTCACAAATGTGACAAAAGTAATAACCGTTACCTTGAAATACGGAAATTACAGAATGAATAATTTAGTCCTTTTGAACTCCTAAATTCATGAGAACACAAGACCTAAAAATATTTTTCAATCATCAACAAAAAAATGGCGGATCATCCGACCAATCCGACTTATCACAGGAGTTGATTTCGTTTAACACAACTAGTGTTGCGAAAATTCAAATTAAATAATTGACTATTCGATAGTTAATTAAAACTAACTAATTCGATTATCTAATTCGATATATCGAGATAAAAATTAGTAGTATTTATTATTTAGTAGTAGTACTCCGACGGGAAACGGAATTACGAATTATTCAACTGGTATACGCCTATACTTATCGAATATGTACGATGGATGTGGTGACCTTTTTTTTTTAGCTTTTTTGTTTAATCTGCAGCCGATCGGCTCCCCCCTCAAAGGGTCAAGTAAAAACGGAAATACTCGGGGGACTGCGGTTGCGGTTGCCTGTGGTGACCTTTTTTTTTTTTAGCTCTTTTCTTTTATCTGCAGCCATCGCCCCTCGCTATAATTTAAATTTATAATTCTACTAATAATTCGAATTATTAATTCGATTTTTAAATATGAATTATTACTACTAATTCGATAGTGAAAATAATTCGATTATTCCCAACACTAAACACAACCATAGAAAACCATGCTACGTTTTCTATGAACACAACCAAAGATTATGTGACCAAAGTAAAGTCACAGAGTAGGCGATAGTACCGGAAACGAATTGTAATGGTAAGAATATTATTCTGTGACTTAATAAACGCCTCTGGCAAAATGAGGACCAAAATCATTTCACAGTTGCACAAATTCGCTGTCGGTTACTATACAATTTCAAACAGAATAAACGAATATTAAACTGATGTGAGTGAACTAGCATAACAGAGTGAACTAAATCGAAAGCAGCCATTATTATTAATACCGGGTCATACTAAAATACATGTCATAAATTTAACATATTTCTGGATCAAAGTCATATAGATTTAACACACTTACAGGCCTTCGAGGTTTCCATTTTTAATTTATTTTTATAATATATTTCCGTCACAGAGGATGTAGAGATAAACGTTTTAAATTTGACATGAGCACTCATTCTTGGATGCAAATTAGCAGCTAGATTCTTCTCTACCTAGGTATCTCACTTCAAAACTCAACCCGAAACTTAATTCGTTTTTAGGTCATTGTTTCTTTCGTCCAGGCGAGGTAGCAAAAAAACAAGAGATATTTTAAAATAATATGACACTTCTAATATTGGAAGAAAAGTTATAATCGAATGAAAATGTTTTGGACAAAATCCGATTGTAGGATCATTGCGAAAAAATTTCAAAAAGGTGCGAAAAAAGTTTTTTCGACTTTTAGGCACAAAAAAAAATGCTGAGTAAAAAAACAGAACATATCACGTTATAGCGCTTGAAAAGACGAATAAAATAGTTTTTGGATCATTAAAATCGGTTGATAACTTTTTGCATAAAAAAATAAAAACCGCGAAAATTAGCGATTTTTCGATGTTCAATTCAACTCGGTCTTTAAATATCCTAGAAATGTCTACCGGGGCTCAAATTGTAGGGTTTTCCAACACCTATCTACAGTTAAATTTTTGTCAAAAAATATTCATAAGTTCTCGCGCAAATTAAAAAGTAAAAACAGGTACATTCGTAAAACTGCCCTTATTTCCATTATAATTGAGGAGCTTGCTGCAAGAACAAGGCAGCTCCATTTTCAACGTGTGACGAGGTTAGCTGCTTATAATTTCGATAAAAGTATTAGACGTTATGTAACGCAAATTCGACGCAGCTCAGCATATGCCAGGATGTATACTCCATGCACAGAGATGTGTGGAATTTGCGTTAAATAACGCCTAAAATTTTTATCGAAATTATAAGCAGCTAACCTCGTCACGCGTTGAAAATGGAGCTGCCTTGTTCTTGCAGCAAGCTCCTCAATTGTCGTAGAGCAATTTTGCAAAAAAGATACGTGTTCTTGAAGACTTCCTCTACAACCGTATCAAATTTGGAAGTCGATCCGATAATAATAAGTACCTCAAAGCGCGTCTGAAAAACGTGCAATTTTAGAAAGCGGCCGCGTGGACGCACGAGCGAAGGGGAAGTGGCGCGGTGGTGGGCGAACTCTCTCCCCCGCGGGCGGAGCGGTTTTCGTTCAGTAGTTCCCGAGAAATCTCAATTATTTCCGGCTTGTGCGAATTTGAACGCGCGGGATCGCTTTCCGGCCGCCCGCACCGCCCGCGGGAGAGAGTTCCCCCACCACCGCGCCACTTCCCCTTTGCTCGTGCGTCCATGGGCCCGCTCTCTAAAATTGTACGTTTTTTCAGACGCGCTTTGAGGTACTTATTATTATCGGATCGATTTATTATCATAACATGGTATAAAACAAAGTCGCTTCCCGCTGTCTGTCCCTATCTTCATTCTACTACCTATGTATTCTTAGATCTTTAAAACTACGCAACGGATTTTGATGCGGTTTTTTTAATAGATAGAGTGATTCAAGAGGAAGGTTTATATGGTATAATACATGCTTAATATAGTAGAGAAACACTGATAATTTTAGAGGTTTCTAATGTGATGTCGTAAATAAACACATTTTTTTGCGCTTACATTGCAAACGCTGGCTGAACCCGACGAGATAGATCAAAATAATGTACTACAGTATTGTACACCTTAAAAAGGTCTACAAAAAAGTCCGCGATGGTATATGTCTATCTCTTGGGGATAACCCACAATAATCATTTTTTATCCTTTACTTTTTACGAGAAATATTGGCTTATTTACGAAGCGATTTTAAGCAATACAGCATTAATCCTTATCCAATTAGGTACCTTAAATACATTGTGCATTTAATATAGAACAATATGGCCCTTTACAGCATGTAATTTAAATTAATATTTTCGAAGATATTACAGATTTAAAATACAGGGACATAGCGGTTCCGGCTGTACCGGCCGGCGGCGCGTGCCTATAAATAGCGCATCGAAGGCCTGCGTTTTTTTTAATAGATAGAGTGATTCAAGAGGAAGGTTTATATGTATAATACATGCATAATATAGTAGAGAAACAATGATAATTTTAGAGGTTTCTAATGTGATGTCGTAAACCGTGCGAAGCCGGGGCGGGTCGCTAGTAATTATATAAATTGATACATTTGATACGGTTGTAGAGGAAGTCTTCAAGAACACGTAGCTTTTTGCAAAATTGCTCTACGACAATTATTGTGGAAATAGGGGCCGTTTTACTAAAGTACCTGTTTTTTCTTTTTCGCAATTTGCGCGATATTTCTAGGATAATTACAGATCGAGTAATTGAATATCGAAAAATCGCGAATTTTCGCGGTTTTTTTTTTTTTGTGCAAAAAGTTATCAACCGATTTTAGTGATCCAAAAACCATTTTATTCGTCTTTTTTAAGCGCTATAACGTGATATTTTCTATTCTCTATATTTTCACATAAAACGAATAACTAGAGAATTATTCTTCTGATATTTTCTTCTGATAAAATCGTACATGAGACAGCAAACACTGAAAGTAGATATCCATTGTGGAGCCCAAATTATACTGCTATGGACTCTCAGATATTTGGAAAACCTCGTTTTGATTAACTTTTTGTAGAAACCGAACAACTGTAACCTCACTTTTATCACAGTCTTAAGTGAAATGAGAAACTAATCATGGTATTTTTAATTTCAGTAAGAACTGATATCCTCAAAATGAGATGGCATAATAAAACACCCATTTTTAAACTGAAATGAAATAAACTTATATTTCAGGTAAAAGAAACACAGGTAAATTCACACATATGATGAAATTCAGTGACGTCACTTAATTATAAGTAACACTCATGTGCCTGTTTCGACCAATATAGAGATCCCCAATATTATTTCCCAAATTATTCCCCTCCTGATTTTTTTTTTTTATTTTTAAGTGCTGACTATGAATTCGGCTCCTTGGTAACTATGTGCTAAAAACTAATTACGTCACATACAGCAACAAGTAAATATATTTTCATTTAAGCAAACAACATCACAAATTCGTCCCATAGGCTAAAAAGTTCGTATTACGTCACAATCGAATTTACCACCACATTCTCCCAATCACAGACGACTATTTTAAGAGAGACTTTTATTATTTTAGATTAACTGTGAACGGAATCACTCTGGATGCAAGAAGTTTGACATAGATCCGAAAAAATTTGTCCATGACACACAAGCTATTTCTTCAGATCTCTTACACAAGATTCACATATATACGTTGATGACAAGAGGTTTTTGAAGAGTGTCCATATTTTTATTTAAAACCAGTGAAACGAACTTCTCATGAATATCGTGAGAATTTGTTGTATACAAATTTGATATATACCTCACACTGAAGGAACCGTCGTCACGCAAGTCTGTCCTATGTATAGCCACATTTGACAGTCTATTTTGAATTTTTAAGATTTTCTTTTTAGAAGTGATCGGTCTACTTTACAAGAAAGTGTCTTGATTTAGACCTCAGCCGACCATCGCGTTTCGTTACAAAGTGTCTAAAGAATTTTCACAAGAAGCGTCAAGCTATATTGTACTAAGCGACACCTAGTTTTCATACAGAAGAATTGATATTTATCCAGATTTGTAAACATCTTTGAAAGGGTTTAATGACCATTCTAATTGACTTAATTTACTATCTGCTGTCTACTATAGCTACTATCTACCATATTAAAGTTACTGTCTGTATCTTAGTAACTCGTAATAGTTACTGTAATCTACATACCATATTTAGAAGACACTTATATATATCATTTTAGTTTATCATATTTGTTCACTACCAAGAGCTCAACCCTCTCCAGCAAAAAAAAAAAGCCATATGTCGACATATAGTGAACTGCTTAACTGGAAGCCCTAAGAGAAGACGTCTCTAAGTTTCATTGAACATTTGACAATTATGCGCTAAGCATTTTGTGACTAATATGTCATAAGTATAATAATAGTTTTTAATACTTAATAGTATTTAGTTTAGGCAAATTAGAGTCTGTGTTAATCATATCGAGTACTTTCTACAACAATGTACTATATTGAAATGTATTGTTTTAGGCGCAAGAAAACTGACCAAACGAGTAAGATCTTAGGGAAGAAAACAAAAATTAAAACAAGAATCAAGTCTCAAAGGTCGATCAAAACGGCTATCTGATAAATTGGACCATCTAAAGATGTAATTAAGGAGCTAGTAGACACAAATCTAATTAGTGAAGATGCTTTAAGTGATTTGGATAAAATCTATTGTACCATTCCATATGAGTTGATTTTATTATTATTTTAGTGAGTTCGGAGAACTCATAGAAAAACTTATTCCAAGTTAATATAATTTAACACTCCGTAGCTTTATCAGGTTTGTTTTAATTTGAATATTCTATTATTCAATTTTGATATTGTGGTATGGCATAGAAAAATACTCATGAACTTGCCACCGGAGTTGCCACCTCAGAGATACCGCTGACCCGGAGATTGTGTCCGCGGCGGTTAATTTAATGATAAAGGTTAATTTAACTTTACATTAACATCTGTAGTTCACTATGTACCGATACTTTCCTCTCTAGAACGCGCCAGAATTCAAACAAATAATTATATTTTAAACGACTACATGGAACTATTATATATGATTACAATTATATAAATTTATAAATACAAATTTCAATTATCAAAGCTGACCTAGAGTATAACGTAAGACCGGGAGCTCGGAGATACTTGTGAAACCCGAGTCTCCGGTATTCTCCGAGGTGCAACTTCATAAAACTACATTTTTCAAAATTTAGTGACAGTGCTATGTGTTCGATTCATTTATTTACTTAGTTACGCTGATTAGAATTCTTGTTGTGGGTACTATTTAAATTATTTCGTGCAATATTTCTCAAAATGGAATAATAAACAATGGGCTCATTTTTTCGATTGCGCTTACAACTATTATAAATGTCTGTTAGATCTTTGAAAAATGAACAATACGTAAGTAAAGTTAAGCGTAAGACTGGGAAGTATGGACTTTGAGTGGAGAAACAATGTTGCATTACTTATAATTACATACATTTGAATATTGGAATTAAAAATAGAGCTTAATTGTATTAAAATCATGAATTTGAAATAGATTGTTATTTTATGCTTATAAATTTAATCGTTTTAGTACAGTATACATGCAACTTTGTGTTATTACTGTTATTAAATGTGGGTTATGGGCTTACCTTAATATTTACAGAATTGTAATGCAAGACAACTTTAATTTGTTCCTATTTCATGAATATACTACAATATTAAAGTTAACAATGTCGATATTGCCTATATTTCTTATAATTCTATGTATAATTTTTCACCATGTCAAGAATCTTTAATATGTACCTCAATATTTCTAAACATGGTTAGAAAATTCCTTTATCCGGGAAGTTTTAATTTAAATATCGCGCAACTACAAGGATGCAGTGCGCACATTTGTAATCCGTGCGCAGAACCAACTTATCAGGCAGTGGAATATTGTACTGATCCTCTTATTTTTATGGTCTCGTGATTCAGGGCGATTAGTCGCGACCGGACTATAGGTAGTTAGCCTTTTCTGACAGTCAGCGGCTTAACACTCCCTGAATCGTGTGTACGAGTTTCGCAAAGATCTAGAAAACGTAATATGTTCTATGGCATAGATAACTTTCATGAATCATGGATTCATAATTCCCTGCCGTGTTCTGTGCTTAAAGACATTTAAAGAACAAAGGTTCGTTTTCTTTTCCATAACTTTTTGTTTAAAAACAAGCAATATTTTCTTTTCTATAACTTTTTGTTTAAAAGTAGGTTAAAATTCAGTTGCTTACAGCGCAGATAAAACGACAGAGAGAATCATGATAGAATTATTGTCAAGTCAGCATCTCAGCTATAATATTTTAGGCTTAGTAAATTGGCCAGTCGCTGAGATCAAAAAAGTGTCAGCCACGTCCATTCAGGGAAGTAGCTAAGTTAGCTACTCAGCCGCTGACCGTCCCTGAATGCGCCCATTCTCTTGAAAGGAATGGCGTGGATCCAAGCAGCAACTACCGGATCCTCCCTTGCCTTACCAAAATTTTTATTATATACCCTACTTCTTAACTATTTCCTTTTAAACATAATCATTAAATTAACTGAGAGCGCATGACAGTAATAACTGGCAATTGACAATAAACCGTGATTTCCCGACCGACCGTATCCATGTCGTATCGAAATTCGAATATAGAATGTGAAAAGATTTATACTACACATAAGATGTCGGTAAAGAGATAAACGTCGGTAGCCGGCATTTTTGTCATTTATGGATAGAAAGGACGAACCGACGAACAAGTGGAAAGCAAAATCTATCGGTATCCGCCGCATTTCGGAATGTTCGGTAACACTCGGAACCTTCTGATTATTTTGAGAATCGGAAACTTTTCGATTTTACTTTCTGAATAGGCCCAATACTAGTGCAAAGGCATGCGCCTGACTACCTTATCTCTGATGCGTCTCTCCCACGGTATACAAATACACTCGAACCCCTCTTAAGTCGCCAAATCTGTGCATCATTACCTCGCTTAAGTCGCGAAATTTATCCTCTCTTAAGTCGCGATCATTACCTCAACTTTTTCGTGTTTTAGCTGCAAAAAGAAATATTTAGAGATATACCACAGCACTTGTTATAACGAAAAATGAGCCAACTGAACGAAAAATCAATGTACGTATACCCAGTCGTGCGTGATAAAGTTCAATTTTCCACTTGAATGAATATTTTAAAGATTAAATATTTTTAAAAGACACCTAACCTATTTTAAATCAATAAATGTATTACACAATCATTTTTTTCAATAAAAATTGTACATACTCATGCGAGTATCCAATTTCCAAACGTAGTTCTAAAATTTTTACAGGCGGCGACTTAACCGGGACGGTTTCGTGACCTAATAGGGGGAAACGTAGTGAAATAACAGAGGATGTGAATTAAGCGAAGGTGAAATAAGAGGGGTTCGAGTGTATACAGTGCGTCTCTCCTGTCAATCAATCTCTCCAATTTCCCGCGTCTTTGTAAGGATCGATGTAAGGCTGATGATCAGGGCATCAACTTTACCTCGAACTATGAATACAGGAGAATTAGAATTTTCAGCGTAGAAACAAATGCACACTTGAACACTTCTAACCACCTAACACCGAAACACTTTTTTGCACTCATCACGCGTTTCGCCAATCATATTGGCACCTCCTCATGATGACTATTTGGTTAGCGAAACGCGCGTTGAGTGCAAATAAGTGTTTTAATTTAATAAAAACACCAATTTAACAGCAATTTAAAAATTTTATTTCCATAACAGTCTTGACGTATACTCATTTATAAAAAATTGTTCGACATTCTCTGCTGTCAGTATTAGCATAGAAAACTTATGATAATACAGCATTTGACAAAGTCTTGTATTATGTTTTTTTTTTTGAGGTTTTAATTGACATTATAACTACAAGAAAGTTATTGGATATTATTGGAAACGGGAAAGGTTATTATTTATGTATATCAATCCCTATAAATTAATATTAATATTCATCATGATTATATATTATAAAAATTGACATGATATACCGTTTGAAGTAAATACATATATGTTTATATTATAATATTATCAACTAAAAGAGATGTTGATCTTATAAATAAAATTCAAAAATCTAAAATGAAAAACTGCTTACACTGCACACATTTTTTGAGGTCAAGTAAAACTGACGCTATAAGGTAAAATTTCATTTCTCATACCTCTTCAAACACTATACCATTTACACATTGTTTAACGTTATTATAATTCTTTGTTTTAGAAAAAAATTATACATATTGATTATTATAAGTCTTGTGTAAAGAAATACAAAATATAATACACTGGATTTTGAGTGTCATATACATATATGATATTCTAGATCTTCTAAATATTAATTTGTGCCCTATTTATGACAGGCCCAAAAGCACAATTCTATACATACATCACGATTTTAATGATAAAATGCGAGATTGTATTGGAGGTATATTTTTCTTTTATATTTTTTATATTTACATAAAACCAGCAAGCTATGAAAATTAAATCAGAAAAAAATTATACGAGAATATTTTTTAGTGCCCCATCTGTCAAAAACAAATATAAAATCCAGTTGTATTTTAAAATGTGATTTTATGCATGAGTTCTCTTTTCTTTTCCCTTAAAATCAAAATGCATTATTTTTCTGAAGAGGCCAGGTCCATTCCAATATCCATTTAACAATAAATGCCAATAAAGCGGAGGCATCACATTTTTCTTCATCAGATACATTGAGTACATTTCCTTGTCTTGACTGAAAGGAAACGTTTCTAATGGATTTAAGTCATAATCGAATTCCGCCAGAATACACTTGCCATAACCAGTTACCAGTGGACAAGATGCGTATCCATCATAACTTCTTCTTGCTGGCTTTCCCATCATCACGTTTGCCATATTCTCATAAACTATGTCGCACTGAGCAGCTGTAAATATATAAATCCATATACCGGGTGATACATGATAATGGGATACCCCCTTTTTTCTTTATTTATTGATTCAAGTTTTCAAACTTTACTCATAATTAGGGTACGGAAATGTGTGTGGCAACGCAGGGCTCGGAACTATAAAACTATGATAATGGAAGTATAAACTATACTTTTTAAGCGCCTTGTACATTATATACGCATGTATTTCTTTCCCGTGCTAACTTTCGAAATTTTTTTCTCAAAAATGGCTGCCTCAGGATAGATCTTCGAAACGGCTTGCAAAATATTTGCGAAATATTTATTTTTCATAATCACCTAGTAAATACAATTTTTTTAGACAAAGCAAAATTCTTATTTTGTGTAAAGACAACTATTGTAAAGTCTCACAGACGAAATGTTGAGATGAAATAAAAATTCAAATTACCATAACTTTTACAGTATAAAAAGACTGTATTTACTCGGTTATTATGAAAAAAATATTTCGCAAATATTTTGCAATCCGCTTTCAAGATTGGCCCGGAGGCAGCCATTTTTGGAAAAAAAAAATCACAGGTTTTCCCTGAAGATTTTTTGCCACTATAGCCTTCTACCTAGGTCTAGTGACCACACCCTAAAATATGGTGTGGGTCCCATGCCTCCTTACTAAAATACAATCATGTCAAATTCCACCGGCCGCCACTGCCGATATCTGATGTATGCAAACGCTATACATTTGTATAATAAGTTGATACAAGAATTTTCTAGGATTATTACTGTGGATTTATAAACTCGTCGTCCGCGCTGGCGCTGGATTCGCGTCCAAAGTTAGAGTGGAATTAAATGTTCATGATAGGCTCATTTCAAAATTCAAAGATGATTAAAAAAATATTTAAGTGTATAAAAAACTCACTTGTGTAGAATTTAGGATTTTAAATATGTAATATACAAGGGAGGTAAAAATAAAATTAATTCATAGTACAATTTTTTCTCGTATGATACCCTCCTATCAGGCCCCAAAGAGGTTCCTTGAACTTTACTTTTCTTGCAAAAACTTTTATACCTCTCTGTAAAGTATAGGTATTTTTTATGAATCACAAAAAATCACGAAAGTGATATTAAATCATCAGGGATGCCACAAGTGGACTGAGTCAAACACAAAAAAGTTTAAATTTTTGACACACATCAAAACAATAAACTCAAAAAAAAGAACTTTTCATCAGTTTCGAAAGAATGCATGGTTTTTGATATAAACTGATCGTCAAAATTAGCGTAACACTTTTTAGATGAGCGCCATTTTCGTTCTGTTTGAGCTAGAGACTTGCGTTTTGAAAATTCCGGTAGCCTATAGAGTTGCTTTTAATGCCCCTAAATAGTCGCTACACTGTTACTTAAAAGGTTCGCCGTCCACACCCCAAAAACCAACCCCATGTCAAAATTTGAATTCGCAAGATTTTGACGGCAACTTCAAAGTCCTACAAGATGGACTAAGAGGGACGCTGTCGGGTAAAAACCCTATTCTGGCACACATTACGACCTCCCCAACAAGTCCTGTACATTTGGTCGCTGCCCCACCCTTTCAACCCATTTTCAGCCCCCGTGATTCATCCCTCTGCAGTTATGATGGGTTTAACATGCTCTGACCACTGGTTGGCGGTTTCATTGATCCAAATGCTGCTAATATCAATTGGTCTGGGGTGTCACAACCAATTTTCACCCGCAGACCATTCAAACATCCCTCCAGGCCATCGCAACACCTAACCTCCCATCCACCCCCCTCTGGTTCCACCACTATTGGAGACTATATCGGCAGCCGTTTGGTCTCTAATTCATGTCCTAGCATCGCATGAAGTATCTCGAAGTTGATTGGATTTACTGAGGACCGTCTATTGAGCGCAAAAGGTAAAATTCCACACCCCAAGCTACCCCTTGCAAATTTGCTATGTTGAAGGGATGTAAGCAGGTCTCTACACGTGGGATGACCTAGAAAGAGTTCCGGAGTAAGCCTGAACCCATTCCGGCCCACTCCGAGTACTTCGTCTCTTTCAAATCCTTCTTTGTCCCAGCACCCTCTTTTTTAACACCCTGCAAAAAAATTGTGAGTGGACGAGAATTTTTAAATGAGAGGTCGTTGGGTAGGTGTAACCTTCCTTTACACTTGTGCGAATCGATAATCGTGAAATCCGTGAGAGAGACGCTCGGTGAGCGCGACAAGTGTTCCTTGCAGCTTGGGCAAGTGAACGCTCGACTTTCCCAACGCCTGGAAGGTAGGCCACCCCTAACAACACCTGGCCAGTGTTACAGCCACGATACACATACAACGGTATGCTGATTTCTCGACTCATTTTGGACCCGCTCGCGCATCTACGTCATCTTGGAGGCCAAATCCGCCATTATCTCACTTAACGCCGTGTATTTTAAATGTTCGCTTGTATTGTTTGCTGTCTACAGTTAATATATCGGTTTGTTTTGTGTGTTGTCTGTTTGTTTTGTGTATGTTGTGAGTGTTAGAATTAGTAACTATTAATATTAAGATTATTAAAATATATTGTGTATCGTTATTCGTAATATATATTATCGTATATATCTTATAATCGTAATATATATTATATTCGTAACTAGCGACCCGCCCCGGCTTCGCACGGTGTTTACTACATCACATTAGAAACCTCTAAAATTATCATTGTTTCTCTACTATATTATGCATGTATTATACATATACAACCTTCCTCTTGAATCACTTCTATCTATTAAAAAAACCGCATTCAAAATCCGTTGCGTAGTTTTAAAGATCTAAGCATACATAGGGTCCGACAGCGGAAGCGACTTTATACTATGTTATGATTAGTAATATACTTACGGCAATAAAGTGCTTTAGTAATTAGTATACGAAATAGTCTAAATGAATTTAATTTGAAAGAAACAATAAAGGCCTGTTTGTTCTGAGCGAGACACGTAACATTTCATAGGTATTACGTATTAACCAAAATTTCTTTAAAATTCCCCAAAAACTGCGAATATTCGTATTTCAAAACGTTCTCCCTCGTACGCGACGACATCTGCCAAGGTGACGTCATACGCTGCGGGGAGAGGGATTCGACCTGCGCAAGAACATACCGTTATAAGTTGCTCTGATACGGCCAAGGTTCTAGAACTAGCGAGTGGTACTGACGGCTTTTCGCTGTATGACGTGACGGGCTCATAAGTCCGCCTCCAGAGGTCGGTACACAGTTGATGGTAGTCTCTGGTTGCTACGGCGTGTAAACAGATATCTAATATATCTGTGGTTCTGTACCAATCGTGTGCATTAGAGGTTAGAGTCCGTGGGCTACCTTTTGACAGACGTTCAACATTTTCCCTTAATTTGTTGTTGTTGAATATTATATTGGTAATCTACACATGAATGTCTTTCCAACAAACTTTGGTAGTTATCATATCCAAATGTACTCAAATATTTCCATGTTACGTACTTAACTCGGGGTTACATACAACAAAGGCAAATATTTCGCTTCCATACATACAAACATCAGTAATTTGAAATAATGTCCGGTTATTCGGACCGCTTCTTAAATCACACAATGCAACACAGCACTTTTTAATCGATATTTATTTTTGATATTTTTGTTAAAGCTAAACGGTAAGTAACCTCTTTGACAGCTTAATGATAAACGTCTTGAACCATCGCATGGTTTTCTATGATAAACATTCACATGTGGACCGCTGACCGCTGTTCTCACGTGACTGAGTATTCCCCAGTAATTACTGTTACACTTGGAGGCGGACAGAGTTTTCCTAGTACCGAACGAGTTCGGTTCCATCCCTCTAATCTTTCCTGCGTTTCGGCAGGAGTGTGACAGGTGTTGTAAAGGTGGCTTTTCCAGGCGTTGGGAACGTCGGACGTTGGGCCAGCAAGCTGGAATGAACATGTCGTTGGTTTTCACCTTCATTTTCACGGAGTTCACGCCTATTTCGCACGGGCCGGTTGCCTGTCCCAACGCACTCTCATTCTAAGAATTCTCTCTTCTCAAAGTCCTTTAAGGTGTTCAAAAAAGAGCTGTGCTGGGAAACAAAGGATTTCAAAGACAAACTACTCGGTGGGCCGAAATGATTCAGTTACCAGGAACTTTTTCTAAGTCATCCCATGTAAAGACCTGCTTACACCCTTCTAACGTATCAAATTTGCAAGGTGTAGCTTGGGGTGGAATATTACTTTTGGCGCTCTTAATCGACGGTCCTTATTGAGTCCAGTCAACTTCGAGATACACTATGTAACTACATGAATTCAGATTAAAACAAGTTTTGTAGTTGTAGAAAGCAAAATTTATCAGAAAGACGTCTTCATTAAATAACAAATTAGGCTTTAACGAACAATATAGTCCCTCAGAAACCCGTCGTTATATCTCTTGCGGAAACTTATCCTCGCGAAGTAGACAAAGAAGACGTTAATTCCCGAAACAACGGATTAAAATTCGGCCTTCCTGCCTCTGGCAGCTGCCCTGGGTACGTCATCGACGGTTCAGTGTGCATACAGCACCTGCGAATCAGGTCCAAGGGTGGACTGGGCGAGCGTTCGTAAACAATATTATGCAACTATTGTTAAATATAAAACTTCCCTAATCACTAAAAATATCAAGAAAGACAAAAACATTGTCAAACAATTCGTTGCGTAGTTTTAAAGTCTAAAATACATAGGGACAGACGGCGGGTAGCTTAGACATTAATATTATTTTATGATTGTCAATTTAATTACTAGTGGTCCATACACAAATTGTCAGAAATTCCTTTACGAAAATGACAATGAATTTAATCTTTGAAAGAATCAATAACAGCCTTTTATTCTTTGACTAGAGACACGAACATTACACTTGTCAAATCCAGTAATACCTAAATTTCTTTTTACCAAATTCCCCAAAACTGCGAATATTGTATGTCAAAACATCTCTGCGATAGGCCCGACTTACAAGTTGACTCATACGCTGCGAGGAAAGGGATTCGACCTATTGCACAAGAACATACCGTTATAAGTGTCTCGTGAGTTCACGGCCAAGAGTCTAGAACTAATTGGAAGACCGTGAAACTTTGGTCTTTTTGCTGTATAACGCACTGGCTCGAAGTGTCCGCAATCCAGAGGCTTTGGACTACAGTTGTGTACTCTTGGTTTAGGTACGATAAATTAAAGGAATACTATACGTATACCGTGGTTCTGTATAATTGTTTGCAGTATAGTGGTGAGTAGTTTCCGTGGTGCGCAATGGGTAACTTTGTCAGACTTTCGATATTTTTGGTAAATTTGTGACAGTTGTAGAATATTAATTCAATTTCCCAGAGTTTGGTTCATGTCTGTGGACGACAACTTTACGGTAATTGATACAAAATCAATTAGTTTAGATAATTTTGTTGCCAACTTAACCGTTTCCCACCCTAAAACAATGAAGTGGAAACAATGCAGCTTCATTCATAGATACATTAGTTATTAGAAATAGTGAAATAAGTTGGTTTGGTTATTCGGACCGCTTCTTAAATCACACGATGCAACACAGCCTTTTGAACATAAAATGATTTTTATATATTTTTGTTAGCTAAACGGCTGTTAACCCTCTTTAACGAGCTTTGAACTGAGAAACGATTAATTAAGAACCATAGCTAGGTGTTCGTGATCAACATTCAATAGATATGCTAACAGAGCAAAATTTAAGTGACCCGAGTACATTACGACTTTCAGGCCTGCTCGGACAGATTTGCTTGGACTAGATAAAACGTTTAACAAACTATTTGTATCTAGTCAGTTCTTGGTTACGAAAAAGAGAGTGACAGGTGCGTTGTAAGGTGACCCACGACAAAATCCAGGCATTAACGGAAAGTCAGGAGTTAGCTTGACAAGTTGTGAAGTGTGTCAAAAGTTGTCGCGCACACCGAGCGTCTCTATTGACTAGATTTAACGAACACATCGCACATTTGAAATATGGGAGAACAGAAAATCTTGTGTTGCCCAACCCGCAGGACCACTACCATATAATATAAATTTTTTCAAAATTAATTAGAAATTTTACAAACAGTTGACAGTTGGATGCTTTTGAAAAGTTTAGAAATCATTAAGTGGAAACAATAGTATTTGAATAAGGACAACGTCATACCCACCATCCGGTGTTTGCTCTGATAAACAAAGAAATGGGTTCAGTTACTCAGGAACAATTTGTTAAGTAGTCCCAAGTGTAAGAGACCTTAGTTTACATCTCTTCAAGGTGCCAACTTGCAAGGCGAAGCGCGCGTGGAAAAGTTTAGTAGTTTGGTGCTTCAATGGAAAACGGTCCTTATTGATTCCAGTCAACGTTCCAGTACCTCATTCCAGGACATGAATTAGAGACCAAACGACTGCCTAGTATAGCCTCCAACAGTGGTGGAACCAGAGGGGGTGGATGGGGGGGTAGGTGTTGCGATGGCCTGGAGGGATGTTTGAATGGTCTGCGGGTGAAAATTGGTTGTGACACCCCAGACCAATTGATTTTAGCAACATTTGGATCAATGAAACCGCCAACCAGTGGTCAGAGCATGTCAAACCCAGCATAACTGCAGAGGGATGAATCACGGGGACTGAAAATGGGTTGAAATGGTGGGGCAGCGACCAAATGCACAGGACTTGTTGGGGAGGTCGTAATGTGTGCCAGAATAGGGTTTTTACCCGACAGCGTCCTTCTTGAAGTTGCCGTCAAAATCTTGCGAATTCAAATTTTGACATGGGGTTGGTTTTTGGGGTGTGGACGGCGAACCGTTTAAGTAACAGTGTAGCGACTATTTAGGGGCATTAAAAACAACCCTATAGGCTACCGGAATTTTCAAACCGCAAGTCTCTAGCTCAAGCAGAACGAAAATGGCGCTCATCTAAAAAATGTTACGCTAATTTTGACGAGCAGTTTAATTGAACTTTTATCTAAACAACTTTATTGTTATGTTTCATAATTGCCCATAAATAACACAGCCCTATAAAAAAAGGTCTTGATTTGATAGACTGACTGTAGTCTTCCTATGTATTTTTCAACACTGAATCCGATTCCGGGATCCCAAAACATCCGTATACCCCTTAAATTTTTGTATATGGGCGAAATAATCCTTCCAAGGGGGAGGTTAACTGACGAATGTCAGTATCTTAAGAGATGTGTGAATGGGATGTTTTATTGTTAAGTTAAAGACTTCCGTGGACGGGGTGACCGCCATTCCGGAGGGGTTGCACACCCTTTTGCAAGCCCTGCTATCCCCTTTTCGATATATAATTGGGTTATGAAAGTTGCTAGCTTGCATGTTAGCAATTTTAAGGGAGACACGGAAAAGGATTATTGCAGCTCCAGAAGCAACCCTTCAAAAGGGTAAAAACCACCCCCTGCTAGCTGAGGTATGCAGGGGTGGCAGGAGATATGAGAAAAGAAATGTTCTTCATTGTTACCCCAGAAAGATCCCAGTGCACTAACTAGAATCATTTTTATAAGAACAGATAAACTAGGATTAGCAGATTATTCTGGTCACATTCTCAGAGTTTATTAGGTCATTTAAGCGAATAATCTCTAATAGTAACAAATTAATATAGAGACGTCCAAAAAAACGTCATCAAAGTTGGCCGAGAAAAAAAATACGTATTTCTATTCTTAATCGAATTTATAATCTTATTTACTTGTCAAGACTGTCACATCATATAACAGCCATTGTTTATTTTACAAATAGTGACAGTCACTTGTCAAAAGTTTGACATAACCGAAAAGCTTAGACATGACCGCTATTTCCATCCCTCTCGTTCATAGCCAGAGTTGATGACGTTTTTTTTGGATGTCTCCATATAAAATCTAGCATAATAAATAGATGGGTAAGAAGGTTTTTATTTTAAATTATATTTGCTTGAAATGCTTCTGTCGCTGATTGTATATATCACTGGTAAACATGTGAGTAATATCTCTTGGGGTGTGGTAATTTTATATTGTACTACTTTCCAGGTATGCAACTCGTGGGCAAAGCTATTCTTGGCGTACTGTATTTCTTCTTAATTGTATAAAACAAGTGATGTGATAAAGGTAACTTGATCTACTTTTATTATAAAAAGCAAGATTTATTTTTGTCATAATCTCGGATATGCAATAAAAATTTATGTAAATAACTAAACAGTAAGAAAGACAACAACAAATGAAAACTTATGTTTTCAGAAAAGAATGAGACAAATATGATCACCCCTCTATAATACTATACTATACAATCATGTTCTAGTTGTTTTAGTTATAAATTATAACATGTAGTATAAATGGTGCTTCCTTAGAGTCGGTTTCACATCTCAAGTTCATGTTTTGAGCTTGGTTTAATACTATACAGTGTACATATTATACACTGAACCCAGCTTAACACTTCACTATCACAAAAAAAAACTAAATAGACTATTCCTACTTTTTTTTTTTAAATACAAAACGTAGATAAAAAGATATAATGTCACCCATGCAATTTTTTTGATTATTTTTTTGGATTTTCATATCCTGCTCACATGTGAGCTATTCATCGTGACTACTTTGCAGTTTTATTCCCGTATTAGCAAACTATACTGAATAAATTTGAAGATAATATGTATACCATCATGGCGTGTATGTAAATATGTGTAACGAGTGTAAATGAGTTAATAGTCTATAAGAAGATATTGTGCAAGCTCGTATATGAGACACGCGGCAGAGAACGTCATAGTCATAGTATAAAAGATAAACTCGGCATGTGCAATCGGCTCTTAATCTCTAATTTAATTCTAACCTAACTACAATAAATTAATTAGAAATGCTGACCTAATCCACCTGGATAATGAGGAATTTTATGAGCACGTATGTGAGGAAATTAAACAAACAAATTATTGTCTGTGACTGTCCCATACGAATATGATGATTTTAATTGGAACTCCCTTGGAAAATTGCAAGCTAAATGAGCACCTCCACAAAATGGACGTTGAGGTTGCAGACTGGAGGATGAAACGACAGGGCATATATTCAAGAGTTGCCCCACGCTTACATCAGAAAGGGACCTACCTGGGCGACTCTCGGCTGGAAACGGCCAATATGTAAAGACTATCTACTGCCCGGTCATCTCCATAGTAAGAAGACTGGAGGAATCGTATCAGGTAGTAGTCGGAAAGTAACATCTCTCAGGAGTATGATGGGCATAAGTACATGTGGACTTCTGTTCACCCCTCCCCCCCCACAAAAAAATCGGAAATTGTCTGTGTTGAATTAAGGCACAGACAGTGCAGTATTAAGAAAGAGGTTGATAAACTAACCTACATTTTTCCACAGTTCCTTAAGTTCCATGCTATGAAACACTCATACAAGCATTATTCCCAGCTAAAAAGGAGAAATTAGTAAATATTAACGATGTAGAATCTTTAAAATTTTATTCTTTGCTGACATAGTGATGGATTTTTTACTTTTTTCGCATAAAATTTAACCCCTTAGTGTACTACGTACATCTGAAGAATTAATAATCCAGGAAATAGACATAAAAATTGTTGAAGTTCATAAAAATTTGTTACAGGGTAAATTGTTGGTACACTCATTGGTATTGGAGTTATAAATAATATAGGACAGTTTCCCATCGATCCGAGTGCCACTAGGTCAGTTTGGGGGGTCGAAGGGTCACCAAATCTTTAATATCAACGAAGATGTCAATATGAGATATTTTATTTAATAACTCATTAACTAAAAGGTATTTCTTTTCATAAAAATCATACATATAAAAGAAGGTTCATTTTATGTTTGTTTAAAAGAACTAGTTTGGAAAATTGGTTTTGTGGAAATTAACTTTCAAAGATCATTTAGCCGAAATCAGTGCCCAAATTTGGTAAAATTTTTACATTATCAATCAAAAAAAAAACAAAAACTGGACGTTTTCCACGAAAACACCGAACTACTACACTTTTCTCGACACGCGTTTCGCCAACCAAGTTGGCATCTTCAGGAGAAGATTAAAACTAAATTCTAGCCTACACACTTGCACTATTTATACTAAATTTGTTGCCACGGTTCACCGAACAGTAACTGTCTTTGTTTATCAGAGCAAATAGTGGACTGGTGGGTATCGGACCATTGTCCTTATTCCTACTACTGTTACACTTAATGATTTCTAAACTTTCAAAAGCATCCAACTGTCTACTGTTTGTTACATTTCTAATTAATTTTAAATTATTTATGTCTATCCTATGGTTGTTGTCAAAAGCGTGTTGGGCAACACAAGATTTTTCTGTTCTGCCATACTTCAAATGAGCCATGTGTTCTTTAAATCTAGTCAAAATAGATCTTTTTGTTTGCCCAATATACTTTTGATCACAATCTTTACAACTTATTTCGTATATTCCTGACTTTTCGTTATTGTTGATTTTGTCTTTGGGGTTACCCAAAAAGCGTCTGTAGTTTATTTTTAGAATTATAAACCAAATTGATATTGATATTTAAAAATATATATCAATTCAAAAAATTCATTGCAAATCTTTTTATGAGTAAATTTGAGACAGAAGTAAAAGATAAATTCGAGTATTTCCCTAGAGTTTGGTTCAGGTATGTGAACGATATCTTGTGGTATTTGATACAAAAGCAATTAATTTAGATAATTTTGTTGCCAAATTAAATAACCGTTTCCCTACCATAAAATTTACATATGAAGTGGAACACAATGAACAGCTACCATTTTGAGATGTATTAGTTATTAGAAATAGTGAAAATAAGTTAGTTTGATGTATATAGGAAAGAAACCGCGACTCTTATATATATTCACAACGATTCACACCACCCTTTTCAACATAAAATGGCAAGTTTTAATTTTCTAATTCACCGTTTGTTAAATTTCCCCCTCAGTAACGAGATATTTGAACATGAGAAACAATTAATTAAGAACATAGCTAAGAGTAACGGTTATTCAGTCCATTTAATAGATAAGTTAATAAGGAAGCATAAATTTAAGAGAACTCTGTACAATTCCACGACTTTTCGTAGAGATACTGACAATTCGAAATTTGCTTCGTTACCATATGAACCTAAATTCACCCGTGGACTAGATAAAATTTTTAAAAATATCAATATCAATTTGGTTTATAATTCTAAAAATAAACTACAGACGCTTTTGGGTAACCCCAAAAGACAAAATCGACAATAACGAAAAGTCAGGAATATATGAAATAAGTTGTAAAGATTGTGATCAAAAGTATATTGGGCAAACAAAAGATCTATTTTGACTAGATTTAAAGGAAACACATAGCTCATTCGAAGTATGGCAGAACAGAAAAAATCTTGTGTTGCCCAACACGCTTTGACAGCAAACCATAGGATAGACATAAACAATTTAGAATTAATTAGAAATGTAACAAACAGTAGACAGTTGGATGCTTTTGAAAGTTTAGAAATCATTAATTGTAACAGTAGTATGAATAAGGACAATGGTCCGATACCCACCAGTCCACTGTTTGCTCTGATAAACAAGACAGTTACGGTTCAGTGAACCGTGGCAACAAATTGAGTATAAATAGTGCAAGTGTGTAGGCTAGAATTTAGTTTTAATCTCTCTGAAGATGGCAACTTGGTTGGCGAAACGCGTCGAGAAAAGTGTAGTAGTTCGGCGTTTCAGGAAAACGTCCAGTTTTTTGTTTCTCACGGGCTGGTTCCAGTACTCACTCCATTATCAATCAATATCTTGAGAAGTATATCACACCTTTTTAATATTTTAATATGTTATGATGAACACTACAAGGAGTCATATGTGCAAAAATGGTTAAATTCGATCTAGCATTTTTTTCTGCAAACTGTCAAACTGGGGACTCAATACATTTGAAATGCATTGTAGATATTTATAACATCTTATTTAGATACTTTTATTATAATGTATTTTAGAACACAGAAATATTGAGTAGCCCAGCATGTTTGTGATAATAACAATGGATATATGTTCGTAACTTAAAGTTAATAAGAAATGTAATATAATGGTTGACAGTTAGATGTACAGTTAGTCACAAGGTGAGCATACACCTGTGGAATTACTACTAATCCTTTTAAATATTGAAAAAAATATACAAAAAGTATTAAACAAAGATATATCTAAGCAATGCTACATACTTTATATAACATTTAACAATAAAAACAACAAATAAAAAGAAT
Organism: Aromia moschata; assembly: GCA_029963805.1. Lineage (NCBI taxonomy): Eukaryota > Metazoa > Arthropoda > Insecta > Coleoptera > Cerambycidae > Aromia > Aromia moschata. The sequence continues at coordinate 448,599 of JAPWTK010000150.1, read as the reverse complement.
ATTAAAGAAAGAGCATAAATATATGTTACACTTACAAATGCATGAAGCTATAATAACAACACAAAATTGAGCATACACGATACTGTTATACAGGGAACGTTTGTGATTAGTATTTAGTGGAGCGGCCTTTGGGCGTCAATACCGGCCTGTAAGCGCCGGGGCATGGAATGGACCAATTTTGAAGTCACTTCAGCTGATATATTCTGCCACTCTTGTGCGATTCTTCTTTTAAGTCATTTCTGTTAGAAGCATGATAATTTCCTATTTGAGCTTTTAGTTCTGACCACAAATGCTCTATTGGATTTAAATCCGGTGACTGAGGAGGTGTGTAAGGAGGAGAGGTGTAATTTTGGAACATTGTACAACAACCACAGTTTAACTAAATATGCAGAATGTTTGGGGTCATGATCGTGTTGAAAGTAGTAAACAGGTGGCATATGAAGTTTTTCAGCTGATTGACGTAAATGTGTTTTTAAAATAGTAAGATAAACTTCTTTTGTCATTATAGAGTCAAGAAACTCTAAATTTCCCGTTCCGTTCGCTGCCATACAACCCCATAACATGACAGATCCACCACCATGCTTTACCGTCAACTTTATATTTTCTTTATTCAGCTCGGTATTTCGTTGTCGCCACACAATTTTCTTGCCGTCGGACCCAAACAGGTTGATCTTTGTTTCATCGCTAAATATGACATTGTTCCAAAATTCTGGAGGCTCATTAATATATTGTTTTGCAAAATTTAAACGTTTAATTTGGTTTGCTTTTGAAATGTCTGGCTTTTTTCTCATAACTCTCCCATGATATTGTTTTTTTCGTACTCTTCGTGCGGTTTCCGTTGATATTTTCTTTCCTATGCGTGACGCAACTTCAGTACGTAATTTAGGCACACTTGTTGTTGGGTTAATTTTTATCTGTCTCAGAATAAATCGCTCGTCTGTTGGAGTCATGAATAGGCTTCCCTTCTCTACCTGGTCTATTTCGCAACGTACCGTCATATTTAAATTTATTAATAATTTTTCTGAATTGTGGCATGGCTTCTACCAACTAGTTGCCCAATTTCACGCAAACTTTTGCCTTGACAACATAAATTTAAAATTAATTTACGAGTTGCCAAATCCGTTTCTCGCCGTTTAGACATTTTTGTAGTATTTACCCAATTGTAAATAATCAGGAGCTAATTGTCACATACGTCCGATAACAATGAGGGTGCTCACTATACTAAATGACAACTCCGTATTTCACAACCACACAACCACGCGATTCGTGAGTCTCCGTATGGGGTTCCCGAAGTGTATGCTCAATTTTGTGTTATCAATATGGCTCATATATTTGTACGTATAATATATATTTATTTTCTTTATATTATTTGTTTGTTGATTTATTGTTAAATGTTTTATAAGGTATGTACCTTACATAGATATACTTTTGTAATAATCAGTTGTATATTTTCAATATTTAAAAATTAGTAGTAATTCCACAGGTGTATGCTCAATTTTGTGACTAACTGTAAATGAAAGTTTAGAAAATATTAGATGTAATAATAGCATAATACTAGAGTGGGACTGAAACTTTCGGCACAGAAACACATACTTAAATACTTTCCATTAACCCTTTACGTTGGCATTGACGCAATAGTGCGTCAAATTAATCGGCCCTGTGGGCATGAACCCAATAGTGCATCAATCTTTTTTTTCCTATTTAACTTGCTCCGATTTGGCATCCAAGTCTAACACGGGGGTTTTTGGGCTCGCTGAATCCGAATCAAAATCTCCGAAAATTCAAAATGGCGGCATCAATATAGCGAGCCAAAATCAAGAAAATTTCATTCAATTTAGATAAAAATTGGGACCCCCGGGGTTTTCGAGGTTGCTGAATCGAATCTGAAGTCAACATTCGAAAATTCAAATTGGCGGGGCCAATATGGCGGTGAAAATAACAATTTCACTTTCGATTTCGATGAAAATTGGGACCCCGTGTTTTGAGGTCGCTAATTACGAATCTAAACTCAAAATTTCCAGATTCAAAATGGTGGATCCAGAGTGGCAGAAGAAAATGCAAAAATTACTTGATTGATCGAGAACTTAGTCCTTCAAATAAAGTTTCATCAGTTTTAAGATAACTGTTATATTATTCTCGAGGCACACTTCTAAGATGTTAAAATTTCAGAAATTTTGTATTTAGTTTCGTTTTACCACCGGCGTTTAGTTTGTTCGAAAAAACGAATAACATTATACACAATTGAGCAGTTTTAGGAATCAGTATTACATCGTTATTACGTAACAGTGAAATTTTCGATTTTAGTCCGCCATATTGACGCCGCCATTTTGAATTTCCAGGATAAAAAATTTTCCTGCCATTTTGGGCACTTTTTGTCGAATTCTCTCTGCCAACGAAGGGGTTAATCATGTTAGCCTTTCAGATGATTAAAATCACTTTAATACTACCATAGTTGACGAAACATGCGTGCTTAGTGTTTCGATGTTGGTCAGATAATAATTATATTACTGTATATAATACGACAGTGTATCTTTCTTTCATTATTTGAGGAACCTGGAACTTTCATTCAAAAAAATGTCGAAACAATCTAACTGACAAATTATTTTGAAGAGCATAGTTTGCAATTTCTTCCAATGTATTAAATGTTCGTATTGTATTGTTTCTTATAATTTGAATTTAAATAAAAGTAGGTAAAATGTCCAACTCAAAAGTTGGTCATTCTTCAGCACTACTGGAATTAAGGTGATTAATTAAGTTTAAGGTAAGTACTGTTGATCACTTTGAATAGATCAAGAATCAATATCATATGGTACAGTCTGACACTGCCTAAAAAATAGAGGTAGTATTGTTTTGGGCCTCAAGGAATTATGAGCGTATAAAACACCTGGAGTTGTGTCTATTGTCAACAGTTGATAGAATGTATGCTGTCATGGAACAGCAATAAATTGCTATAGTCGTCTTCCTTTATGAAGACAAAATTCACCAGATCAACTATGGTCCAAGTTACTCCAAGTAGTGAGAAACTATACTTGAAAAATGTACACTTTTCATATTAAAATTCTTTCGTTATGAGGAAAATTGTTATTTGTGTATATGTGTGGGTGTGTATGTGAGTGTAAGAAACAATTAATTTGTTTATTAGTATCACTGTTGATAATTGTATTACCTATAGCTGCGGCAGTCTTCGAATTGAGCGTAGAACTGCAGTCTCCAATAGTAAATATATTGGGGAATTTTATGTGTTGTAATGTATATTTGTCAACGTCAACAAATCCTGCAGCATTGGCTATATCTTTATTTTTGCCTAATGATTCCGGTGTTGCCATTGGAGGGGTCACATGTAACATTGAAAACTAAAAAATGGACGTTTTAAAAACTTGAATACAAACAATTATGAATTTATTTATTGAAACTGAAGGAATTATTAAGCGAATTCATTTACTTTTCATATTCAAAACAATTTACTTTTATTCTACACAAATTTCTTAACTGCCTGACTGGCGAAAATATAAAAACAATATACAGGGTTTGTCCGGAAAGTAATGTCAGTGAATTTTTCTTCCCGAGACTGTACGCGCCAGCCCGAGCTTTACGTGCTGGGATTGTGGTGGGGGATCTGGCAACAAGATCCAACAAGCGTCAGTTGGCTACCGGTCGTTGTAGCGGTCGCATCACTCGTTCTTTGAGAGTCGTTATAGTGACCCGGTGCCAGAAAAAATGCAACGTTCGCTTGAGCGCGATCAAGTTTTGTGTGAAACTGGAGAAGAGTGCTGCGGAAACCATTCCAATGTTGAAGAAGGCTTTCGGCGTTGATTGTCTTTCGGACAGGCAAATTTTCCGGTGGCACAAGGCCTTCGCAGAAGGTCGGGAAGATGTCAACGACGAGAACCGCGCTGGACGGCCATCAACCTCCAGTTCCGACGACAATGTGAAACGTGTGCGTGACTTGTAGAACACTGACCGTCGTCTAAGTGTCCGTTCAATTTCCGACACATTAGACATTACGAAAACCATTGTTCACGAAATTGTGTCGGAGTCTTTAGGAATGAGGAAGGTGTGCGCGAAGCTCGTGCCAAAAGTGCTAACGGACGATCAAAGAGCGAGGCGCGTCGAAAACTGCCAAGAACTTTTGGACACCTGCGAAGACAACCCCGCTTTCCTTGATGACGTCATTACCAGGGACGAAAGTTGGGTCTTTGAATACGATCCGGAGATGAAGAGGCAGTGCGGAATGGCACACGTCGAACTCCCTCGCCCCAAGGCCAGGATGTCCAGGTCAAAGATCAAGATAATGCTGATTGTCTTTTTTGATTGCCGGGGGATTGGTCCATCATGAGTTCGTTTCGCAGGGACAACCGTAACCGGAAAGTTTTACGTCGAGGTGCTGAAGCGGCTGAAATGCAGGGTGAATCGCGCCCGCCCAGACATCTCAAAATCCTGGAAGCTTCACCACGACAATGCGCCTTCGCACACCTGCTTCCTCGTGGCCAATTACCTCGTCAAGGCAGGCATCACCGTTGTTCCCAGCCTCCCTACAGCCCCGATGTGCCCCCCCCCCCCCAGACTTTTTTCTGTTTCCGCGCCTCAAAACCCCAATGAAAGGACAGCATTTTGAGTCGGTGAAAAATATTCAGAAGGCTTGCACCGACGCTTTTTCCGGAAAACTACTACCGTGCGGCTTTTGATGCGTGGGAGACCCGCTGGAACCGATGTGTGGACGCAGGAGGAATGTATTTTGAAAGTTTCTAAAGATTTGTACACATAGAACCAATAAAAACCATTTTTCAAAGCTCACTGACATTACTTTCCGGACAAACCCTGTACTTCCTATTGAAAACAAACTAGTCTTCATAAAAAATAATGTTACATTCTTGATTACTATCATCAAAACAGTTTTAAAAAATGTTTGAATAAAAAAAATGTGAGGTTCTTGTTGTGAAATATACATTGTACATGGTAACAGAACAAAATTTCGGAAACGTCTTGGAACACAAAATGACTTTAATAATAAAAGTATATGTAACTTCATTTACTAAACGATAGGCACAACTATAATAGATATCTGAAATTAATGAATCACCTCTACTTCATCTTTTTTTTTTAAATAAAAATAAATATAGACACAAATATAAAAAGCAGAGTAGGTAGTGCCTCTTTAGTGGAAGAGCTAGAAACTTTTGAACTCACCTAATTTTAGTAAGGGGGACGGTGAGTACATTTCCTCCGTTTCAAGTATCTGATCGCTAAAACAGCGGTCTGACTAAAGGGAAACATTGCCAGTCCAGGGGATTCTTCAAACAAAGTGAGTAAAAAATGTAAAAAATATAAACAATATTATTAAGGTCCATTTTTTACAACATATTTGTTGCTGTAGTTTGTGTATTAAGTCTATTTAGATTATGCACTACTAATTAATAGAGAACTGTACAAACTGACAACACGTTTTAACTCTTTCCAACTCTCTAATCATTCGAATCACAGCTACTACCCCTAACTAAGCAATATGGCTGTTTATACTTTTACAGGGTCTAGAATGTTCAGTTGTCATTTTATATAGTTCTTTACTAACTATAGACATCCAAAAAAAACGTCATCAAAGTTGGCTGAGAAAAAGACGTATTTCTATTCTTAATCAAATTTATATAACCTTATTTACTTGTCAAGACTATCACATCATATGACAGCCATTGTTTATTTTACAAATTGTGACAGTCACTTGTCAAAAGTTTGACATTACCGAAAAGCTTAGACGAGACCGCTATTTCCATCTCTCTCGTTCATAGCCAGAGTTGATGACGTTTTTTTTGGATGTCTCTATAGTACTGCATAATCCAAACAGTATTACTACAAACTATAACACTTAACTGTCATTAAGTGTCACTAACATAACTTAATAATTGTCAAAATATTAAAATATGAGTTTCGATAATATAGCATTAAAAAACGTTAATTTTATAATAAATTATACCCTACTCTGTCACTAAGTTAGCAATGGTAAGCTGATCTTGTAAATGTATACTGGTATTAAAAGTAAGACCAGAAGCATAAGAAATGGAGCGTAATAATATTGCTTTTTTTACATTTTTTATTCACTTCGTTCGCAGAATTCCTAGCTAGGTCTCCCCCAGCCAGACTACCGTTTTAGCCATCAGATACTTCGAAATGAAGAGTCTGCGCTCACCATCCCATTAAAATCAGATGAGTTCAACCGTTGCTAGCTCTCTGTATATTCATTTTCAAGATGAAGTGCATGTAAACAAATACACGTGAACTGTGTGTAATCGGTGATATAGGACAGGTTAGGACTTACCTGGAAAAAGATATTTTTTTAGACAAATGAAAATATACAACTTTTTTTTGGTAACTTTTTCCATAACGTCATTAATAAGTTCTCCGGGATTCTCCAACATTTCACTTTTATAGGGTTCAAAATCATGTTTTTTTCACCTCTATTCAAATGACACTTCTTAATCCATTTTTTTTTATAGGACTACAAGGGAGCCTCATTCTCATTATAACTATCTGTAGATGACATTTTAAAATTTCACTATTTTTCTGTTTTCATAAAAGAAAATAAAATTATAGTTGTGAATTATAAATTTTGATTACTAACTCACTCTGAACGCAGCGCCAATAGAGAAACAAGTGCGGATCTGACGACGATTGAGATATTAATCTTGAAAGTGAATATACTATACTTATCGTTATTATCAAATGTCAAACGTTAATATCAAGTTAATTTGCAGTAGAGGTTTTCTAATTAAGTTTGGTCTTTGCTTGAGACAATATCGCTTATATCGAAAAATATTATAGCTATATACTTACTTTAGTGACAGTTGTTTCTTCGGGCTTGTCCAAATTTTGAAATACAGCCTCTCGTTTATCACCATTTATCTCGATCAAATTGGTACATAAATTTACATTTATATTTCGTTCCTTGCATACATTCCACAAAGCATCAGCGTACTTTTTAACGCCAAAGATCACAGGCAATGATGTGTTATAAAACAAATTAACTTTGTCTCTTCTGCCCACCTATAAATGACGGTACATTAGCAATAACAAATAATTTTATTATATTATTTTATATTATATTGTGACATTTGTGAAGTGTCATTAGTGACAGTTGACAGTTATTAAGTTTTATAGTTTACATATTGAAGGTGGGTTCATGCAGATATTTTTAATAATAAGAATAAGAATAAAAGTTAAACCTTCGTTTTATAATGACCCAGTTCATGCAGTAAATCCTTATTTTTAAAATTATTACTAAAAATTATATTTACTGCATGAACTGGGTAATTATAAAACGAAGCTTAACTTTTATTCTTATTACTATTCTTATTCTTATTACTAAAAATTTCTGCATGAACCCACCATGAGTCTATTTAGTTTAGTTTACACTACCTGTTAGTACAGAATTGTATGGAATGACAGATTAACATTCTAGAAGTCAAAATGAATTTTCTAGAACATGTAAAAACTATAAATAGTGGTGTTGCTAAGAAAAAGTTAGCCGTGATTTGAATGTAACAGAGTTAAAATCGAAGAGTTGTAGAGGGTTAATAAGTGTTCAGAGTCGAGAAATGAATTATTTAAAGATAAATTTTATATTTTCAACAACATTATTTTATATTTTTCCAATCTCAACTGCTTTTCTTAAATCAACAGCTCACTGGTTTTTTTAAATCAACAGCTCACTAGATTTAATATAGAGTAACGACAGATATCTAGAGACACTTTACCTTTCTTAAATAATGGTCGGTCAAGTAAACAGATCTTCTGAGGTGCACCTGGACATTTAACGGGACTATTCGGGAATGTGAATGTTGCATTTCCTGAATTAAGATTCTTCAATGCTATATGTTCCATTGACATACTTTGGTGAGTAGTTCGAACACACACCAGTAGGTTTGTTTAAAGCATCTAATAAACCTGGGATCTAGAATAAAGTAATAAGGATTACAAGTTTAATGGTTAAAGAGTTTTTAATCTTAAAAGTTAAAAGCATTTTTATAATAGCCCGGATACATTTTACACATCATAATTAAGTTGTTAAGTGTGTTAAGTAGGACTCGGCCCATTGACAAAAGCTCATTTGTCAGATTGTCACATTCTGCCACCACCCACTAGATGTCACTGTCTGATAGACTTTGAGTGAATCTTACAAACTCATTTGAAAAACTACAAGACAGCATTGCTTAACTTTCAATACTGGTTTGTGACAAATGAATAATGACCATATGTCGCTGTCACAACATTGTAAAAGTACAATTCATAAACCAATTAACAATCTGTCAACAAACCTTTTCATAATGAAGTTCTAAACCAATGGCCCCGATAAGTAAGTAATCATATTTTATCGTTAATCCTTTTTCAGTTACGACAGTGTTATTCATCGGTTCGTAACCCGCTGCTTTATCCTTAATCCAGATGCAATTTTTTGGTAACACATTCTTTTCTTGCCTCTTTCGCTTCTTCTACTGTTCCAACTCCAGCACCAATTAAAGTGAACAGTGGTTGATAATAATTGGCTTTAGTTCGGTTCTAGTACATACAAATCCTCTTTTTTTAGTTTTTTTGCAAGTTTAGCCGCTACGGCACAACCACCTGTTCCTCCTCCGACAATTAACACCTTGCAACTTGAAACGATAAATTGCACAGTGAATTATATTATACAAAACACATTTATTACCTTTGTTTATCATTATAAATTGAAGTGCTACTAAACTGTTTGGTGAAAATTCCACCAAACGATCTTTTACAACCTGTAACTAAGGAAATTCTGAACATTACGACTTTAATCTGTCTTAAGATTACACAACAAATAACCAATATTTCTTAAAACATTTCTAATCTATATGACTTATATTTTGGTTGATGTATTTTTCTTAGTGTTGCGAAAATTCGAGATTAAATAATTCGACTAATTCGATAGTTAATTAAAACTAACTAATTCGATATATCGAGATAAAAATTAGTAGTATTTATTATTAGTAATAGTACTCCGACGGGAAACGGAATTACGAGATTATTCAAGTGGTATACGCCTATACCTATCGAATATGTACGATGGGTGTGGTGACCTTTTTTTTTTTATTTTTTTTGCTTTTTTTGTTTAATCAGCCGATCGGCCCCCCCTCAAAGGGTCAAGTAAACACGGAAATATTCGGGGGACTGCGGTTGCCGTTGCTAGTGGTGACCTTTTTTTTTAGCTTTTTTTTCCTTTATCTGCAGCCATCGCCCCCTCGCTATAATTTAAATTTATAATTCTACTAATAATAATTCGAATTATTAATTCGATTTTTTGATATGAATTATTACTACTAATTCGATAGTGAAAATAATTCGATTATGCCCAACACTAATTTTTCTGTTTACGTAGTGCGTAGTGGCTAAGCTATTTATGGTGGGTTCATGCAGAAATTTTTAGTAATAAGAATAAGAATAGTAATAAGCATAAAAGTTAAACCTTCGTTTTATAATGACCCAGTTCATGCAGTAAACATAATTTTTAGTAATAATTTTAAAAATAAGGATTTGCTGCATGAACTGGGTCGATAAAACGAAGGTTTAACTTTTATGTATTACCATTTTATTCTTATTACTAAAATTTCTGCATGACCCCACCGTTACTCAACGGCAGCCGTACTAAAAAAATATGGGTTACAAATGAAAATTTTTAATTTTTGCAGTATCGAACCTGACAGAAATAAAGAAAATTTAATTCTGGCTGAGTTACAATGTTTACTTTTCCAAAAAACGTAAATTGCAGCGGTTTTCGTATTATGCTGCGCCGACACTAAGTACCTACTTTTAATTTGATCACATAAATGATTTAAATTAGCCAACCCCATCTTTGTTCATAATTATTCACTATCAAATAATAAGCTGGAAAAACAAAAAAAGACATATTTTATGTTACAACCGCAAGTCCATGTATTTTTTTTATAAATCTCTCCAATGCCACGGCCGAACGACTAGTTAAAATTTAAAATAATAAATAATAGCGACCTATTTAACGAACGAAAAACAATCGCTAATGCGCAGGCGTGTATTTGTAAAAGGTAGGTGCTGTCCATGTCCATATATCTAATACTCCTATATTGCTAGAAGGGTCTGGATATTGGCGAAATCACCACGGTGCAAACATAATTGCGTCTGCCTCTCTCTCTCTCTCGTAACTACACTGGAGTCTCCAAAATTCGGCGTAGCTCGGGAACAGAATGTCTCCAGAATTTGGCTTCAAGAGGGTACCCCACCACAGCCACTGAAAAGTCACGGCATTGGTGCTTACTGTCAAGTGAGGCTGTACTTATTTGTTGTTTTGCCGGCGTGAAAAATGTACGTAGGAGTGCGCGGACCAAATTTTTAGTAAATTTTTAGTAACGGTGCCAAAAATTGTAAAGGGTTCTATAAATACACATAAATGATCCCATAATATAAAGGAATATCGCGTTTTTAAATATAATTCTGCTTCCTATTCAATAAACTAATGTTGCAAGGATTTCAAATAGCGCGCCGCACGAGGAGCAAAGAGCTCGTGGTAATAGTGGGGATAGAAAAACGCCGAATTGCGGAGGGATTTTGCGCCAAATTTTGGAGGTAAACGAATTTTTGGAGGGCCAAATTTTGGAGACTCCAGTGTACCCCTGACGCTTGCGCACAACAGGTCAAGTAGTCATTTGCTGTCTCACTTACCCCGTGACACCTCTACTTACGGGAACCAGCATACCAGCAATATAGGAGTATTAGATATATAGTGCTGTCCCATTGGTGTCCAGTGTGCAACTTTTGATATAAAACTATAATACGAGTACATATGAGCTGATTTCGTTCGTGCTGAATCTTGGTGTAACCAGTTTCAACCAATCAAGTAAAGGCTGCATTGCTCATGTACCATCAAATACAGCCCGTGGGCTGCTAATGCTTACCTTCTGCCTTGTATACTATTCCCTTGTAAACTTCAAGCATGCACTGAAGTAGCTCGTTTTGTATGGTATTAGAAGTTCATTTAAAAGCCGCCGCGTTCTGTAAATGATACTTCATAGCCTCGTCCTAATTCGACACTGAAATCAATCAACCCACGAAAAATGCCTGTATTGGATGATTTTTCCGATTCATCGTTGTCCTCTTAGGGCCAGTTAAAATTTTCCACAAAAACGGATACAGTTAATAATAATGTTTAAAACATACCTGTTTTTAGAAACCGCTTCATTGTGTGCTGCCACTGCTCGTCGATGAGCAAAATCGAGGCATTGTCGCAATATTTGCAGTGCCTAGCATGGCTAAATTCAAAACATTATTCATGTGTCCCGCAGGAATTTGCATGTTTTTTATTTTCTCGTTCATGTGATTTAAATCCGTTACTCCAGTTTTGGTCCAAGGTTTTTCTCCGCCAAACAAAACACACGGAAAACAAAACACTGCGTTCAATACATCGCATCCACTTAACCACAATTGTTTTTAAATAAGTCATTATTAAATGTTCTTACAAATTGTTTATTTTTCCCTTTCACGGCTAATTTTAAATTAATTTGTGGAGTGGGCCTACCTAGAGTTTTAATTTGGACTTTTCCTCCAAACTCAAGCTAGAGAATGGAGTTTTTTAAATAAGTTTTGAATAGAATTCATTATTTCAAACTACAATCTAACCTAAAACCCGAGTTTATATTTATAAAACGTGAGCGATAAAACACCTGTGTACGAAAACAATTCACAAACTAATCGATAACTCTCGTGCGCTCTTAAACTCCGCACATCATATCTATAGGATTCGCCCACTACTTTTGCTAATTGTGGAGGGGCAAGCAGTAACAATACGCGTTCGCTTTTCGTATTGCACCGAAGCACGATCCACGATCGTATTGTCGATTCCCGTGCCGTGATCGGAAACCAGTGGCGTTGGAGATAGGGACCTAGCGTCTAGTGGTTTCGTAACGCTGCGGCCAAATAATATTGAGATGGTATTAACGCTAGGGATGCGGAAAGGCGATAAATTAAGAATGCATCAATTAATTACTAAATAAAATTATTAATGCTAAATTGTCGGTAGTGCGCGCGCACCAGCGCACCTTTATAGCCACCGCCACTGCCTCAAAGGAATTAAAAATATACGTATTCACATTGTGTTTATAACAATGGGCGCATTCAGGGACGCTCAGCCACTGACCGCTATGTGTTAGTAGTTAGCTTTTCTGACTCTCAGCGGCTTATCACTCCCTGAATCGTTCGTATGAGTTTCGTGAAGATCTAGAAAACGGAATATGTTCTATGGCATAGATAACTTTCATGAATCCTGGATTCATAATTCCCTGCCATATTCTGTGCTTAAAGACACTTAAAGGACAAAGGTTCATTTTCTTTTCCATAACTTTCCTTTAAAAATAAGCAATATTTTCTTTTATATAACTTCTGTTTAAAAGTAGGTTAAAATTCAGTTGCTCACAGCACAGATAAAACGATAGAGAGAATCATGATAGAATTATTTTCCAGTCAGCATCTCAGCAATAATATTTTAGGCTTAGTAAATTGGTCAGCCGCTGAGATCAAAAAAGTGTCAGCCACGTCCATTCAGGAAGTAGCTAAGTTAGCTACTCAGCCGCTGAGCGTCCCTGAATGCGCCCAATGGTATGTAGTTTTCCTAGTGCGACCGCTAAATGCCGCATTATGCTGGTGCTTAATTGGAACAGATTAGTTTTGAAATGCTACACTAGAGTGCATTTGTCTCGCTTCGGGTTTTGGAGAATACTTCGAAATAATTTTTTTTGTAATGGAATCGTCCTATCCAGATGATAATGATAATGATTCAAGTGATAACACTGGGCGCATTCAGGGACGCTCAGCGGCTGAGTAGCTAACTTAGCTACTTCCCTGAATGGACGTGGCTGACTTACTTTTTGATCTCAGCGGCTGACCAATTTACTAAGCCTAAAATATTATAGCTGAGATGCTGACTGGACAATAATTCTATTATGATTCTCTCTGTCGTTTTATCTGTGCAGTGAGCAACTGAATTTTAATTTACTTTTAAACATAAGTTATAGAAAAGAAAATATTGCTTGTTTTTAAACAAAAGTTATGGAAAACAAAACGAATCTTTTGTCCCTTTAAGTGCCTTTAAGCACAGAACACGGCAGGGAATTATCAATTCATGATTCTTAAAAGTTATCTATGCCATAGAACATATTACGTTTTTCTGGATCTTTGCGAATCTCATACAAACGGTTCCGGGGAGTTTTAAGCCGCTGACTGTCAGAAAAAGCTAACTACTAACACATAGCGGTCAGCGGCTGAGCGTCCTGAATGCGCCCCACTTTAAGTGAATCAAGTAATTCATCATCAAGTGATATTTTCATCGAAAATGTTGGTAACACTTCAAGCACATCACATCCGCAAGCAAAGCTTTTATTTTTAGTGCCCGATGGTGCGATGCGTTGCTATAAGTTGAAACACTCGATGCTGAACATATGCTGCATTGTGCGCTCTGGTGCTGTATAGTGTTGGGAAATACAGCGATTTTCAAGTAACCGGTAAACCGGTGAAAGTGATTTAGAAATCACTGTGATTTTTACCGGTGATTTGAATCACTGTAGTGATTGAGAATTTTAGAAAGCGTGGATATCACTGAAAGTGGTAACGATTGGTTTCACTAGTTGTGTTTTTCGAATATTTTTGCGTAGAATTATAGGATATCCATGCGTAAAATGTTTTGTCTCACTATTCTGTATATTTACTAAAAGGCCTAGGTATTGGTAATAAATAATTTGTTACATTTTAATGTAGATTAATTAAATAAGAGTAGTTCAATTTTTTATAAAAGGATAAAAATAAAAAATCAACTGGATTTTAAGATTTTAATATGCAAAATTAAAAATGTTTCTAAGTAACAATAACAATAAATCTCCCTAAACATAAAAACTCAGTCCCAAAACTCAGTAACAAAAACATAAAACACCATAAAAAGCTAATAACAAATATATGTAAAAATAAATATTTTTTTCTTTATTAACATTTGCAATAGGTATATCATTTTTAATATTTATAAATATGTTTGGTAAATTCAGGTACCCATTGTAAATACAAATTAAAATATCAGGTAAGGTACGTACGTGTAGGTATAGGTAAAGAGGTATACCTATACCTATATAAAAATATAAAGTAGTTTAAACATAATCTACATCGCAAGATACAAAAGTAACGAAACATTTTAGTTTAAAACTTAATACTGCTTAAAATGTAAAAGAAAAACATATATACTACATTTAAAAAAAACTAACACAATAAAGACATATTGCCCATTTTTTCTATTTCTTACAAGTAACGTAGTTATTAGAGTTAAGGAAAATAAGCTGTTCTGATTTTTTTACACTTAATTTATTTCTCCGATCTGTTATTACTAGTCCTGCTTTCGAAAAAGTCTTTCACAGGGGACCGACGTTGCTAAAACGCAAAATCTTTCTTGAACCACGGCAGTTAAGTTAGGAAATTGAAACGTTGCTCTCTCCAAATTTCAGGGGATCATCGTGTCTTGGTAAAACCTCGAATTCCAAGTACCGTTGGACTTCTATTAGCTCTACTAGTTGCATTGTCTTGAGGTTGGGATTTTGTTGAAATATTATTGTTTAATTTTCCCCATATTGACAGCTCATCTGTTTCATCGTCTATTTGTTTTTCATCAACATTTTCAATGGGTGTTGATTGTTTTTGTTTGGATGCTATTTTTGCAGCTACTAATGATATAATTGTGTTTTTTTAATATTCTCTGCCACTCCACTGTTTTCAAATGACATCATTTTAAAACGCGGATCGAAAATGAACTTATTGCCAAAGTATGACTGTTCTCTACGTGGCCTAGTCTAACATTTAACCCTTCAGTCAGCTTGGTAACCACACGCATCACGTCATTCTCGAATTTTTTTTTCTTTAGTGTTGTACACACAACGAGTAAACCATTTACTAATGGAATTACAAATGAACCAGTTGCGTAATTTTGCCCACTAATAGTTTTGTTGTTTTTTCAAAAGGACGTAGCACTGTGCAAAGTTCCCTACAAATCTTCCATTCATTTGGGGTTAACACTGGAATATTCGCATTGTCTAGAACGGCTATAGTACTCTTCACGGCATTTTCTAAGTTTGTGAAACGTTCTAACATATAAAACGTGGAGTTCCACCTTGTAGCCACATCTTGCAATAATTTTTAGTGGCTCCCGCTCTGGATTCGTTTGTTTTGGTAGTCCGTAAACTTTTGCGTTGACAGACAACTACGTCGAAAATGACCAACAATTGTTCTAACTTTAGTTAATAGTTGAGTAATACCAGGTTGAGTGTTATCAGGATCAGATAATAGTGCATCTTTGACTATTAAATTGATAGTGTGGGCGAAACATCCAAAATGTTTCCACCCTAAATCTTTAATTATAGCGTTTTTAATGTTACTAGCGTTATCAGAAACTACTAATATTACCTTTTCTGACAATCCCCAATCTGTAACGATCCTGTTTATAGTTGATGCTAAATTCTGACTTGTGTGTTGACCCATTAAATGTGAACATTCCAGTAACACAGATTGAAGTTCAAAATCGTCATTTATGAAATGTCCAGTTAATGCAATAAAACTTTCTGTATTAACAGATGTCCAACAATCGGTCGTCAAGCATATTTTGTCACACTTTTCAATAATTGACGACAATCATTTAGACACTCCTCGTAGCGTGCGGGGATAAGTGTAGCAGAAATTTTTTTCTGTTTGGCAGTTGATAAGAAGGGTTTAGGGCGTGGACAAATTCTTGGAAACCCTTATCTTCTACAATCTCTTATAAACAACTGCAAAAATTTTTCATTTATTTCCTTTTCCGTCGTTTTACCAATTTTCCTTGGCAAATAAGTAGTTAACTTTTTGTTGAGCAGTTGATCTTGTGGATGAAAGCGCCGATGATGTGTTTGCAACTGCATCGCTAGCTGCACTCGTCGATGGTAAATCATTTATTATGTCCCTACCTGCATTATCATTTTTTTTGCGGACTTGTAATGTAGTCGTAGAGACCGTGGAGTGATTCGAGATCATATGTTTTTTTAAATTTGAGTTCGTTGTTTTGTACGAAAATTTTTACTTGCATATATTGCATGTTGCATAGCAATTGTCCCCGTCAATGGGTGTAAAATGATTCCAAATTTCACTGGTTTTTTGTTTTTTAGACATATTTTGCATAACGCTGCGATATACACGCTGAGATGAAACTTCAAACTAAACTGTATAAACAGAAATGACACAGCGCTTCGGCGATGCTGCATCCAGCATGAACGAACAAGTCTAAACGTCTGTACAAATAATTTTTCAACCTCGCCAAACCGGTGAACGCTCACGACCGTGGTGAACGCTAACATTCGATATTTATTTCCAAGCTCTGTATCGTGTATCAGATCTGATACCGGTTGCGCGGTCAGTAATCGCTTCGTTACCACAGTCGCTACTCACTGCATTAGTTAAACTTTGATCACCGGTAGCGCCAGTGATTTTCCGTTCACCGGTATAAAATCACCGTGATCGATTTATCGCCCAACACTAGTGCTGTAATTGGAAAACTACGGCACATATTACATCTAAGGCCCCCTGCACAATTAACATAAACGTAAAATTAACCACAACCACAAAGATGGAGTATATCAAAATAATGTTCTTGTCTACAACTAATTCAGTTAACATTAGCATTAAGAATGACCTTCAATCGTCAATAACCGTACACATAAAGATGAAATTATTTTATCTTTACGCTTAAAATTACGTTTTGCCAGTTATACCAACCTTGTGTCTGTAATCTCGTGAAATATTGGTTGAGGGTTACCCTAAATATAGTAGTAACTAACACTAATTAATACTAAATTACTACAATATTAATTAACAATTCGATATCCATCATTTCTTCTAATTCCAGTGTCGTTTCTGATTTTTCACACAAAATGTTTAATTTAGTGAAATTGGCTAAACTGAATCCTCTATGCGGGAGTTTTAAAATACACACGATTTTACGCAGATTTGTTGTGGACAAAACATAAAAATTACAATTATGCTTATGGTTATGGTTGTGGTAGCTAATTGACGGTGTGTGGTGGGTCGATTAATAGCTTTCCTAAGCATAACTGTAATTTTTATGTTTTGTCCACAACAAATCTGCGTAAAATCGTGTGTATTTTAAAACTCCCGCATAGAGGATTCAGTTTAGCCAATTTCACTAAATTAAACATTTTGTGTGAAAAATCAGAAACGACACTGGAATTAGAAGAAATGATGGATATCGAATTGTTAACTAATGGTGGGTTCATGCAGAAATTTTTAGTAATAAGAATAAGAATAGTAATAAGCATAAAAGTTAAACCTTCGTTTTATAATGACCCAGTTCATGCAGTAAACATAATTTTTAGTAATTATTTTAAAAATAAGGATTTACTGCATGAACTGGGTCATTATAAAACGAAGGTTTAACTTTTATGCTTATTACTATTCTTATTCTTATTACTAAAAATTTCTGCATGAACCCACCATTATCCCCACCAATATTTTAGTAGTAATTTAGTATTAATTGTGTTATGGTGGGTTCATGCGAAATTTTTAGTAATAAGAATAAGAATAGTAATAAGCATAAAAGTTTAGTAAAAGATTTACTTAAAGTTTATAGTTCTACCTTTTTTTGAAAAATTAAAAAAAGTAAGGTTAAAATTTTTCGTTATTAACTACACAGAAAGAACAACGTTAAAAAATGTCTTTTTTTGGCCCCTCAAGACAAAAGCCTGAAACTAGTATTTTTATACTAATTTTTTGGGTGCTGAATACGAATCAACCAACTTCTGTATGGGGGTGAAAAAGGGATAAATGGTTTGTTTGTGCAATTTATTATTTGCCTACTAGTTTGAATAATATTATTTATTTTTTATTGAAACAACTTTAATTACACGCCAAGAAAAAGAGTTGGTTAAGTATCTCTTATATAAACGTAAAGAGTAATTTCATTTGCGAGAATAATTTCAGTACAAAGTTGTCGAAAAAGCGCCAAGTTACACCTTTCAATAAAAAGCTAAGTGTTAATTAAAGTTGATTAAAGTTGTTTCAATAAAAGATAAATTACATTATTTAAACTAGTACACAAATAATAAATTGCGCAAACAAATCATTTATCCCTTTTTCACCCCATACAGGGGTTGGTTAGAGGTTGTTCCCGTCATTTTTGGGCAAAATTAATAAATGATTCGTATTCAGTACCCAAAAAATGCTTTTGTCTTGAGGGGCCAAAAAGCCATTTTTAACATTGTTCTTTGCAATAGTATAACATATAAACATGAAATAAAAAAACAACGATGAATGAAATATATTCATTGTCTACATTTTTAGATAAGTAGTATAGATATAATATATTTGAAAAGATAATACGCACCTTCGCAGTGCGTACCTACATATATTACGAACCGAAGTTTTATCCATAGTATAATTATGCATATTACTTTCACATCCACGTAGTGGAGTGGAAGTATAGCTTTCATGACTTTTTTAAAATTTATATCGGCTAAATAGGCCTAAAATGTTTTTTAATGTCTAGGTCTAAGTTTAAGTTTAAAAATTCCTGTCAGACAGATAGTCTGTCTGAGTCAAAAAAGCAAGAAGTCTAGAACTAAGGAGACCGAACGGCGGCTTTTCGCTCTATAACGCGAGGGGCTCGAATATGTCCGCCTCCAGAGGCGCTGTAAACAGTTGTGTACTCTGGTTGCTACGGTATATAAACAGATATATATAACGTATACCGTGGCTCTGTACTAATCTGTTTGCATTGGAGGTTAGAGTCCGTGTGAATGTCCGTGGTGTGAATACATTTGACAGACGCTCGATATTTTTCGTTAATTTGTTGTTGTTGAATATTATATTGAATCTACACAAGTAATGTCTTTGCAATTACAAATGTTCGCCATGATCAATATGAAAATGTACTCAAAATATTTCATGTTACGTGCTTCAACGTTAACAATACAACAAAGGAAAATATTTCGTTTCATACATACATCAGTAATTTGAAATAATGTCCGGTTATTCGGACCGCTTCTTAAATCACACAATGCAACACAGCACTTTTGAACCGTATTTATTTTTGTATATATTTTTGTTAAAGCCAAAGGGCATGTAAGCACCCGCTTTGACAGCTTAATGGTAAACGTCATATAAAACCATAGCATGACATATGATAAACATGTACATGTGGACTGTGGCTGTTCATCACGTGACTCGAGTACATTACTGTTTACAGCGCCTCCTGGAGGCGGACAGATTTGATCCCTAGATACCGAACGAGTTCGGTCTCCTTAGTTTTAGTCTTCTTACAAAAAAGTCATATGAGTCATAAAAGTTATACAAGTCATAAGAGTCATATTGATCATAAAGGTCACATTGGTCACAAAGGCAAATATGAATAAAGAATTGAAAGCCATAAGGTTATATGTTTTTAGATACATATTTAGTCTAATTAATTGTGGAAAAATTAGATGAGGAAGTAGTGATTCCTTAGGCAGCGGTGTTTTAATTAATTTATTAATTTGATGTACACATGATATGCATATCTAAAGAAAAATTACAAATCAAAAAGGATGTGGATACTAACAAGGGATGGGTAAATTTCGGCGGTAACAGCTTCTCATCCATCCTTCCCAGGCGCGGAAACCCAATTCTCGTTCCACTTTTCTTGCACATATTGAGTCGTCGGCAATATTTTCGTTAGTTAAATCTGAAATATTATGGTTGTTAATGTTTTATTTAAAACGTATCTATTCGATAAGAGTATCTGTATCGAATAAGAGGTATCTGCAACGTTAAGCTACACAAATGCATGTTCTCTTTTATTGTATTGGCGTTTATTGACTATGTTATGTGAGTAGTACATTCGTGTGTTTGTAGATAAGTACAGTAATACCCGAGTCAAGATAGTTCAAATTTTGGGTAAACCTAGACAAAAATAATATAAAGCTAATTTTTGGTACAGATCATAATTGAGGTCTAAATAGTAATATACAAAAAGTCCTGGAGAATCCTCCTTCCGCAACCCCTTTTTTTAGCCCCCCAACCCCACCCCTTTTAATATTTTGGTGATTTTCTCGAAAACTATCCACTTTAAGGAAAAATTTCAAATGAGCATTTTTGAAGCTGACAAAATTTCCCTTCCAACGACGTATTGCGAGCCCATATAGTACCACGTGGTACACACCAGTGGCGTATCAAAAGAAAACTGTTCCGAGATTAATTGAAATTTCTTGAAGGACACGTCGAATTTACTGATTTTTACCAAAAACTATAAGCTTGACGAAAAATATCGTTACCAAATTTTTTGTAGGTGATAAAATTGCAAATCCATTGATGTAGAGAACGACCCTAGAACCAAAAATATTGAAACTGCTATTTAATTTGTTTTTTATTTAGTTTCAAAACAACATTTTAAACATCTTTCTCAAGAGTAGAATCTTCTGTAACAGTTTCCATAATATGATTGCATGTTTCGCCATTGCAAGGGGAACAAAATGTGCTACACTTTTGGCCTGAGTAGTGTCTACAAGAGCATCTACCAGCACAATTGGTTTTGTAATGGCAGTAAACCAGAGAGAGAAGTGATTCGGGTGCGGGAGGTAGCGTAGTTTTGACAGGCAACAATTGTCCTTCGACTAATTTCCAGCCCCATTCAGTAGACGGTAGCCGGTTTCCCAGCCACTCTTGTACTTTAAAAAGCAATAGAAATGACACAAATACATTTTTCTTTATCCGTTGCTCACCTGAAAGTATACTCTCAGCGAATGTTGGGCACATGCTGCTTTTGTGGGCGGCAAACTGGATAGATCTAGGAGTGCAGAAGGCGATTGTCTTGCCATTGCTTTATTATAAAGATGATGGCGAAGGTTATTGATATCTCCAAATTTTGGACCATCAGGATAAAGAGATCTGACAAACGCTTCCCCACATTGTATCACATTTTCTTGTAATTGATTAGGTACATTAAATATCTCGCAAACTTTATTCCTTAAGTTGGGATTTTTCTGTAACTGCATGTATACAATTTTGTTCCCTTTTCTG